>JAPDEJ010000048.1:0-376213 GCA_027569045.1 Aspergillus biplanus
AAATAAATAAAATAAATAAAATAAATAAAATAAATAAAATAAATAAAATAAATAAAATAAATAAAATAAATAAAATAAATAAAATAAATAAAATAAATAAAATAAATAAAATAAATAAAATAAATAAAATAAATAATTATCTAGCTATACTATATTTAAAAAAATAAATAAAGCTTAATTATAAAATATATTAAATAAAAAAGTCTATCAAGCTATAAAAAAAATATTATTAAAAAACTTTTTTATAAAATTATTAATTTTTTATTAATTTTTTAATAATTTTTATATCTCTATCTAGAATATTTTTTTTATAATTATCTAGAAAATATAACTAGTATTACTACAAATTATATAAAAAAAATAATTTTTATTATTTACTCGATTAGCTTAATATTTTTTTATATAAATATTATAAATAATTATTTTATTTTATATTATTTATTAGCAATGCTTAGAAAATTTAATAAAATATATTTATAAAAAAAAATAATTCTTAATTTTCTTTAACTTAAATTATAACTAATAATTATATAATTTAATATTTACAAAAGCAAGTTCCACCTTTAAAAATAATTTAGTTATTTATTTTAAATAATTATTTAATAAAAAGAGCTGGCCCTTATTTTTTATTATAAAAAATTTATTTCTAATCTTTACTTCCAACATAAAAATTATAATTTATTTTAAACTTATTTATAAAACTATTTTATTATTTTATTTTAATTATATATCTTATAAAACTATTTAAATTTTTAATTTATATTATTTATTATTGTTAGAATCAATACCGCAGATACAGGTTGCGGGTCATCATGTATAGAGACACATAACTTATAATCTATATAATATATTTAGTTATTATAGAGTTACTAAGTAAAGTAACTTAGTAGTTAGTTTTACTACTAGATACTCTTTATTAATATATATTATAGTATTATACTATTTTTTATATCATGCTTATCTTGCAGTAATATACTATTATATAAATAGATTAATAATTTTAACTACTCTATAATAACTGAGACGGCCTGATATATATAGAAATAATAAAAAATATATTAATAATATAATTAAGGCATGTAATATAAAATATAAAAAAATAAAGTTACTAGATTTTTTTAATATTATAAGTTTAATAAAAAAAAGATTATAAGTCTAATAAAAAAAAAGTATAATAAATAATATAATAAAAAATAATTAAAAAATATAGCAGAAAAAAGTTTAAAATATTAAATAAAAGTATAAAAAAAAAAAAAAAATAATAATAAAATATAAGAAATATAGAAATATAATTTTTGTATATTAATTTATTAATTTTATTTATAAAAATATTATAAAAAATAAATTTAAATAAAAATTTAATATTATATAAAAAATTAAGCATTAAGTTTTGTATAATAAAAAATATAAAAAAATATATATATTAAAAACTGCTTATAAAAATATATCTTAAGTAATTTTCTACTAATTACTAAAATAATTATATTAAAATTAAAAAAGTATTATTATTTTTAATATTAAATTATTTTAAAGATTAAATAAAAGGCTATAAGATAATAAAAAATTTAAAATAAGCTATTATAAATTTAAAAATATATATATATATTATAAAAACCTGCCTAAAACTACCCTCTAAATTAAAAAATAATATAGATATAAAAAACTAGAAGAACTAATATTATATATAGTAATAGTACTAGAAATTTTTATAATAAATTATATTAAAAAAATAATTATATTTAAAATTAAAATCAAGATATTAAAAAAAATATAAAAGATAAATATACTACTTAATTTAAATATAAAAGTAAATTTTATTAATTAAAATTAAATAAAAATATATTTAAAAAGAAAAAATAAGACTTCTTGCTTAATAAATATATTTAATATTTATTATATTATTTTATATAAAAACAAAAGCTTAAATTTATAATAAAAGATGTAAATTAAGTCTTTTATATATATAATATAAAATTTAAAATAGTTTAGATTAAAAAATATAATATTATATTAAAATATTTATAACTAGAAAATATAAATCCTATATTTAATTAAATAAAATAAATCTAAGTATACTATAAAAAATAAATAAAAAAAATATAGTAAAAATATAACATATAAAAATTTATATATATTAATATTTATTAAATAATAGTAAGAGTAGATTATTTTATAATTATAAAAAATAAGAAAGTTTATATATTATATTTAAAAATATAAAGAAAAGATCCAGCTTTATATTTTAATAATATAAATATTAAAGAATTAACTATACTAGAAAATTACAAGAATTTTATAAATATATTCTTAGAAAATAAAATAAATATTTTAATATAATACTAGAATTATAATTATATAATTAAGCTAGAAAAAGAAAAAAAATTATTATATAAACTAATTTATTTTTTATTTATAATAAAATTTAAAATTCTAAGAAATTACATTCAAGATATACTATAGAAAAGCTAGATAAAACTTATAAAAAATTTATTAAAAATATTTATACTTTTTATATTAAAAAAATAACAAGCTAAGATTATATATTAATTATTATAAGATTTATATAATTATAATTAAAAATAAATATTTATTTTTTTTACTAGAAGGAATTCTAAACTGCTTAAATAAAGCTATAATATTTATATAATTAAATTTATAAAATATATATTATAAATTATATATTTTAAAAAAATAATAAATAAAAAATAGTATTTTATATAAAATATAGTTACTATAAATATTAAGTTATATTATTTAAACTAGCTAATATATTAGCAAGCTTTTAAAGCTATATTAATTATATACTAAGTAATTTTTTAAATATATATATTATTATATATATAAATAATATTATTATTTATTTATACCAGAAAAATAAATATATAAACTAAGTTTATAAGATTTTATAAAAACTATATAAATATAAATTATATATAAAGTTAAGTAAATATATATTTTATATAAATAAAATTAATTTCCTGAAATTTATAATTATAATAAAAGAAATTAAAATAAAAAAAGATTATATAAAAATAATTATTAAATAGCTAAAACTATAAAATTTAAAACAAGTATAAATATTTCTTAGATTTATAAATTTTTATAAAAGATTTATTAATAATTATAGCTAAATTATAGTATTATTTTTAGATATAATTAAAAAAAATATAATATTTAAAATTTTTTTAAATAAGAATAAAAAAAAGGCCTTTAAAAAAATAAAAAAATATAAAATTAAAAAAACTTTAAGAGCTATTTTAATTAAATAATATAAAAATAAAATCTAAAACTATTTTATATTAAAAATTAAATAATTTAGTAAGGATAGATATATTTATTATAAAATATATAAATATTAAAAATAAAGCCTATACATGGGATATAAAACTAGTAATAATAAAACTTTTATAAATAATATAATAATATAATATATTTATATAAAAAATCTATACTAGGCTATTAAAAAATATAGAAATAATTAACTTTAAAAAATAAAGTATCATATAAAATACACCTATTAAAAAGTTATTTATAAAAAAGCAGAAAATCTATATATTTAATATAATATTTTTAAAAAAAAGAAATTATAAAAATAAATTATAATAATTTATAAAGCAGTTATTAAAAAAAGACTTATATAATTAATTTAATTTACTAAAAATATTACTAGCAGGGTCTATTCCAAGAAATTAAAAATTATATTATAAAATATATAATTTACTAAAAAAATATAATATATAAATATAAGTTATATAATTAACTAAAATTATTACTAGTATTAATAAAACCAGTAGAATAAGTAAGCTTGGACTTTATTATAAAATTATTATTTATAAAATATTATAAGAAAATCTATAATATAATACTAATAATTATAAATATATTTATAAAATATATATTTTATATTTTATATATAAAAAATATAAAGATAAAAAAAATAATATAAATTTTAATAAATAAAATATTTATATTTATAAAAGTACTATAAAATTTAGTTAGTAATAAAGAAACTTTCTTTATTAATTAATGTTAATTAATATTATATTATTATTTAGTAATTAAGTAGAGACTAAGTACTATTTTTTATTTATAAATTAATAATTAAATAAAATACTAAAATTAGTTATTAGAATTTTATTTAAAATATTATATTAACTAGAAGTAGAATAACTAGCTAGAATTATTATTTATAATATAATTTTTATATAATATCTTAGTATATAATATCTTAGTATATAATATATTAAAAGCCATGCTTGTAAAAATATTAACTAGCTATTTTTTATTTATATAAATTAATATTAAAATAAAAAATTAAAAAATTAACCAGGACGCAATGCTATGCATAAAAAATATTAAAAAATTTAAAAAAGCTTTAAAAAAGAAATCTAGTAAATATAAAAAGTATTATAATAAAATAATATAATAAAAAATATCTAGTAAAAATTTATTAAGATTTAAATATAATTAAATATAAAATATCTTATTAAAATTTATATAAATTATAAACTAGACCACTAATATAAGAAGTCATTTTAAATTATAAATAAATAAAATAAATAAATAAAAAAAATTTATAATATTTTTTATATATTACTTTTAAAATTTTTTAAAAAAAATCTAGAAAGTACGCCACAGCTAGAATCTATTTTTATTAAAAATAAAAATAAATATAAAATAAATAAATTTTTATATTTAAAAAATACCAGAGGAAATCTACTATATCTAATTAATTAAAAAAAATAAGAGAATATATATAATATATAAAAATTATTATAAAATATATAAAATATATAAGTATTATAAGATTATAAAATTTATAAAAAAAAATAATAATATAATATAAAAAACTTAGATAAACTTTTTAAAAAATAAAGAATAAAAATATTAAAATATAAAAAAAAAAGTAGCTTATATTGTATCTACTTATAAAATTAAATATGAAACCTAACTAAAATATTATTTTTATATTATTAAAGTTAATAAATAAAAATTTATAAAAGAAATAAATTATAATATATTAATTAAATAATATATATTAAATAATATTAATTAAATAACAGGATAACACCACCATAGTAATATAAATAATATAAGAAAAAAATTATAAAAATAAAAAAAATATAAATTCTAGTATTTTAATAATATTAAAATACTAGAAGTATAAAATAAATATTATGAATAATAAAAAAAAATAGCTAGAGTAGTAATTAAATATTATAAAAATAATAATAATAATTTAAATTTATAAATAAATAAATAATATTAAAAAAAAAAATAAAAAAAATAAAATTGATATTATAAATATTATTATAAGTATCTTAATTATAGTAGTCTTTATAATTATAATAATAAAAAAAAATATAAATTATTATAAATTTATATTATATATTAATTAGTATATTTTATCTTTAAAAAATAAGAAACTTAGCTAATATTTATATAATTATATAAATAAAAATATATAATATAAAAAAAAAAAATAATATAAAAAGTTTTTTATATAAAAATAAATAAAATATATAATATAAAAATTAATAAATAAAGTAATTACTATTCTTTTATAAAAAATAAAAAAAATAAGAATATATATAATAAATTAATTAATATATAGATATAAAAAAAGGAAAGAAAAAGAAAAAAAAATAAGACAATATAAAGCTATATTAAAATAAATTATAATAAATAAGTTTTTTATAAAAAAATTTAATTTATTTATATAATATAATTATATTAAAAAAGTAATATAATATATTATTAATTTATATAAAAATTTAAAAAATAATATAAAAGCAAGTACATGTTATAACATATTTATATAAAATATATAATATATTATTAAAATAAATACTTAAAAAAATTTTTATGTTAAAAAAAATTAAAGCTATATTAAGATAAAGTATAAATTTAAGGTATAATTATAATAATTAACCAATTAAAATTATATAGTATTAATCTAGTATAAAACTAAAAATTTCTTGTAGATTTTAAAAAATAATAATTAATAATATAAAGTATAAAAATATAGCAAGATATTTATTAAATT
This sequence comes from Aspergillus biplanus, assembly GCA_027569045.1. Taxonomy (NCBI): domain Eukaryota; kingdom Fungi; phylum Ascomycota; class Eurotiomycetes; order Eurotiales; family Aspergillaceae; genus Aspergillus; species Aspergillus biplanus. The sequence goes on from JAPDEJ010000048.1 coordinate 6,047, forward strand.
ATTATTTTTTAAAAAAAAAATAAATTATTAAAATTAATATTATAAATATAAATTATAGATAATTACATGTAAAAATATATAACTTATAATTTATATAATATATTTAATTATTATAAAGTTACTAAATAAAGTAACTTAGTAATTAGTTTTATTATTAAATATTTTTTATTAATATATACTATAATATTATACTATTTTTTATATTATATTTATCTTACAGTAATACACCACTGCGTAAGTAGGGTAATAATTATATAAAAGATTAACACCTACTAAGATATTATTATAAAATAATCTAGTTTTTAATATTAAAAAATTATTTATATTTTTATAATTTTTTTTTATTTATATTTTTTATTTATAATTTTTTATTTAAATTTTTTTTTCTAGCATAGCTATTTAGAGTATAGCAGCTTTAAAAAAATTATAAAAATTATTTAATTTTTATACTAAAATATTTTATTTTTATTTTAAAATAATAATTTATAATAAATCTACTTATTAAATAAAAAGCCAGGGGCCATGCCTAAATAATAAAAATAAATTTTTTTTTTTATACTTTAATATATTTTAATAAAGAAATTCTTTAATATTATTTATTAAAAAAATATTTTTTACATTTTTTATTAAAAAAATACTTTTATTATATTTTTATTTTATTTTTATTTACTAGACATCTTCAGCTGTGGACAGCTATATTAAAAGAAAGAATAAATTATAATAAAAATTAAAATTTAAAAAAATATTACAGTTCAGATCTGCTATAATCTTAATAAAATTCTAGATAATATATAATTTATATTATAAATTAACATTACTCTATATTATAAAATCTTTATATTATTCTTTGCTTGAGGATTTTTTTTTTCTTTAAATATTAGTTTCTTTCTTTTTTTAAAAAAGTCCTTGTTGTATCACCAGAATCTTTAATAATTTTTTTATAATATAGTAGCATTGTTTACACCTAGTTAAGTATTATCTTTTCTTTAAAGAAAGGTTAATTTATTAATTAATTTTTCTTAACACATGCATAGACTTTATTTTTACTATTTATATATTTTATACTAAGTTTATTTATTTTTATTAGATTATTTAATTTTTAATATAAAATAATCTTAGATTTTATTTTTATATTATTTAATTAAAATAACTCTTAAAGTTTTTTTAACTTTATATTTTCTTACTTTATTTTCTTATTAAATAAATAGTCGTTTTTTTTACTAAAAATATCTACTAGATTTTTATTTTTTATATAATATTTAATAATAAAATTAAATTTTATAAGCTACTTTACTTAACTACTAGATTTATTTTAATCATAATCTTTTTATTATTATAAATTAATATAAATTTATATAATTTATTAAAATTATAATTAACTTTTTTATATTTTATAAATAATATTATTACTTTTTATATATTTAATTATTATAAGAAGTTCTTTATTATATATATTATATTTAATTTTTATAGATATTATTTTATATAATTAAAAAATAATAAAGTATTATTAATTATTTTTAAATTTTTAATATATTATATCTAAAATTATAAAATCTAATATATTTATTTTAATATAAATATTTAATTTAAAATTAAAATATTATAATAATAATTTTTTTATAAAATTTTTTTTTTATTTTTTTAAAGGCCTTTCTTTTATTTTTATTTAAAAAAAAAATTTAAATATTATATTTTTTTCATTATATTTAAAAATAGTGCTATAATTTAGCTATAATTATTAATAAATTTTTTATAAAAATTTATAAATTTAAGAAATATTTATACTTATTTTAAATTTTATAATTTTAATTATTTAATAATTATTTTTATAAATTTAATATATTTTTTAATTATTTTTTATTATATTATTTATTATAATTTTTTTTTATTAAACTTATAATATTAAAAGACTCTGGTAACTCTATTTTTTTATTTTTTAAATTTATAAATTTTAAAAATATATTATTCTTTTTTATATTTTATTTTACATGCCTTAATTATATTATTAATATATTTTTTATTATTTCTATATATATTACTATAAGATAAGTATAATATAAAAAATAATATAATATTATAATATATATTAATAAAAAAGTATTTAATAATAAAACTAACTACTAAGTTACTCTTACTTAGTAACTCTATAATAACTAAATATATTATGTAGATTGTGGGTCACATGCCCCTGCATATGATTACCTATAACACCATATCTGCAGTATTAATCCTAATAATAATTAATATTAAATCTAGATCTAGTTTGCTATGTTAAATCTTTAATAACTAATATAATTTATTTTTTAAATTATTAGTTATCTATGCATTTCATACTATCCTCTTTATTATTAATAAAATATTCTTAAGATTTTTAATCCTCCTAGACCCTTAAGATGGATTGGCAGGCCCTATCTGACAGCATGTAGAAAAATTATTATCCTTAATTTACTAATAAAAATAAAAAAAAACTAATTTTTCATTTTATAGTATATTTATTTTATATCTAGAAAAAAAATATTAGATTAAATATAAATAATAAATTTACTAAAAAATTAAAGATAAAAAGAAAAAAACTAATATAAATATTATCAAAGGATTTTATAATATTATAAGTAAGTATAGATTAAATATAATAAATAATCTTAATTAGAACTAGCACATGTTCGCTTGCTCCAAGTTAAGTGGCTGCCTCAGGCTGCTGGTCCCGATGGCCGTCACAACAATAGTCAACCTTTTATTGTATACCAAGCAGAAGTGGGGGAAGTACAACAAACACAGGTCTCCACACTATCTCCTGATCCCTGAATAGTAGGGTTCCCAACTCTTTCTCACCCTATATACCCCTATATACCCCTATATACTACATGGTCATGGCATTTTGTACAAATTCGGCGCCCCCCGATATCAAGCATTTTCAATGCTCCATTGTAGGGGACAATGTTCAATGCAGCAATAATGCAACCCAGAAGGATATCACTATTCCCATGAAGGATATAGTTTGTATCCTTCCAGAACGTGGAAACCAAGGTGATGGTTATACCATGCTGTTTCTTCGCCAGGTGGACAGTACCATAGAATGTGACAAGCTCACGGACTCTACACATCTTGATACTGTTTTGTTGAGCCCTGGAATGCCCCCCCAGCTCCAGCAGTATATTTGTACGGATGAAGCTCCTTATCTCATGGACCCTGATACGAACATAGAGGTCCACATCATCATATCAACAGCGTCAGGTACGGGACTGGCGAAAGCAGTTTTTGGCAATATTTTGCAACAACTGTTGAGCTACATCGGGTTGACTAGGTATGAACTCCACGAGACTTATTCGGCATGCACCGTTACCGAGTTATGTCACTCAACCTTCATTCCCCGGTCCGAAAAAAGACTTGCGCAAACACTTATCTTGCTTTCCGGTGATGGGGGCTTAAGCGACCTCCTTGATGCGTTCTACAAGAAGGCAAAGGCCAATATTTTGCCACCGACAGTTGCCCTCATTCCGGTTGGGACAGGAAATGCTATGGCAAGCTCAATGGGGCTCTTGGACCACCCAAAATTTAGCCTGATAGCCCTATTACGTGGAAAACCGGTTGTCATGCCTACTTTTGCAGCACGATTTTCTGGCGGTGCGAGTTACATTATCGAGGAGGGCCGTACCAGGTTGCCTATAACAGGGAGCCTTTCGAGTGCTGAAAACCAGGATCCGACGATATATGGTGGTGTTGTTGCTAGTTGGGGGATTCATGCCGCATTGGTCGCAGATAGTGATACCGTTAGCTACCGCAGGTTTGGGTCCGATAGGTTCAAAATGGCCGCGAAGGAGCTCCTCTTCCCTTCAGATGGCGGCCAAACGCACAAATATCGCGGCACTATTACACTCACGAAAAGCAATAGCCTGGATCAGGGCGAGCGCCGCGAACTTTTGGATACGAAGGAACACATGTATGTGCTCGCAACATTGGTGCCAAACCTTGAAAAAGATTTCATGATTTCTCCTCAATCCTCTCCCCTTGATGGTTCCCTAAGACTGGTTCATTTTTCTCCATTGAAACCAGAACACGCGATGCAGGTGATGTCATCAGCATACCAAAAGGGTCAACATGTGGACGATCAGAATGTGCTATACGCCGAAATCGAAGGCCTAAAAATTGAATTCCATGAAATTGACGAGAAGTGGAGGCGCGTTTGCGTTGATGGGAAAGTGGTTGTTGTTGACGAAGGCGGCTGGATGGAGGTTTTTAAAGAACAGAGACGTCTGATACGTCTTTTATCACTGAAATAAATTGTTCTATTTTGCAACTATTAGTATTATAATCTCTTGCCAATTTTCGAGACCACCATTGGAAAAATTACAGCTAGTATGAGAATTACTACTACTCGTACTACTAGTACTGTACTACTTCAAGCTACCACTACCAATCGTACACTCCATCTGAAGGGCGATCAGTATGATTGGGGCTCCAATAATTCAGTTGTTTGTGAATCAATAATCATTGACAGAATCAGATGGGGTACTTAAGTACTACTAACTAGTACTACAGTAGTAGCTACGTTAGGTAGGTACCTACCTAGGTATTATTATTGGCGAACACTTCAAGAGGGTGTCACTCGGCATTGGAAGCCGATGTCGCCGTATTCCCTCGGCTGGTAACAAATCCTCGTCCAATGATAGGACCCGCATTTGAATCACTTGAGAAGGGATCCCTTCACAAGTGTACACTATTAGTACTATCATTCTTTAAGTTTGAAAGGCAATTTTGTTTCATTCTTTATGATCCTCAGTCCCCAAGAGAGTGTTAAAACCCCATCCAGGATTCTAACACCTATATTGAAATTGATGAAATCAAATACCCTTGTGACATCTCTGTAATCAATACTCGCCATGTCTTTCTCCAACCTTGTCTCTGATTTAGCATTGCGGGACCCCCATGACGATAGAAGCTCTCAAGTCTCACACGCACGATCTCAGACCACTGCTCGGTCTTGCACAAGCACAACTGCTACAAGTGTTAGCATATCTGGTGACATTTCAAGCCAGCTACACTCTGGTTATAGCCATCCATTAAGCAGATCATGGCAAGCAGAAAGGCAATTGACAAAAGTTTGTGACAACCAAAGAGCGCAATTTATGGGCAATTCAGATTGTTCTCTTTATAAAAATTTTGCCACTTTGATCTAACCACTTCATCATGTCTTAGGAGATGCTCATCTACCCGTTGTTCATCACGGATAATCCTGATGAAGAAACACCTATCCCATCATTACCCAACCAACATCGCCGAGGGTTGAACCGCTTAGTACCTTTTCTCAGACCTCTTATCCAAAAGGGACTTCGTTCAGTGATTCTCTTCGGAGTTCCCTTACATCCTTCTGCAAAGGACGCCCTAGGAACTTCAGCTGATGACCCTTCTGGCCCTGTTATTCAAGCGATTCGCCTGCTTCGGTCGCGGTTTCCACACCTCTACATCGTGACTGATGTATGTCTCTGTGAGTATACATCGCATGGCCACTGCGGAATACTCCGGGAGGATGGCACGCTAGATAACGCGCAGTCAGTTGACCGGATTTCTGATGTCGCCTTGGCTTATGCTGCTGCTGGTGCCCATTGCGTGGCTCCATCCGATATGAACGATGGAAGGGTCCGGGCTATTAAATTGAAGTTGATAGAGTCGGGTTTGGCCCACCGTGTCCTTCTAATGTCGTACAGCGCAAAATTTAGCGGCTGCTTGTATGGTCCTTTCCGTGATGCTGCGGGCTCCTGTCCTTCATTTGGTGATCGCAGGTGCTACCAACTACCTCCCGGTGGCCGTGGGCTTGCCCGACGAGCAATCCAGCGGGACTTGGGCGAAGGTGCAGATATCATAATGGTTAAACCTGCAAGCAGCTATTTGGACATCATAAGAGATGCAAAAGAACTGGCAAAGGATCTCCCCATCGCCGCTTACCAGGTTAGCGGTGAGTATGCCATGATACATGCTGGGGCGAAAGCTGGTGTTTTTGATTTGAAGTCAATGGCCTTCGAAAGCACTGAAGGGATCTTGAGAGCTGGCGCCGGGATCGTTGTGAGCTACTTTGTACCTGAATTTCTAGACTGGCTCTAGATACTCGTCTTTTCTTCTTTTTTATCGTCACCTCCCCGCAAATTGGTGCATTCGTAATGTTGGTTATGGCTAACCTTGGATGTGACAATGGTTGACGGTCTGAAAAAATGTGGTTTCGTGGAGCTAGCCAAACTAGCAACATTCGCCTTTCACCACAAGTCGCTTTTTTGCTTCTCTCCACCTTGCAGGCTTATAGATAATGTGGGGTAAAAAGTATAATGTGACTATGTGAAGAATAGCTGTACAAATACCAGGTAGAAGGTCTCTCGCATAGGAGCAGCAAAGTAGAAAAACGAAACAAACAACAGCTGCTAAATGGGATTGATAGGGAAAATGGAGCATGAAGTTTTCATCGGACACTTGTACTCTGAACCAGTCAGATATGTGATGTGAGTGGGAAGGAAACAACAACCAGGCACTTGAAACAGTTGGGGGTACTAATATAATTACACATGAGTATGGTAGTGGGCGGGCCAAAGTGCGAACAATCGAAAAATTAAGGGTTAGATTTGTGCACAACCAAATCTTAGATGATTAAGTAGTCTGGAAAGGTCACATGTAGCTTGGTTTGAGCCCTTGGAAACCGTAAGCAACAATATCAGTTTTCACCACTTCTCCTGGAGCAACGTAGGCTCCACGCCTCAGCCGGACACCAGGATATATGGTGCAACCTGCACCAACATAGCAATCTTCTTCAATTGTTACGGGTCGCCCTTGGTATCGACTCTGCGAGCCCTTCCGCTCTTGCATATTTGCATGAGCCATTGAGGTAAGTATCGTTACTCTTGGCCCAATCCAGGTATGGGAACCAATAGTGATAGGGCAGTCATCAACAAAAAGACAACTCTCGGATATCATGACATCCTCACCTATATGAACGTTGTAACCGTAATGGCATTGAAAAGGTGCCTCCACAACAGCCCCTTGTCCAATAGACCCTGTTGGTCGAGGTGATGCAACACTAGAAGGTGAATTGACGGATGAGTTTGGGGGAACTAAAATCTCTTTCAACAACCGATTTTGCTCTTTTGTGCTCAAACCTGAGACAGGGTTGCAGGCATTGTTGAACCGCCAAAGGGCGGATTTACATTGCTCCCTTTCTTCCACTAGGTGGATATCGAAATGTCGGTAGAGATCACCACGCATCATCTTATCTTTTTCTGTCTCTTCCACGGGGGGGCGACCAGATAATTGGTGCTCGATGCTTAAAGCCATCCGTGCTTGGGCTTGTGGGCTGCTAGTATCAACATTACTAGCGTGACCTGGCCGTTGGTCAAGCCCACCTTGGAAGAGAGGGACGCTTGGTTTCGAGTGAGTTCCATGCGAAAGCTCCCTAATTGGTGGCACAATTTGATAATCAGGTTTCGGATGCCCATCGCGGGAAAGTTCATGGATCGATGGAACTTCGCGATAGTCGGCTTTAGCTAAGGGTTCCGAAATATAAGCAGGGTGATTTGCACCGGGCCAGGTTCGCTTTGACCAAGTCCCGCGGCTGGAGCCTACTCCCGTTGGACTTGTTGTATTAAATTGAGTAGCAGTACGGTCACCCTCATCCACAACGATTGGCCGAATTTTCCCCGACTCTAGTTGCTCTGTAATTGTTTGCTGCCGATCATGCTGATTTATGTCATGTACATACTGGCCGCTGACATCTGGGTAACCTTCCTTCGATTGAAGAGGAACGGGGGTTTTAGTGCCCGACGGCTTTTGCCAGGTGCTCCTTGATGAATACCCCTCACAGAGGAAACCTCCTCTGATGCAATTATTGCCTGTGGTGTGTTAGAAAATGTATTATTTGATACAATTTTAGACGAGTCTATACTTGGGTGTCAAGACTTACATGCTGGATGTTGCTCATCACATTTTTTTTTCCTTCTCCGGCAGGTCATACAACCGGTTTTAGTTCTATTGCTAAAAACACGCTTCCTTTTTGGTGCAACTTGGACCGCGGCCTGTGATCGTTCTTGGGAAAAGGTAGAAAGCGATGGTGGTTCGCTTTGGATAGGCGATTCTACTGGCCTGTTGACTGTACCCCAGTTCTTTTGTGGGTGATCATGGCCCTGCGCTTCACGCTGCAGTGCTTCAGCTAATTGAGCATCAGAGGCATCTATTTGTTGAGCACGTTGGGCTTGACTAATCAGCGGAGTATCATACTCGTGCCAAGGGGGATTTGCAGACGACTTTCGAGAATCTTCCCTTTCGTCGGGCCGGGGAGGCAATGGTGAGGCGTTCTTGAACTCTTGATCCCCATGAGATGATACAACACCATTGGATGTTGTTGGTTGTAGATGGGTTTCCGTAGTTTCATCTAGACCTGATGTCGGGCTTTTGGGGATCCTGTAAACCACCTGCGAAATTTCTTCGTGTTCATTGGATTCTGATCTTTTCCGCTTGCTTCTGCTGGAGTTGGATGGTGCACATAAGGACGTCGATCGCTGCGACCGCTGATCTTCATTGTCGTATCCAGCGTTGCCATTTTCTCGAACCCGCTCCTCCTGTTGGGATGGTCCGTCCTGGGCACTCCTAGGCCAAACTTCAACTGCATCGCGATGGTCTCCATTGCTAGACGATCCGCCCGGTGTGGGGATTGAAGCGCCCGGCCCAGGTATGGGAGGCTCCTTTCCATTCACCGCCGTAAAACGGGAGGGACTGTGATCTACCTTTGAGTCCTTTTCGGGGTCGTGGTCATTCATCACTGAGGTGGCAGGGACAGCAGTCATAATAGGATTTCGGTCGCAAGGCAGAGTAGCTGGTGCTGTTGATCGGAAACACTCAAATAGTAGTCGCTGTTATAGAAATCCTCTAGTTCACCCCAAAAATAATAGACCTTAGGTCCAAATTAATCGATATAAAGCCGGGAATATTGTGGGTCTCGTTCAAAGCTGTATTTACTCCAACCTTGTCATATAATCTTCTATAAAGGCCACGGAAAAAGCAGATGTATAATCTGGGATTATTCATAAAAATGGGGTACGTATGCAAGTGTTGTCGACATAAGTAGGTCGTATTTGTCAAGCAAGGCTGTGTCGCAAACCTCTTCACCTAGGGTGAAAAATCCAAGAATCGTGAGGGTGGTATATCCTTTTTCCCATCAATAGCAAGTGAAAATAAAGTGAAAATGGTTTGTTTGACTATATCCGAAAGGTCTGGACTGGCTGCGAAGTCAAAATGAGATCAGTTCGGCCGGGGTGAACGCCAGTCGCAGGAGCGCAAATTGGGGTCGGGGTTTTAAAGTCGATAAGCCAGCAAATGCGCAAACGGTGAATGTGAAGATGTTGGTAAAAAGGACAATAATAATTATATTATTATCACTGTTAATTTCGCAATGGAGCGCTCTCCGGGGGGATGAGGCGCAGAGTATGTATGATGTGCGATGATTTTGGTTCCCGGGGAGAGACGAATGAGGGGAGAGAGGGCTGGGGGAAAGAAGACTATACAGACTACACCTGTGACCTTCCGGTGGAGTAGGAGTGGTATTGTAAATATAACGAAGGAATGTAAATTACTCTCAATAGCGTGTCTCATTAATGAAGGGAAGGAAGCATGAATTGGAATATTCGGAGTCTTGAGACTCAAAGGAAGAGAGCTAGAGGGGGAGAGAGGAGGGGGGAGGGGGCATCGGCGGAGGAAAGGGGCTTATGAGAGGAGAAGATGGTTGTACTTAGAGTGGACGGAAAGAAGGATAAGCGATAACAATCATTCAACGAGTAGCATGTCAGGACGGAATATTAATATGGCTTTTTGCCGCCTGCAGTTGGCAGACAATAAAACAACTACCTACGGGCTAGACGCTTCGTTGGAAACCCAATAGCAATTGGTACACGCCCCTCCCCTTTCGTCGCTCCTTTGGGAAGAGGGAGAACCATGTGGGAGAAAAGGAAAGTGTGTTAGATTTAGCGACAGATTGAGAAAAACTTGAGTTTGACCAGGGGGAGTCCAATGGACTTGCTCCGTACTTTCTGGCAGGATGGGTTTATGCGGCTGCCAGCTGGCTGATGAGAACTTTACTGGGTTGAAGTTGGCGCGCGATCGGCCTTGACCGCGCGAAACAAATGGTTGGCTGTGCCCTTGGAAGAGCTGATTATGGTTGGCTGATGTTGGGTGATGGCGCGCTCAGGCGACACGCCACCTTGGATGGGAGGGTCAGCACACCTGGCCTGGATGGGGTTCTCCCACTGCCGTTCGCTCCATCCGCGAGGGAAGCGCGGCACAGCGGCCGCGAGAGGAGGGTATGGTGGATCAAAACGAGGTCCGCCTTGGTCATCTCGGTGGAGCTTAGTCGCTTACTGGCCCCTCCCCATTCCTGCCCTCCCTTTTCTCGTTAAATTATTCGCCATTGGCGCCAGGGAGAAAGTGATGGAACGCGGTTGCGGCATATCCTGGTCGTACCTTAGTCTGGTCCAGGTGTACCTTCAAGCTGTTGGAACTAACTAGCCTCGATGAAAAGCATGAGTAATAGTAATAGTAATAATAATAATAATAATAATCGCAATACTCCGTAATAATAAGGATGATGACAACAACGAAGATTAATATAGTAGCCGCATCACTGCTCCAGGCTTCCGCACAAGAGATAAATGATATTAATTCCCTTCACAGAGTCTAGCAGGCTCGATTTTCTTCACAATTTGTATTGTATTTTATTTCCCTGCTGGCTGCCTCACTCGAGCAACATAACCATTGCCCAAATGAAAAAAAAAAAAAAAAAAAGGAATCAAAATAAAGGCTTACCAATACATATATAGGTACTTTAAATTAGGAAGTGGGCGGCCTCAGTCAAAATTCTTATCTGGCAATCATTAAGGGTGACAGAAGCGACACTTGGTGCCTAGGTAGGTGGCCCCTAAAAGGTAGGGGAGGCCATTGTTGATTTAATAGCTACCCTCAACACTAAATAATCAGAAAAAATTCCCACGATGCGTTAAATTTTGAAGAGTTTTTTAAAGAGATAACTATTTTTCTTGTTGTATATATATTATAGAATAATCAATATATTCATTTTCCATACTCCCTGTTGTTTATAAATTTAAAAGCACATAGATTTACTACTAGTTAGTAGGTAGCACTTCTTATTATTACCTAAATATCTGATGAGAGTAAAAGTGAACTACAATCTTACTTTTCAGATATGGACCTGAAAAATCTTCCCAGTACACACAAATAGAAAGGTACCTTTGACATATCAAATGGCATTTAATATATTTATATTTAATATACATATTCTCAGATGATAAGCATATTCAATAGAATTTCACTTATTTGTTATTTTTCTCAGTATTTACCTTCCAAGTTCTAACTCATGTAAACTACTAGTAGTAGTACTAGTAGTCGGAGATGAATAACTTGAAAATCTGAAGCTCGCCAACAGTCCTCATGCCTCCAAATTTCTTGAAGGTGAGGTGAGCTTAGCCTAACAGGAAATAGACCTGCTGACTAACAAATCATTGGGACAACATGGGATCCTCCCGGCCCGATAGAGGTGCCAACAACCTTCCGACTTAATCAAGTCTTGCTCTCACCGCCAGTACAACATCTTGAACTCATTATTGAATTTACTTGGGAAGAGTCTTACCCCAAACGCGGAGCTTACGTCCTAAATCATAACCTATAGCTATTATCCCCACTTTAACTTTTGGGGTTCGGTGCGACATCAACGTGGAGTTTGCTCCAAGGAGCTTACTAGTACCTTGCCTCCGGGAAACCCCTCCAAAAGCCTTCTACCCCACCAAACGTTCTGCTCTCGACTGATCTATACACGCCGTATGGCACTAATATCTACAACCTCTCTTCGATATACTTGAGTACCTTACCGCAGCTTAGCCATTAAAGAGCCTCGTTAAGAAAAATTTTGGCGCAAAGGGCACCTCATTGGCTTCTGGAGCGGCATGTCTGTTTCTATACCGGAATTGGACAGCACTGTCCGGGCCTTTTATGAGGGCAAAGGGGACCTGGTAAGCTAAACAATTAAAGGCTAATTAATATCTTCTTTGGTCACTGATTCTGGTGTTTTAATGTTTTAGCAAAAGCAAGCACAGCAGACCCTGACGGAGGTAAGTTGCTTTGGTACGATGAAGAATGATGAGGGAAGACAACATACCTGACCTGTCTTCGACGGTAGTTCAAGCAAAATCCGGATGCCTGGTTAATTGTAGGAAATATACTTCAAGAGTCTTCATACCCTCAGACCAAGTGTACGGCCATTTCCCCATTTTCTTTTTTCATCCCAGGCATCCCAGGCTGTTTATTTGTTGACACTGACTTTCTTAGACCTTGCACTCCAAGTTCTCGACGATGTAATCATGACACGATGGAAGGTATTACCAAGGGAGCAATGCCTAGGTATGGTGTTTTTCTTTTTCTTTTATTTTTTTATTTTTTATTTTTTAAAAAAATCGCCGAACTTTGATCGGGGTATTAACATTATATCTCTCCTCTAGGTATTCGCAATTTCATCGTAAATTTTATCATCCAAAACTCCGAGTCCGAGGAGAAACTACGAAGTGAACGGGCTTTTCTAAATAAGCTCAACTTGGTTCTTGTTTCTATCTTGAAACAGGAGTGGCCTCACAACTGGCCAACTTTCATCAATGAAATCATTTCGTCTTGTCACACCAGCCTCTCTATTTGCGAAAATAACATGGCGATTCTTCGACTGCTTTCCGAGGAAGTTTTCGACTTCTCCCAGGATCAGATGACTTCTGTGAAAGCAAGGAACCTAAAGACTTCTATGACCCAGGAATTTTCATCTATCTTCCAGTTATGCTCGGAGGTGCTTACGACGGCAAACCAACCGAGCCTCGTTAAAAGCACACTAGAAACACTTCTTCGGTTTTTGAACTGGATTCCACTGGGCTATATTTTCGAGACTCCTATTATAAATACCCTTCTGACACGGTTTCTAGACGTTCCTGAGTTTCGTAATGTGACTCTAAAATGTCTGACGGAAATTGGTGGACTGCAAATCGGGAACCCCTATAACTATGATGAAAGGCTAGTTCACATGTTTACAGAAACGCTCACTATTGTTTCCAAAACCATCCCACTCTCCATGGATCTGAAGCAGACCTTTGCGAAAAGCAATTCTCGAGATCAAGAGTTCGTACTCAACCTGGCCTTGTTCTTATGCAGTTTTTTCAGTGCTCACCTCAATGTAAGTTATTCCTTTTGGGTCTTTATGTAATCGCGGTTACCGCAATGCTAATTTGACTAGCTTGTTGAGAAATTGCCTAATCGGGATTACCTTACGCACGCGCACTTCTATCTCATTCGGATCAGTCAAATCGACGATCGAGAGGTTTTCAAAATTTGCTTGGAGTATTGGACCAAGCTTGTGCAGGAGCTGTATGAAGAGATGCAGCAACTCCCGATCACGGACATTAATCCCTTGGTGAGCATGGGCGTTAGTGGGCTATCCAACGGCGGTGCGCCGCATCCGAGCACTTTGGCCAACTATCCTCTCCGCAAACACAAATATGAGGAGGTACTATCGAGCCTACGAACTGTTATGATAGAGAAGATGGTGCGACCGGAGGAAGTTTTGATTGTGGAAAATGATGAAGGAGAGATAGTGCGTGAGTTTGTTAAGGAAAGCGACACTATTCAGCTATACAAGACCATTCGGGAGTGCCTGGTTTACCTCACGCACTTGGATGTGGTTGATACGGAAAATATCATGATCGAAAAGCTCGCTAAACAAGTTGATGGAACAGAATGGTCATGGGCCAATTGTAATACACTCTGCTGGGCGATTGGCTCCATTTCTGGTGCCATGAATGAAGAAACTGAGAAACGTTTCCTGGTCAACGTCATCAAGGATTTACTCGGCCTCACGGAAATGAAACGTGGAAAGGATAATAAAGCTGTCGTGGCAAGTAACATCATGTATATTGTGGGTCAATATCCTCGTTTCCTGAAGGCGCATTGGAAATTCTTGAAGACCGTCGTCAACAAATTGTTTGAATTTATGCATGAGACCCATGAAGGTGAGCAGATTCCTGTGCCATTAGAAGCGCCCCATACTAACCTATGCCAGGTGTCCAGGACATGGCCTGTGATACATTCATCAAAATTGCCAACAAATGCAGGAGGCATTTCGTGGCTCTCCAACCGGGAGAGAACGAGCCCTTCATCGAAGAGATCGTTCGTAACATGAGGAAAATCACATGTGATCTCTCGCCACAACAGGTTCATACCTTTTACGAAGCGTGCGGTTACATGATTTCGGCACAGGGTCAAAAGGGCCTTCAGGATCGATTGATTGAAAATTTGATGTCGTTACCCAACTCCGCTTGGGACGCCATAATATCCCAGGCTAATCAAGACCCTTCCGTCCTTCAGGATGGTGAGACAATTAAAATTGTTGGAAATATCATGAAAACGAACGTTGCGGCATGCTCATCTATTGGCACTTACTTCTATTCGCAACTTGGACGCATCTATCACGATATGTTGAACATGTTCCGGGCATCCAGCCAGCTCATTAGCGATGCAGTTGCACACGATGGTAATGCCCTTTTTTACTTGATGTTCTACTCCAACTGCGTGGTTTCAGCTCCGTAACGATTTATTTACTTGGCATAATTTTTCTTGGCGACTGACCCTTTGTAGGAAACATTGCCACCAAGACCCCCAAAGTTAGAGGGCTGCGGACAATTAAGAAGGAGATATTAAAGCTTATCGACACCTACGTACAGAAGGCTGATGATTTGGAGATGGTCAATGCAAACATGGTGCCTCCCCTTCTTGAGGCTGTGCTGGTTGATTACAACCGAAACGTCCCTGATGCTCGGGAGGCAGAGGTTTTGAATGTTATGACAACTGTAATTCAAAAGCTACACGTATGTTACCTCCATCCTTTTGCCTTCTGTTTATATGTTCAGCTTTGGTCATGCTGTGTCAAATAGTCTGACTTGCATTCACATCTAGAATTTGATGGAAGACAAAGTTCCCCTGATCATGGAGAGTGTTTTTGAATGCACATTAGAGATGATCAACAAGGACTTCCATGAGTATCCAGAGCACCGCATCCAATTTTTCAAATTACTTCAGGCAATCAACTTATATTGCTTCCCGGCGCTACTAAAACTCGACGCTACTCAGTTCAAATTCGTCATCGATTCTTGCATGTGGGCAAGTAAGCATGATAACCGTGAAGTTGAGAATACTGGCCTCACAATGTGCCTCGAACTCATGAATAATATGGCGGAGACGGATGTTCAGACATCTAATATCTTTTTCCGTCAATTCTATATCCCTATCTTGCAGGATGTATTTTTTGTCCTCACTGATAGCGACCATAAAGCCGGTGCGTACTTTTCAACTTAGCACAAGACAAAATTTCTAATTTTCCATAGGGTTCAAGTCTCAGGCTATGCTCTTGTCACGGATGTTCTATTTTATCGAGTCCGGAAAAGTGCAGGATCCCATCTACTCACCCGAACAAGCGCCTTTGGGTACATCCAACAAGGACTTTCTACAAGAATATGTTGCGACTCTCTTACAAAATGCCTTCAAAAATCTCCAGGAGTAAGTTCTCATCTTGACCATGATGTCCGTACCAAAAGCCCTAACAGTTCTATAGAATACAGATCAAACAATTCGTTGTTGGGTTATTTACTTTCAACGACGACTTCAACAAGTTCAAGACTCATTTGAGAGATTTCCTCATTTCTCTGAAAGAGTTTGTAGGCGACAATGCAGAGCTATACGCAGAAGAGAGAGAGCAGGCTTTGAAAGATGCTAAAGCTGCTGAGCGTGACCGTGCGATGAGGGTCGGGGGTCTGCTGAAGCCATCTGAAATGGATCACGAGGATGAGCTATGACTTGACAGGGAATTGCACTCGGAGATCACACATTTCTCCCCCGCAAGAACCCTCGAGTGCGCCAGGAATTCCAAATCTGCTACGGGTGAGGATTGGTGCGACGGTTGGTCTTTTTATGGCGTCTAGATCAAAACTATATGCCATCTACTTACCAATTTCAGGATGTATTTTTGCCCACCAACGCTGTTTTTATATCGGAATTTCTATCGGAATTTCTTGAGCCATGCATTCGGGGCCACCCATGTCGCATTTTTCGCTGACCCCAATTTACACAGCCACCAAATAGCGGTTAATCTGTTTTTATATTCCCCCCTCACTTAGCACACACATGACCCTTCTCCCCGGCAAGTGCCTGAAATTCTCGGGACACAGCAACCGTTGGAAAGTAGGTGGATTTACTACTATTTATCGGCTAGGAATACGAAATTTTTATAGAATATAATGCTGTATAAATTACCCTGGTTTACACTTTATTGAAGATTATGGATATGAAGATTAGCTTTGTCTCCAACTAAACAGGCATCTTGGCGGTGAGATCAGACTGGTCGATGAATTCTCGCCTTCCAGAAAATGGTCTCACACATTAACCAAAGCTGAGCCTGCAAAATTCTCACTGGGTGCCTTCCATTCGATTTCAAGGAATATTCTTTTCTTCTGGGAATGTATTAAGGCTTTTTGGCCTGACAGTGAAATACGAGAAAAAGAAGGGGGGGAAACAAAACACCCAACCGATGATGTCACAAACCCGACATTCCGCAGCTCAAACATCGACCTCAAGCTCGCGTGTCTCGACGTTTCCCCAACTCAGCAATGCATCTGCTTCTCATCTTTCTGGAACCCTAAGGTTAAGGGCAGAGGATGATAATCCTATTGATAATGATGATGGCTCAACTCGGCATATCCGATGGAGTGAAGACGTTATAGACAACGAAGGAATGGGGAAAAAGAGTTCCAAAGGTAGGTGTAGCCTTCAGTCATATTATCGAGTCTTCGTTTGGTCACTAATATTATCTTTTCTGGTATTCACAGTTTGCTGTATTTACCACAAGACCCGGCCCGTTGGTGAAAGCAGCTCAGAATCAGAATCGCCCGACTCTAGCTCATCAGAATCAGATAGCGATAGTGAATCCAACCCAGGTAGCAGAAGGCGCTACCAAAACAGGCATGATTCGAATCAAGGAGACTCCCACGAACGTGCTAAACCATCACCTGAACGAAGACGTGAAGCCTATTGCTCAAACCGCAAAAACAGGAAGATGAGACGAAAGCCAAGTCCTAATGCGTATGAGAAGATGCCGAAATCTTCAAGAGAGGGCTAAGCAAGTCCAATATTCAGAACCCCCGGGCAGATACCACCACGACTGAACCTGAGAGGGCAGGCCGTGTGCTATCTACATTCCTCCACTTCTAACAGAGCTGTGCGATGCAAGTAGTTGTTGCCGGCTAGGGAATGATGACCTTGCACGATCTACTTTATTGGCCAATATGCCTGGGATCCAGTATGAAAATTATTTTAAGACAGTGAAGGGTCGATTTCAATGCGCGATAAGATCCAATCCAGAAGAAAAGTAAATACAGATGTTCGTGTGGAACAGTATTTGTGCATCAACTCCTACCCAGTCAACACTCCTATTATAACATCATACTCCTCCTCCTAGAAGCGGCTCTATATCCGCGCCTTATTTGCTTTCCATCTAAAGTGTCAGCCTGGACTTGGTAGTCCGTAGTTGAGGCCTGTATTTTAGATACCTGTCGTGCAGACATCTCATGTATTGATGGTTCCAGGATATCTTTGGCCACAATTAAATCGCGCTCTTGATCTGAAATCATCATGCCAGACTGACACGTATGGCCGCGTTCGGTTGACGTCGTATTAGAAGAATGCCTTCGAGACTGTCTGTATGTGCTTGATACTGTTTCCGCAGGACGACCTCTACCACTGCTAATCGCCGCGAGACCGCAATCGCTCGTCACATCATTCGTCTGCGCTTTGCTGCTGGTGGCCGGATTTTCTAGATCTTGAATTCTGGAATCCGTTCCTACCAAAGAACGGCGTTTGTCTTTAACCAAATGTCCCGCCACGTTCGCTTCACCCAGTGCACCGCTCTTGCCTATCGATGATGTATTCCTTTTTCTTTGGGAGATCATGTTCATTTGTCGCCCCAGATCGCCTTCCGGAATATCCATGAGGATACAGCTGGGCTCCAGGTCGATGCTATCCGTACACTGGCTCTTTCTCACAGTGATACTCCCACTTTTTCGTTCGCCCCTTTCTCTGGTTGTATCTGACTGCGTCGTCTGTGAACCGGATGATTTTGATTTGTCTCCACCAACAGCAGCAATAAACTCGTTTGTGGGCCGCCTCATCTTGTCTCTTAGGTTTGGCTCTGCATAGCTAACAATTGCTCTTTGGCGCCGTGAAGGCCGGGTTTGAATATTGAGCGTGCCATCCATAGCCCCAGTGACATCTTCTTGTTGTTGCAAACCAGTGTTGAACGGCGATGGCACAGTTGATTTTGTGTCGACAAGATCTACATCCGAACCGAGTTCATCAGTTTCAGAGGAGCTTATAATCGTCATTGGCTTTTCCGACGACACGTCTTGTTCGTAGGAAATACCTTTGCCAAATTTTGTAAAATCCGGGTCCGTGTTTTCGTTGACTGATGAAGTATTTTTACTCCCATGTCGGCCGCGCGCTTTATTATTGCGCGCTTTATTTGGAGAAGATATGTTAATATTTGTGCACTCTGTATTTTTATCATGAGTTAGCTCCTCAGTCTCATAAAAAAGGCCAAATATATTGACTTACTTGGCTCAAGAACCTTCCTATTGTGTTGTTCACGGCCTATTGAACTCGAGTTGAATTGTAATTCCCTATTGAAAAGTGAATGATCGGTTTCTGATACTAGTTTCAGAGGTGGTGGTTGGCTTGGCCGGCTAAACTGAAACCCGTCGTCATCGGTAGCCGCCGATTCAAAGATCTCTTGATCCTCAGCGGAGAACTTGCGCTTCGCGCCGCATTTCACAGAGATTCCTAGGCTTTTGCACGGCGCGGAATCAATATTCGAATCTCCATCCATCGCCCGGGAGTTGAGCTTTTTCCTCTTCCTCGTTTCAAGGGTAGAGGGGAAAGCAATGCCATCTGCTGGGTCGCTAAGTAACGCGCCTACTTCCGCATGGTTTTCGGATGGTTCTGTGGCATTATATTCCTGGCCAGAAGATTCCAAACTATCATGGCTCTCATTAAGTTGCTGGAGCTCCTGTGGCCTGTATGGCTTCAGCATCAATCCTCAAGATATCAGGTGCGGAATGGGGCATCTTACTCGAATGTTTTTCTTGGATAATACTTATCTTCCAAAATAATTGGGAGTCTTCCATCTCCTTCAAGCGCGAATGAGGACTCGGCGATAGATTCATGATGTCTCACCCCCGCAATAGACTCCCTCGACGGTCTCTGGTATTCGGGATCGGATTTACTATGGCAGGTCTTAGAGAACTGACGCGGCAAGGCGCCCAATTCGGCGACTAGCTCGCTAAGCTCCCCCAGCTTGCTGTCTAGCCTTCCCTTCATGTCATAAACACCATCTTGGAGAGTCTTGGCTGCCCCAAACCTCTCCAGCTCCTGATTAAGCGCTATCACTTGTTCCCGTAGAGACACATTTTCCGAAAGCAGCTGAGACACTTCGGCCTCGAGACCGCGGATTCGAAGCGACTGGATTGAATTCACTCGAGCAATTTCGCGGTTTTGTCGCACGAATCGCCTTTTTACTAAAAAGTTTCAGCTGATAAGGGCGACCAAGTACCTACAAAGTAAGGTAGAATAGACTTGGAACTCACAAATTTCGACGGATTCCGTCGATGTTGTGGACTCGTTCAAGCGAGCCATCGTTTTGAGCAATGGCGGCTCTCTTCAGCCCTTTCAACTTGGTATTTCCCGGAATAAATATGAGGCAGCCCTAGCACCTACGAATGAAGGTGAATTGCAGTGGTCATTGGTACCCGTAGCTTGAGATGTGTAGTCGTGGGTAGCAGAGATGGTTCGAGGTTATCTTGGGTAAACAAAGTGAAGAAAGATAAACCGCGTGAGGTCAGGAGGATTGTTGATGATTATCCAGATTTGGACTAGCGGAAACCTGGGCAAGTATTTTGAGAAAGTGCGGGTTGCGATAACATTATTATTGACGGACATCATCTCCCGCACCTTCCTCTGCCTTTTCACGGGCTAGAAACTCCTTATTTCAGTAAATTCCTCTACATCCCAAAACACAGTCACCTCTTTCTATCTCTCCCCCTCTCTACGATGGCATATTCTTCCCGCCCGAATTCCATGCTACCGCCTGGGTCGTCAGCCGCCTCCCTTCGTCAACCCAGTAATGCCATCGCTCAGCAACAGTCCTCGGCTTTGGCAGCCCGTATTGCGGCGAAGAAGACTGAGTTAGAGAACCTGAACCAGGTTCGTGACATGAGCAGTGGACTTGCGGTGCAGATGGAGAACCTACAAGCAAAACTTGAAACCCTTAAGGACGGTACGGAAGGTTAGTTCATGTTGCGATACCCCCTCCTCCCGGAATTATAGAACACTGACATTCTAGGATAGCCGTAGCTTGTGTACTTGCGAACTGGGACAACGTCATACGGGCAATCACCATGGCCTCCAGTAAGCTCTGATTGGAAGTCTTTTATTACCCCATTCGCTAACTTAGGTTCTCGACTTAGCCAAATTTGCAGGCATGAAAAGCCCAGCAGGCCAACCGTCAAACTCTGACACCAACGATTCCGCTCCCGCCCCCGCCGGCCCCTACCTACCATCTACCTTAGTCCGAATTCCTGCTGCTCATCAGCAGAAACCCGGTGACCCATGAATTCTAAGGCTCGAGCAACCCCCAAGACTGCACGAGCAGCGTCCTTCCTAACAGCCCTGAAAACAAACAAATCCCCCACCCAGTTTGTGGATATTCGATACCCGTGAATGGATTTCGTCTAGTTTCCGGCTATCGTTAACTGATAGAGTTCCCCAAAGAACTGAAGTCCCTTCCATTAACGCAAATCCGAACAAGCGCAGATTTATCAGTGCTTAGGACTCGAAGTATCTACCAGTACCAACTCCGGTACAACAAAAAGTGGATCCCTTTCATAGGTACTTCTAATTATACGAACATAGCGGGTATTAGTTCCATTGGCAGGGCTGCGTACCCATGAGGGCCAGAAAGAAACCTTGGCCTCATTATTCTATGGATCCGAAAATCACAAGAGGCTGGGGATTTCCGTTTTTGGAAGATGAGGACTACTGAAGCGGAGGAAAGAGAGACGAACATAGGAATGGGATTAATGTACCTTAGTAACATCATGGTTCATACAATGGTTCTGAAAGGATATTGATACTAGGTTGTGCCAACCTTACTGGTCTGCCAAGCATGGCAAGCCTTGGCCCCAAAGTACATCAGGCAGCACAAGGGGTCTTCTGGGTGATCGGACTGATGAGAGTGGAGAATTATTAGCTACAATTCTCAGCATGGGTGCAGAATCACAATACGTAGCCCAAACCTTACCACGATTAATGAGGGTTGTGATCCAAATAATCATCAAGAATCCCTAAATTTGGCCTGGCTGATCTTAGGGTACTCTATGTAAGATGAAACCTACCAAGGACATTTCAGAGCGGAAATAACCCAGAACATGAAATAGATTTCAACATCAATATAAACACTCATTATTATTGAGATAAATTACTGTGTACTAATAAGATTCTTCATCAGTCAATCCACATACTTTCGAGGGGAACAAGGATTCATTTATCCTGGTTGGTTAACTCGGAAATGCAATCCTCAACAGTTTCTTTCAGGTCAGTCTGCAGCTTTCATACAATGATACCAAGTACTAGTTAGTACCTCTTAACCTGAGGTGAGGGGTTGGTTTCCAAATCCAAAATAATACTCGTGCTAGAAGTATTTGCTTTGCAATCGAACATACAATTGTGGCCCGCGTGTGTACGGCTCGAGGATTTTCCCTTGGTCTCCTGAAGGTGTACCTTAAGAAGTAGGTATCATCATGAGTACTTGGTACGAGGAGGTAGCCTCCAATTGCTCGCAGCCTCCCGATATGGATTGAATAACTTTACCAAGGATGGCTATCCCCCCATCTTCCCCTTCGTGCATGATTCTTCTTTGCATGCATGTATCCTAATAACATTAATAAAAATAAGGGTAAGAATAAATAATTATGAACATTATTTTCTCTGTCCTTTTTTCCTTTTTTTCACCTTCATATATTTGTCCAAGCGCCGGAGCCACGACAGTAAATCTTCCTCCCAGCTTTCTCCACAAGCCAACGTGGTCAGGCCTATTTGCAGTGCTTGTCTGGTCTCTGATGAAATATGGACTGCAAGGACTCCAAAACTCCGGGCTGGCTTGGTCTAGGACAAATCAACCCCGCATTAGAAAGAAGAGGGAAAAGGAAAAGTATCACATTAAATTATATTTAGCATTATTATTATTATTATTATTATTTCAATCCCACCCAGAATTTCCTAAGTACCTGTTAAGGGCAGTTGCAGTTCATGCATCTGTTGTAGCCACAATCAATTTTTGTTTTCGCGCCTCAGTGGCTTCAGACTACTTAGTACTTGTCTGTATGTACTTCGTACTTGGGAGAGTGTGCAGAAGGCAAAAAATCCCAAATAAAACTTTAAAAAAAATCCAACTGCATAATCTTATGAGGTATTCAGTCTCAGGAAACTTCACACCGTTTAAATAAATACTCTTCTGAAAGATATTATTATCTAAGCCAGTGCTATTTAACTACAACCTATTCTTTCTCAGAAGGAATTGCAGCGATAATTCTGGAAGATAGAAAAAAAAAATGTGGAAGAAAGAGGAAAAAGCTGTCATAGGGTGAAGCTCTTTCTGCTTAGATATGGACAAAATCTCCATCAAATAAGTATCTCAACCTGTTTGGGCTACAGACTCCAAAGGTAACTATGGAGAATCATCAGAAGATTCAAAAAAAAAAAAAAAAAAAAAAAAAAAACTCCACCATTTTCGGCTAAGGGGCCGCTGGACGCGCATCACCCGTCATTTGTTCCCCACAATCCAATTGAGCACCGAGCGACAAGCGTGGTCGAAAATGCGGATGGGGCGGAGGAGGCAATAATAATAATAAATAGTACTCAAGAAAAATGAAAGGACTCAGGATAATCATAGGGTGATAAAATGGGGACCTCAGATGATGCAAATAATGTCTGTGGCAGGCTTGACCAGCTCAGCTAACCTTCCCTTCCAGTCTGAGCACCAGAACCAAGAAGAAAGAGAGAAGGAAAGCAAGAAAGAATGGGGGGAAAATGAACAGAAAGGGCAAAAAGCAAATCCCAATCATCCCCCTCGCACACTCTCCTCCCGCAAATAATGGCTCCAGACCTTTCCCCTTTCTCACATTTTCATCCTCCCCCCAACTCATTTTCTATCAACCAAGGTTGATAGATGCCTTGCCCTACCCTACATCTGCATTGGAAAGCTTCTCCCACATTATGAAAATACCTTGGAGGAACATGACCATCAAGCCCAGGGGATCGCTGGACTCTGAATGGTTGCAAGCCCCTTGTTCCACAAAGTCTCCTGCACCACCAGACCCCAAAAAGCGCATGAAAAATAAAAAGTTAGCAAAGTCAACTGTGGTCCCAGAGTGCCCCTAGTGCTGGCTCAGCCAATAGGTGGTAGACAACTCCCAAAGTGGTTAACCTTCAGGGCGAGATACCCCTCCCTTCTCCACCCTCATACAGACACACTTGGCCAAAGTTCGATTAGCACCTTCAATTCATGGCAACATGATGCTTTGAAGAATCAAAAGGAAGCGCCAAATAATAATGATGTTTATTATAATTATTATTTTAATCAGGAGCATTAATGCCTCACAATTGCAGCGTCTGCCTCCATGTTATATAATAGGAATCTTCTCTGCTCTAGCAAAGGAGGAAAATCATAAGAATAAATAAATAAATTAAAATCCTGAGGAAGCAGGAGCTTCATCATCATAATTCTTATAATAACAAAAGAAGCATATGTATATTACATATTGTCTATGTGTATATGCAAGTTGTGCTAATCCTCAAATCGCCTGCGAAATACTATACTCCCCTAGCTCCTCTCTTTTAACTCTCCCACCCTGACTGTCATCTCATCAATTCCTCAGCTTTCTTCTTCTTTCTCTTCGTTTTTATTCAACTTTTTTCCCCTTCCTTAACTTCGCCACCCTCCCTCACCTCTCCTCTTTCTCACTCTCTTCTTCTATGCCTTGTTGATCAAGTTGCTCTTCTGGGGGTCGGGACTTGAAATTCAACGCGCTGGTGAGAATGAGATCAGAGTGGTTTGCTATGAGGTGACTGCCTGCATTCATAAACTTACAATACTCTGACGACATTTTCCGCATCCACCGTGCAATGTTTTTTCGGCTCCCTACAGACTAGTGATATCTCAACACGCTTACAGATTAAAACAAAAATATTTACTTCCTTTTCCTGTCTACTTTGTTCTGACGGCCGAATTCAAAATACGCTACCTCGACACCTATAACACCCAAAATCGATCCAAATACTCTCTACTTCCGTTTCACCCCCATTCATTATTTTTGCAGTGACGGGGGGAATCCCTTGTCTTTTGCCATTTATAAAATTATATTTTCTTGGAATTTTTGCAGCTTTTTTCTGATACCCTAAGCTCCGTATTACTCAGAATGGCTACAGAATGGTCTCTTGACTTCTGCCTGGTCTGTGACCGCCAGACTTTGGGAGGTCCCTACTGTTCCCAGTCTTGCCGACTCGCTGAACTGGATGTATCGCACGAGACTGCATCCTCCTATACCTCGCAGTCTCAGGGAGCCTCTAGAAGACTCCAAAGCGTGACCGAGGGCCCTACTGGCAATATTTCGCACAACGTAAAGAGAACATCTTACCCGAACTCCTCTCGATCTCGATATTTACCAGGTCTCTCGCCATCGTCCTCTCAGACTTCTCTATCATCTCTGAAGAGCAATTCTTCCCAGTCGCCACCGTTATCCTGCCAGCTTCAGAATGAATTACGTGATTATGCAAGTTGTTTTGATCAAGTTCGCGACCTAAAGAGACGGTTAACAACGTGAGGAAGCACCATACACGCTCGCATTGCGTCCAACGTCGACAACCCTCGATGCTTATTCCTTAACACGTTATAATTCGTTCTTTAGTTTTTTTTTTTTTTTTTTTTTTTATCTTTCAAAGTGCGATATACCCTCCTCATTTGATCATAAAAATTACTCTCGACTCTTCCGCAGCGCTTTCCTCAACACCAAGCCCAGACCATGTCTAATGACTTTATGTTAATACGATCAAACCATTATGGAAAAGTAAGGGAAAAAAACAGAAAACGGAAAATAAGATAGAGTCGAAGTATGGGACTGAAGATTTAACCGGATACGTCCTCGAAGCATTCCTGGCGATATATAAGGGCTTTGCATACCTTTTCTGACATATTGTTTTATTTCCCACTCCACTTTTACATGTCAGTCCCCTCATATTTCTTTTCAAACATATATTGCCCCTGTGTATCCCCCCCTTTATCTCGAGGTTTCGGTTAGTATGGGCTATGTATTGTGGATTGTAGAATAACATATGATATCTGGACCAAATGCTGATAAACTATATACCGATATACCAATACTAATTCGCCCTGCAGCAATGCTCCTAGGCTCGGATGTATCAAACTAACGTTTGATCCGCTGCAAATTACATGGATGTTTCATTCAACGAGCTTGGTATAAATATTTGGGTAACTGTTTAGTCCAAGTGGTACCTGGACATGAAACTAGCAGGTTTCTACTCTCTTCTTCAAGTCTGTAGCACAGTCAAACTTCATAATGAGCTTCGTTCGTTTTCATAACCCCCTTTGGTTCACTCAAGTTACACGTAATTCATGATAAGTGTGCCCCCCGGAAGAGGGAAATAACATGGGTTTCCACGATACTACCATGTTAAATATTAGGAGCTGAAGTCTCATTCTTTAGGCAAACTTAATCTTATAGTTTCCAGAAATCACCGCTAGGCCTGTTAGATTAGAATTACAATCGAAAGAATGCCACTGGGCATCGCCATTTGACTCAATCTGGAAGGTGTCGAGAACGTACATAAACAAGATATCGCTCATAGGCTACAGGGATCAAGCTACTACGTACCCAGGAGCTTGTTCCATGTATAAACCCGGGCCTGTTGGGGTGCCGGAGCCAAAACTCAAGTTAGAAAAGAACCACATAATACCCAACATAGTCACATCATAATCAACTGATATTTTTACTCGATTCAAAGCAAGAGCGGAGCACGTTGAATGACTAAGATTGACCCATTTTCAGGAGGATTTTGTGTTCAATGGTGTAGGCCGTGACATGTTGATAAAGAGAAGGGAAAGGAATGTAACTACTCCTAGTACCTACCTTACTTAGATACCTATGATACTCCCAGGCATTCTCCAATCTTATGAGGGTACCAAAATAGATGCAATTCTAGCCACCACCAGCATTATACAATGATTACTTCTGGTTGTGTATTTCCTCTGTTACTCCTGAGGTCTTGTTCTAGATATTCGGATGCTGAATGACAACTGCGAAAGCCAAAACCATCATCCAACTAACAGTTGATGTTCAATTTGGTTTGGGTGCAGCGACCTTGCATTAACTACTACCTATCTGTAGGTACTGAGTAGTAGTACTTAGTAATTTACTCCGTATCACTATGTAGTATACTAGTATGTATCTATGCGCCAGCGTTGACGCAACTCTCCTCTAACCGGTTTGACTTGTCTAGCTATATAAAACCACAGCCCAGGAGTTACCTTATATAATCGACAAACGTAAATAAAACTGGGCTTTAGACGTGATACAGAATATTCAAAATGCCATGAGAAAAATAAATATGAATATAGGGGAATATCTCCGGATCCTGTGAGTCTATGACCCTCACACTCAGCTCATAGATAGTTAAATACATCGGTGAAACCTTGGATGTCAGGAAACCTCCAATTTACAAGTACTTATTAGTAGTACTAGTAGTTACTACTTTACTGTTCCTCGCATTAGCCTTTGGCTCGAGCGTACTCGTACCAGTATATATTTCCCTGCACCCTTAGCGAGCTTTGTTCATAGGAGAACTAGGCACGAATAAGAACAACAACAACAACAATAATAATAATAATAATAATTTCCATATGTCACCCAATCAAGTTCTCACTCCGGAGTAGGTCATCGCACTACTTTGGATGAACCTGTGTCAACGAAAGCCATAAAGTCATATCTTGACTCGTATTGACCCCCCTGCTGGAATGAGATAAAAGACCAACCGCGTGGAATTACGGGAATCAAACCTTTGAGACAACTTCAATGTTGCCAAGGGCAAATAATAAAGATAACTCTGACAAAAGGACAAAACACTCTTTCCGAGACTATTGAGTATTGAGCCGCTGAGCGTGGGTTATTTGGGTCCCCTGGGAACCCTAAAAAGAGGGCCCAGAATTTCAGGTACGGAGAATCTAGAAACTCCGGCCACCTAGGCCTTGGGGAAGAGGTGCTTTGGGCTCATGATAATCGACCCTACTATGCAATTTTAGTTGGAAATAATACCCTATCAAGAACGTCACCCCGACAAACCTGCCAATTCCTGGAAGAGGTGATCCAGTAATGGTGAAAACTTGGGTGTGGAAAAAAAGAGTGTGGCCAGATGATCACATTTTATCTCCACCCTAGGGGTTGGTTTCCCACGCATGTTAGCTATCCAGGTCCAGATTGATCAGAAGAATACCAAATAAGGTAATCAACAGTGCGAGCTATCCAGGAACAGAAGATGCGTGGGTCAACTTTTCAAGACCAGGAGGTCTGGAACGGATGGAATAAAACTTTTGCTGGTCACATGTGCCCAAGTAGTTCGGGGCCTGATGGCCCGATGGGTCCGTTTCCTCCACGCACGCCGGGAGCTGCCGAGGCTCTGATTGGTGGGAGAATGTCGATTTTCGCCGTAACGCCGTCATTGACCCACCCCCATTGTGCCTCCAATAGTCTGGGAAAGGGCGAGCTAGGGTGTTGCTCGGCGCCTTGAGGGAAAACGTCATGACCGAGCGTGAAGAGAATGGAAGGTTTCCCGGTCCTATCCCAGGTGACAGTTTGCCCGGATCTCCAATCACAACTGACCTGTGACACCCAAATAGATCTCCTTTGCTCCATCTATAGTTTATATGCCCCCCGGTTCTGGAAGTAAGTTCTGTTTGATGACTCTTAAAGTCCCCCTACCTGGCCTTCTTCCCGTCTGACCCTCCCCCCTTTCAAGCCGCAAAATAATTTTTCTCCTGCCTCTGAATTTCCTTATTAAACTCTCCTCACAGTTGCCCTCCCTTTCAATCACCTTTTCTGTCAGGTATGAAGCTTAATTCCTAGTACATAGCGCTCTGGAATCTCCAATTACTCGTCATTTCGCTTCCCTTTTCACTTCGTTTCATCCTTCTTCGGGACCGGCCCGCGAAATATCCCGTATTTAAATATGCGGAATTTTAACCACTTTGAACACTACTAGATATAAACGCGCATACAGGAACAGTCCAGCAAAGATTACCGCTCAGGTTCAGACTTTCCAAACCTTCCTCAATACCGTTTCACCCCCTACCTACGATATCTACAGAGCTTGTTACTCTAAGCTGCGACCGGGTTGCGATTCATTTGTTACGTGCTAGGCCTGATACATCTCCATACAATGGCTTCCCGGAATTCCCGCAAATTTCTACGGCCCCTTCTCTACACTTCCGCCGCAGCTGCGGTGGGAGCCGGCGTTATCTATATTTCGTACCGCCCCCGCAATATCCCTGGCTCCGAGGCCCCCGCAGTTCCGCCACCTGGATACCATGAAGGAAAACTTGTTCCTCCAAGCTTTCCTAGGATAAAGTCGCGGCTGCAGCAAATTGAAGACCTTAGGCGCAGCTCCTCTGGGAACAGTTCGGACGAGTATGACCTCCTCGTAATCGGCGCAGGCGCCACAGGGTCGGGAATCGCGCTTGATGCAGCGACCCGAGGATTGAAGGTAGCCGTGGTGGAGAGGGACGACTTCAGCGCCGGGACAAGTAGCAAGAGTACGAAGCTTGTACACGGTGGTGTTCGTTATCTCGAAAAGGCAGTTTGGGAATTGGATTATAGCCAGTCAGTTCACACCCTTGGGAACCCGTCCTAGCGTTTATATAAGACCCCCCCTCAAAAAAGCTAATGTCTCTGGTTTGGCCTTAGATATTCTCTTGTAAAGGAGGCACTGAGGGAGCGCAAGTATTTTTTGAATACCGCTCCTCACCTCTCTAGTTGGCTTCCTATCATGGTCCCCGTGCAAAAATGGTGGCAAGCACCCTATTTTTGGGTCGGAACGAAGGTCTATGATTACCTAGCTGGCTCGGAGGGAATCGAAAGTTCTTACTTTTTACCGAAAAGCAAGGCCATCGACGCTTTCCCCATGTTGAGAAAGGATAACCTGATTGGAGCCATGGTTTACTACGGTAGGTCATCTGTTGGTCTTGATGTCCCTGTTCTCGACTTCTGACAACACACTTCTTTGTGGCTTCTATTCCCCAGATGGCGCTCACAACGACTCCCGAATGAATGTTTCCCTTGCAATGACAGCGGCTCTGTATGGCAGCACGGTGGTTAATCACATGCAAGTCACCGGTTTGACCAAAGACAGGTCAGGAAAATTGAACGGTGCCATACTCAAGGACTGCATTCCTGGAAAGAATGGTGAAGAAGCTGCAGAATTCACTATCAAGGCAAAGGGAATCATTAATGCGACAGGCCCCTTCACAGATTCTATCAGGAAGATGGACGATCCCGACGCAAAGGAAATTGTAGCACCTAGCTCAGGTGTTCACGTTATTTTACCCGGATACTACAGCCCCTCGGACATGGGGCTCATTGATCCATCTACATCGGACGGCCGTGTCATCTTCTTCCTTCCTTGGCAAGGAAACACAATCGCTGGCACAACGGATCAGCCGACGGAGATCACGACCCAACCCGAACCCTCTGAAAAGGATATCAACTGGATTCTCTCCGAAGTCCGGCGCTATTTAGCCCCTGATATCAATGTCGACCGAAGTGACGTGCTTGCTGCTTGGTCTGGAATTCGACCGTTGGTGCGCGATCCTAAAGTGAAGAGTTCGCAGGCCTTGGTTCGCAATCATCTCATCTCCGTTTCTCCATCGGGGTTGTTGACATGTGCCGGTGGAAAGTGGACCACCTATAGACAAATGGCTGAGGAGGCTGTTGATGAGGCTGTCCAAGAGTTTGGATTGAAACCCCGCCAAGTACTGCAGCCTCCAGACATTAGCGGTGCCGGAGGACGCGGTCTAGTCGCGGACAATGCCGTTCTTGATGGCTCATGTCAGACCCACCAAGTCCGATTGATCGGAGCCCACGGCTATTCCAAAACCCTTTTCATCAACCTTATCCAGCATTATGGTCTCGAGACCGACGTAGCCCGACATCTGACGCAGTCTTACGGAGATCGGGCGTGGCAGGTTGCGGCTCTTTCTTCCCCAACAAACACGCGCTTCCCCGTCCGTGGCCAGCGGATTTCGCCGCTGTACCCATTTGTTGATGGTGAAATTCGCTATGCTGTTCGCCACGAGTACGCACAAACTACTGTTGATGTCATTGCGCGAAGGACCCGCTTGGCCTTCCTGAACGCCCAGGCTGCTCTTGAAGCTCTCCCTAACATAATTGATTTGATGGGCGACGAGCTACATTGGGACAAGAAGAGGAAGGATTATGAATGGAAGGAGACTGTTCAATTCCTTTCGTCAATGGGTCTTCCAAAAAACCTCCTAGGTTTGTCTAGGGAAGATGTTGAGGCCGGTAAGGTGAAGGAAGTACATATTGTCGAGCAGAAGGTGTTCCCTAAAGTTGGTGAGTAGCAAAACGGATAGTTTAATTTTAAGACCTTTTCTGGGCGATACTGACTATTTGACTAGATCCACCTACGGCTGCTTGATAGCTCTCTCGGTCGCCTCAAATATTGCTGAGCAGGCAAGTAGAAAGTTTTATGACCCTTTAAACGAGTTGGTATAGAATATAGAGAAAATATCCTTTTCTTCTCCACCTTCCTTTCAAATTATAGACCTTCATTCTAGAGTTTCATTCTAGATAGGGCCCTCTATCTCAAGGCCAAGTTATATTGCATAGGCGCTGTTTTGCTTGCAAGCGAGAGAGTGGAGGGCAAGTGCGTTCGGCAAGGAGGCTCTGAGTAGGGTCTGGCTTTCCGTTTTGTTGAGTTCTCTAATTAACGAATGGATGGACTCTTAACAAGCTTCCTATTTCGCCAATATTGCTTGTATTTAGTTTATCTCGTCCCCTCGGTTTTCGGGTATTTAATCACGAGTGCATCGGGACTAGCCAACGCATATCATCCGTCCATCCTTTTATCTCGCCATGGCCGAAGCTAGCCTTGAAACACCAGCCGCTTCCGCACCTACAAGAAGACCCAGCACGCCCCAAGAACTGGAGATACTTCAACGCCCGGAAACATCTCAATCGCCACGGTTTGACGGCTGCAGAGATCCGTTCGGCGATGAGGATGGGGCGGTGATCAAATACAAGACCATGGCTTGGTGGTGAGACATATCCCAAGCTGTACGAGACTGGGGTACATACTGATGTACCTGGTATAGGGAAGCCGGAATGAGTGGGTTGCGAATCTGCACTATATTTCATATTCCGAGGGTTCTAATGGTATCAGTCATGATAGCAGAGACCATTTCACTGGGGATTTTAGCTCTCCCTAAGGTATTGGCGACTCTAGGGCTACTCCCGTATGGACTCTTTCTTGAATGCTCCCTTGCAAATATCTTTTCTCTGACGGCTCATAGGGGCGTCGTTGTAATTGTTTCTGTCGGGGCTTTGACTACTTATACCGGATTGATCATCGGGCAATTCAAGTGTCGGCATTTGCAGGTTCATAGCATGGCTGATGCTGGCGACTTGCTTCTGGGCAAGCTGGGGCGCGAGGTCGTGGCTACGGTGCAGGTTATCTTCTTCCTATTCACTATGGGCAGTCATCTCCTGACGTTTTCCATCATGATGAATGTCCTCACCAACCATGCTACCTGCACGATTTTATTTTCGTTTCTTGGACTGTTTATTTCGACAGCGCTTACTCTTCCACGACGCCTTCAAGAGCTATCACACCTATCTGTGGTTAGTTTCATAAGCATCATTGGAGCCTTTGTCGCGTGTATAATTGGAGTACCCTCCAACAATTCGACGCCGGAACATATTCTTCTTGTCTCAACACAAGCCGCCCCCCATGAGGTCTTTATTGCGATCGTGAATGTTGTATTTGCATATGCGGGCCATGTTGCGTTTTTTACTCTATTTTCAGAACTAAAAGATGTCAGAGACTACACAAAAGCGCTCGCGTTATTGTAAGTGAGCGAAATAATTCTTTACACGAGTTCTGCCGCCGTGATATACATTTTTGTCGGGCCTGGGGTTGCTTCTCCCGCCCTAAATTCAGCTCTACCGCTATTCAAGAAAATTTCCTATGGAATCGCGATTCCCACGGTGAGTGTTTTATCCGGTTTTCCTGGAGCAAAATATTAACTGCGGCGAAGATTGTGATTGGGGGGGTTGTAAACGCCCATGTTGCTGTGAAATTCATATATGTCCGCTTGTTTGGTGGTAGCTATCTACTGCATTCACGCTCCCGCCTGGCTAGCTGCTGCTGGGCCATTATATGCTTGGCGCTTTGGTTTCTTTCGTGGACAATCAGTGAAAGTATACCAGTGTTTAACGATTTACTTGGCTTTACGGTAAGTACCATGACCTTAGGTAATTCGGTAGTAGCCCAGAAAAGGCCTAACTCGTGTGTTTTAGAGCTCCGTGTTTGCAACCTTTTTCACCATCAGCTTTCCTGGATGCCTTGCGATCTATTTGAACCGGAATCGATGGTCCCAGAGCTGGAGGTTAATGATTATTTGGGGAACAAACCATGCTATAGTCGGCATTGGAATAATACTCGTGAGTCAACCTGCTGCTATATTATCCTAGCAGGTGGGTGAGACATGTCGATTAATAAATGTGTAGGCTGTGTTTGGGTTTTACTCAGCTATCAGACAAGTCAACTACCATTCTACCACCAGCGTAGGACGCGGTAGTTTTTCCTGCGCAAATAATGCTTGACGTCAGAGTGTGGGGGTTGAGTAGGTAACGCAGGTCTCTGTCTTTGCTGTTGGAGGGGGTTATGGTTTATCTCATAGTCTCTTTCGTTTTTGTTGTTATTTTTGGAGGTGGAGTTTCAAAGGTTGGAGGAGGTATATTAAAGGGTGATTGAGTTCCGTCTTTTGGCGAGAAGCTTTAGGATTGTGTAGGATTGCTTTAGGATTGCTTGGGGCCCTACGTCAAATGTACGCAAAACTCTGAGCTTACTCTTGGGGTAAAAATAATAACTGGGCTATTATCCAAACAGATCTGATGCATCTATTCATGTCACCTTCTATGTAGTAATGAAGAAAGGGGTAAAGGGGATTCAAGGTCGGATTTAGAAAATTATAGTAAGTGTTGATTTGATTTATTACTGAAACCGCCGCGTTGAGGAAAAGAAGTAGACTTTAATCGCGCGCATTCAAGGGTCGTTCGCGGCTACAATCCAGAAAAGATACGTATTTTGTTTTTCAAATTGCAATTCAGACAACAACTTAGAAAACAATTAGTAACTGCTGCTTTATCCTTAGGTTATGCTTAGAGCTGTATTATTTCTGCCAGTCACTCAGGTTTTCCCAACTAAAAATTTCAGATAAATTTCTCACCTGGAATAAAGAATAACATATTACTCGAGAAGCAGTATTCTTAGGTATGTAGAAGTATTTTCAATGTTGCAGGATACTCCAAGGCAACACAGACGAAGGTAACCAAGCAAGCGAACTCCTCGTACCCAAGATATCATCTGATCCTTTACGATTTTCGCGCCTCGGCTGCTTGAAATTTTAACCTGCGAGATTTGTAGAATCAGGAGGTAATTGGGTACAAGCAGCCTATGTTCTGCCACCAGATCCTGTTCTCCACTTTCAAGAGCTCAAGGTACGGTAGGTAAACTAACTTACTAAGTTACTACTACTTCGTCTGGGGGTCAAGGCTGTACAACATACAAGTATATGAGGCGCATGCCGGAAAAGGCTTCCAGTGAATAGGGTTGTTTTGGGGGAGGAGAAAAGGAAAAGTCTTTCAAAGGCCTGAAGAGAGGCTCTGTTACTGTTTTTGCACAATTATTAAATAATCCTGAATGATAAGTAATTTTCTTTTTGATGCTTGTCGAACCGAGGAAAAAACCTCTTGGAGTCTTGGTTCAAGCATGGTCCCCTGATTAGAGGAGGGGAATTGGAAGAGTGATGGGGCTACTTGAACCATGGTTCATTTTGTGATGAGAGTGATGATTGGATCTAGCTGGTGGGGACAAAGTGGTTTTTCTCTCTGTTCGGTCATTTTCTTTTCTTTTCTTTTTTTGCCCCGTGCAGAACTGCAGTGGATCTCGGGTGTTTTATACTTCGAGTATGTAGCTACCCGACCCTTCCTTCCTCGCTTCCTGCTGATGACGCAGGTAGATGTTCTCCTCTGGAGCCCACGATCATCCGCCGGTTGGTGGGCAAAAGTGTGATCGGGATATGCTCCATATATGGTATAGGCCACGGCCCCTTACGCCTGAAAATCAATCTCGGTATAAAAATAGTATCGGTAGAATATCCGCACCTTGAAACTTTGTTAGTACCATTCAGACCTTGCAAATTCGCTTGGTGTCATAAAAATCATTCAGAACAACACCCTGACGGGAGATCTATCTGTGAACGTCTTTTTCACCAGCTGTGTTTTAAATAGAATGTTCCATCTAACTTAGTTTTGTTAGGGGACCTCGGAATCCAAGGCCTTGTGAAGAAATAGAATAGAAATACAATGTCACAAGTTAGTTGTGCAAGCACGAAGTTAAAAAAACACGCAGCGCCGATGTATATTCCAAACCATCCCATATAGAAGAAGAAGAAGAAGAAATAAAAGAGATTTCGCTCGCTTTTAATTAAAAAATACAATGAAAGATAAGACGAAGAAGAGGAGGAGGGGAAGAGAGAAAAGGAAAAATGTAAAAACAATAACAGCAATAACAAATAATTAGATACCCGCCCCAGAATAAACCAGGCAGTAATCCTGCACGGTTATGAGAACTCCTCATATACTTCGTTTGGGACAGTTCATTGAACCACAGAATCAGAGGTAATCGGAAGACTGATTTTCGAAGTCATAGAGAAGGTAGAAATCGACCCGGATACCGTCAGAACTTATCCCGTTTCGATGGCATAAGTTGCACATTTCGTTCAACCACCACAGGCCCTCTATTTGATCACACTAAGTATGGTCCTCTCGAAGCCGGGGCCCGGCACTGACGGGATTACCCAGAGGAAACCAGCTATATTATGAGAATTTATGGTTCAACTCTTTGCCTGGCTCAATTATCAACAGCTGACGCCTGTACGCTGAAAGTCTGGGTGATCTGATTTTCTCACGAATGGGGAACGGCTGGTGGTGGGAACATGCGGTTTGGCGGTTGCCCGGTAAGGACAGCTAGTTATGTCTTGCTCGCACTGGAGTTCGAGTCTGGTCTGGTACCCGAGCCTTCGCCTCGATAGCTGTTCCAAAACCGTGCCACAGCCCTTTGGACAATTGGAACGTTGGAAGGGGTCTTCTCGTAATGCTGGCGGTAGTAATTGAAGATGGCAAACTCATCACGGCTGAGTACGTAGTTGTCTGGATCTCGCTCCACCTTACTCCATAGTTCGCTGCCGGCTGCTTTTAGGGCATCCCCCGCTGTCGTTTCAAGAGCGCCCTTTTCATCGTTCCGGGCGGCATTCAGCGCTCTTAGAAGAGCGGGATGGTCATTAGAAGATGTCGAATTGGCCATTTAAGTTTTGGATATAGTTCGCTTTCCAGGCGAGCTGATTGTCACGTCGAGGGATCGTCGCAGAATAAGGCTTGAAGGCCAGTTAAATTCTAGAGCAGTAGAAAAATCTACCTTATCCGACCCAAGGGCTTTGATGAGGAGAGAGAAGGAAAAGAGAGAGAGAGCGAGGGGAAGGGAGGATATTTGATCGAAATTACTGACGGACGTCGCTCTTTGGCGAGCCCCGGACCTTCCTAAATTAACGCACTCGGGGTGGAGCAGGGGGGGGGGGAAGGAAGTGGGATTGTGGGTGTGGACAATCGTGGATCGAGACAAGGAACAACTAAGTGAAAATGAAAGTGTGAACACAGCTAGTAGTTTGCTGGCAATTTGGGGAGCTATTTGATTTTTCTTTCCTTTTACTTTTTTTTCCTGCTTTGGCCTTGCGATCGGCCCACCAGCTCTAGCAGGTCATTTTGCAGATTTGCATCTAATAATACCAAATACCATGGAAAGAAATCATGCAAGTGCTGTCGGTGGAACATTCTCCAGAACACCAATAAGGCGCCCCAGCGCAGGTGCAAAGTAAGAAGAAGTCTCTTCCTCCTCAAGGAATGACAGCCCTGCTGCCAGCCCTTTCATCAGAACGAGTCTGAACGGCAGGTAAGTTGTTACTTGTAACAGAGGAAGGGCCCATTTTGTTCTGAGTGGCCATGTGGCGGGTGGGGTTTCATACGGGCTCACCCGCTGGAAGAGCGCCGAGCAGGCTAAGTACTTGATAATCCTTGGCGTAACGGTTTTAATCGTGTTAGGGAAAGATCAAATTTGGGCTCTGCGATAGTGTGAGAAGGTTGGTTAGCTACCTTTTATTATTATTTTTCCGGAGTATTATTTTTTGCCTTTTGGCAAAAGGTGAGCTGTCGGCCTCAGGGCAAGAGAAAGTGAAAGACGCCCAGTAGGTTTTATATTACTGTTAATACTGTCATGATTGGGTACCAGTATTATTATCAAGAAAAGCTTGCCCTCTCAAGGGAGAGTAAGTGGTCGTATATATTGGGCACATTATTCAGAGATACTTGTAACTTCTGAGCATCAGCGGTTTCCATCCAATGGTCCCTTGGTTACTTTTGCTTTGGGAAAATGAACGTGGTACCGAGTAGGCGCCCGCCGCCATGCCATGCCATGGTACATACTCCACTTATCGACCGTACCTAAATAATGTTTGCTCTTGAGGTGGATTTGACAGGGAGTTCCCTCAAAACCAATAACTCGAAGTAATCAAGTCTCGAAATCAGAAAAGGTTCGTCAGCAATATGTTTCAAATTCACCTCCATTTGTGAATAACCCCTCGCGAGATGTACTGACCCTGTTGACTCTATGCCTATAGAGCTTTCCATGGTTACACCTTTCGCAAGGCTCACTTGGGAACTCAAGTCTGTGGTGTGACCCATTTTCTTTGGAGGCGGAAGTACCAATTACATCTGGTACAGCTTGTCGGCATATCCGTACGGTCCGGTGCATGAATTAAGTGGGGCAGAGGCGGGCTGGTGGTGTTGGCCTTAAAAAAAAGCGCACGATTAAATATTTAGCTGGTGGCGGGACAAGCAGGAGATTAAATGACTCGCATTTTAAAAGCACCAGCTTTACGGTGTACACTCAGTCCTCTTGACCGATTGGCTGGGGCTATTATTATTCTTCCTCCCGATTCAATTTTTTTTTTTTTTTCCGTTTTCTGTTCCCTCTCAAACGCCCTTGGTTTTGAATTTACCTTGAACGTTAGATTTCACGTGGACGAGAGGTAAGATGCCTGAGGTCCTACACTGAGGTGGTAAGAAGGATTTGCAATTGGTCAGGACGTAGGAGATGGGGAGTGGATCCTGACTACTACAAGGTGCAATGCACAATATAATTATAATAATAATAATAAAATCTATTCCCTAAGTAGTACCTAATAAAGTCCTACGTACTGCATCTCTTGTTGGACATAATTTCAAATCTATAGCTCCTATGAATTGGCTTGAAGGTCTGAAAACCATCCCTGATTTACCTCACTATTTTGGGACTTCTCCCAGGCCGTCCACGGTCATACCTGTCTTCTTCAGTGATAGCTGACCATGTGCCTTTCTTGTTTTTTAGGGGGGGAAACGTATGCGGATATGACAGGGCACAGACAGAGCCACCGGGGTAGCTGTTGTTTTAATCAAAATAGAAAATGACCTGCATATCAGAAGCTAAGCAAAAAGAGGGGAGAAAAACCCCCAAAAATCTTCTGGGCTATATTTATATTGATTGGACCGTGTCAATAACGCAGGCCCAGCCCTTGGGTGTCATTTGCATGGA
This sequence comes from Aspergillus biplanus, assembly GCA_027569045.1. Classification (NCBI taxonomy): domain Eukaryota; kingdom Fungi; phylum Ascomycota; class Eurotiomycetes; order Eurotiales; family Aspergillaceae; genus Aspergillus; species Aspergillus biplanus. Next base: position 44,267 of record JAPDEJ010000048.1, read on the forward strand.
AGCAACAACATCAGGTTTTATGATTAGGTCAAGCCTTACAGTGCCTGTTGTCATGACTAAAAACAGAAAAATTTACTTACACCTTCCCATAAAGTGAGATTGAGGTCACTGAATGCGGGCCTATACATGAGTATGAAATCAATCTATTAACTATCCCTTCCCCGCTCATGTTTACTCCTCAGTGACATGGAAAACAACGATTCGTTGGGCTCGGATGTACCTACTAACTGGTTGACCAAAATGCTTCGCAGGTACCACTAACGCCTATTTCAAATATCTGGGCATGGGTTGGGTTCTTTCATTCGATTTCTGGGTAGAATGAATGCTTCAATATACCTGGATTTCAATATTTCTCAAGTAATATCAAGTAATATCAAGTAATATCAAGTAATACTGCAGAAACCTCTTTCTATTGTCAATATAGTCACTCTTTATAGTAGATAATTAGGTAGAGTTAGGCATAATATTGCTCCCCCCCACCCCCAGACTGCTAGATTGGAGTTAATTTTGGCCTGACACCTATCTCCTAAAAGCCCTATGGTTTTATGAGATTATTGGATGGGATGTGCTGTTGTTTGATAAAGAGAGCAGTGGACTTGCAGGATTCTTCAGCCCCCTGTTATGGGCATCCATCTTCTAAGATTGATAAAACTTTTTATTGCCTGGACATCGATATGATCAACCGAAGAAGAATTTTGTGTCACAGTGACCTGAAAGCTGATAGTGCCAAGTAGTGCCTGCTATTAGGTTATCTTGCAATCTATGTTTCTGCCAATAAATTTTAGTTTTATTATCCTTATTTAGTTATTTACAGTTTTTTTTTTTTTTTTTTTTTTTTTCCAAAACACTTCCTTGCTACGAATGGTCTGAGTGCCCTAATGTTCTTTTTTTATTTGTGGTTCTATTCAATCCCATAGACATTTGATACCGGAGCACAAAATGAATTGGAGAAGCATTACTATTAAGGAGCCTGTAAAAGTTCAATAATAGGATGTGTTCCCTGTTATGCCATAAACTTGGTGCAACTGGTGTCTTTGACAAGAGCCAGTTGTTGTGGATAGTTAGTGGTTTCTTTTATCCAGTGGGTGGTCTGATGTGCGTGGAGGCGGGAGGGAGCTGTGGGCTGCGGAAGAATCGATCCAGCCGCGCTAGTGATGTTGACAGCTATGACCGCCAGCCCGTGCTAGGCAGTTCCTCCCAGTTTCTAGTCAGCTGCCAGAGCAGAGCTCCTTTTTTTGAGAATCCGAAAAGCAAAAATGCCTGAAGGTATAACCTCTCTACAGGTCCAGTGCACTTTAACCTTAATCTCCCATTTTCGCTAATCCGCAGCAGCAGGCGGAAAATCGAAGAATAGGAAAAAGAACAAGGACTCCACAAAGCCAAAGAATCTCGATGGTAGTGAGCCAAATGAAAATCTAGGAGAATCAGTGGAGACAAATGTATGAGCACTTTTCCTTCATAGTTTATAACCTTTGTCCGTGTGCTGAACCCGAGTAATCGGATTTGCAGTCCGACAAAGTAGGGGCAGCTCAAGTCGAAAGCAACCAGCCTGAGGCTACTGAAAATGGGAAAGAATCAGAGACAGAGTCCGCGGATGCACCAACAGGGGGCAATGCTAAGCAGGCTGATGATACTCTCCAGCCCAATGACCGGTTCGATGCCCTCGTACGGGATCGGGATTCCTTGCGGGCCGAAGTGACGGATATGCGGAAGTCTTTGGAAGAGATACAATCCAAACACCACACCGACATGGAGGAAATGAAACGGAATCTGGAAGAAGCCGAGAGCAAAAAGGAACATGCAGAATCACAATTCCGGGGCTTGCTTGAAAGGGTGAATACCATCAAGGCACAGCTTGGTGAGAGGCTTAAGGAGGATGCTGTATGCTTTCACACCCATGAGCGTGCGGTTTGTCTTATTAGCTGACATTTGAATAGGAGGAACTGGCTCAAGCAAGGTCAAAAATCGAGGAGCTGGAGGAGCAGAATTCGACGATGAAGGAAGGCTACGAATCGAAACGCTCCGAGCTGCTAGAGGAGAACCGGCAAATGTCGAAGGAACTTTCTGCACTGCGAGAACGAGCAACCCTGTCCCAACAAAATTGGCTGAAAGAGAAGGAAGAGCTTTTGGAACAGGAGTCGTATTTTCAGTCAGAGTTTGAGCAAGCAAAGGAGGCCATGCATAACTGGGAGGTCCTCGCGATGGAAGAGAGATCGATTAGGGAGAACCTCGGAGAGAAAGTTATTGATCTTGAGGAGCAACTGTCCAGCATGAAGGAGGCATACGATAAAACCTCGGCCGAGCGAGATTCTCATACCGCAACGGTGGATGGACTACAGCGTGCCTTGCAGGAAATTCAGACAGGTGAGAAGCTTTCGCAGCAGGACTCTGGAACCACTAGACGCTAACCGACCTCAGCACGGAAGCAAGAGCTTCGTGAGCTGGCAGAGACCTCGGACGCCCAACTTGAAGGACTCAAACAAGCGCTTGGGGTTGCAAAAAGCAAGGCATTTGAAGCCGAAAAAAACCTTCAGGATGTCCAGAGTGAGCTACAAAGAGTGAAGCCGTTTGAAAAGGAGGTCAGGGAAAAGAACCTTCTTATTGGAAAGCTCAGACACGAAGCGGTGACATTGAATGATCACTTGACAAAGGCCTTGCGATTTCTGAAGAAAGGAAAGCCGGAGGATAATATTGATAGGTACGTGTACTGGACTCAGCAGAACATGCTTTTCTACCTGTGCTAATGGTTGACCTTCTAGACATATTGTTACTAACCATCTGCTACATTTTCTCGCACTTGATCGGTCGGATCCAAAGAAGTTCCAGATACTACAGCTTATTGCAGCCCTGTTGGGGTGGTCAGATGGTAAGCGATCGTTCTCCTGGAGTTGAATGCGTTGCTGATTAGCTCGCCAGAGCAACGTGAGCAAGCGGGTCTAGCACGCCCAGGGGCGTCCAGTAATTCTGGTAAACTTAGAGTCCCAGGCACTCCCGTTCATCGAACACCCAGCACTCCGACCTTGGCCACTGAATTTCTGGACAACGGGAACTCGAGTAAGGAGTCATTGGCTGAACTCTGGTCCAACTTTCTCGAGCAGGAGTCGCAAGCTTCAACCGACCACTCTTAACGATTAAATACACTCAACCGTGGCGTTTTATAACCTGTCTTTAGCTTCCTACTTATACGAGACTCAGAGTATGTGATATTTGTAACTATACCGCCGATTATTCTTAGTTCTTGTACGATAAGCAGGAACCCGACTCATTAGATTAATTTGCACTTTTTTTTTGAAGGGGATGAAAGCGGTCAACTACCGTTTGCAGTGTTTGTCTTATGTCCTGTGGAGAAATACGTCTGTTTTTGCTGTCCCTCTCCTCCACCGCCTTGAGTTCGAGGCGGCGGAAGTAAAGTAGAAACATAGACTCACGAGATATTCAAATTCTCTCTAAAACTATATATGTATTGCTTGTTGAACTCTACTAGAGTGCTTGTATCAAAGACCAGGAATACGCTACTACCCCGTCGCCGCTCAATTTCTAGGATGGCTACTAGTGCTGGTGCGAACCCCCCTCGTCTTGCTGTTATGGCAATGACTCCCCCGTGAGCTCCATCCTTTTTGTTTATATATATTATAATATTAACAAGGAATTAAAACCTCTAGTGCAAAAATTCCGCCCCGTCGTAGTATCAGGCCCTTCAGGAACAGGGAAATCCACCCTACTCAAGAGGCTTTTTAACGAATACCCTGATACTTTCGGATTTTCTGTTTCTCGTGCGCCCCCTCCCGACTGTTTGCATATATATACTGTTTTTTTGCTTTTTATTCCTCCAACAAGATATTCGTGAAATAGACAGACAGACCCAACTAACCTTCTCGCTCTCCCCTTCTTGACTCTAGATACCACGCGCGCACCCCGCGCAGGAGAGCAGCATGCTCGCGAATACTTCTTCACCACCAAAGACGATTTCGTAGACCTTGTTAACAAAAATGGATTTATCGAGCATGCCCAGTTCGGCGGGAACCACTACGGAACGAGCGTTCAGGCCGTGAAGGATATCGCTGAGAAAGAAAGAATCTGTATCTTGGATATTGAAATGGAGGTAAACGAACAACTTTTATCCAACCCATCCGTGAACGATAGAGGGAGAGGCACACTTTTCTTTGGTCTTTCGAGATAGCTGACGGAGAGTCTTGTACCAAAAAATAGGGCGTTAAACAGGTAAAGCGGACCGACCTCAATGCGCGATTTCTGTTCCTTGCTCCTCCGTCTGTTGAGGAGCTGGAGAGGCGGCTGCGCGGGCGTGGAACAGAGACGGAGGATAGTCTCAACAAGCGCTTAGCGCAGGCTCAGAACGAGCTCGAGTTTTCTAGGGAACCTGGTGCCCATGACAAGATTGTTGTCAATGATGATCTGGAGAACGCTTATACAGAGTTGAGGGATTGGATTGTTGATGGGGGCAATTTCGGAACTCGGCAATGATCGGCGGGATAGCTAGTTGCGGTATGCTTTTGATTTTAGGAGACGTTGCTTGGGAGCGTGGCGGATTATAGGCATAGAGAATACGGTGAGCGCGTGCGGTTTTTTTAGACAAGATATATTTCCCTTGTGCCTGAGAATTAAGGAAATTAAGTACATGAAACGACAAGATTGACGCTAGCGCTCACATTGCTAGTCTCTTTTCGATCTGCAATAACGAAACCATAGGAAATTGAGGTAGGCCCAGTCACTCTCCTGAAAGGGAGAGGATAAAAAAAAGGTAAAACAAGAGAACGAAAAGAAACCTGAAGTTAAAAAAGGATATCTGTAAGAGCCTAAAGGGACGGAGGTGGGTGGTATGGGTGTAGAAAGGAAAATGAATTAGAATAGAAGATCTTCGAGGCTGCCCGGCTTTTTTTAGATTATCTGCGAATTGACAACAGCCAACACCAAACGCTTGCTCTCACTGGATATCAAAATTCACTCTTGTCCATGCACTATCACTCAATAGCCGTTCATGGTCATCCGTTGGGAGTTACGGCTAAGCTCCCTATCAGCAGACGGGCTGATTGGTCGGCTGCCACCGGTGTGGCCTCCTGCGGCACTACTCTCTTTCAGTGCCAGAAGCTGCTTAGCACGGAAGGTTTCGTAGTGGATCTGGCTGGTGGTTTCGATGAGGTCCTGGAGATGAGTACGAGTGAGGAAGTTTCGGAGATACACGAATTCGCAATGGTTCTCATCCTCCACATTGATAACACCCCAGCGGTTTTGGCGACCGCGAACCTGCTGTCCGTTCACGACGATGGTCCTTTCGCTACCGACAACGGCGAAAGGAATAATATCCTGTAAGCTTGTTAGAGAAGCAAACGAACACCCTACTGTGCCTGGAGGATGCTGACCTTGATATGGGCATTGACAGCACGCTCCTCATCGTCAAGTTCGTCATTATCGTAAGGGTACATTTTTAGGTTGTGGAACGCAAACTCCTCCTTGATCCTTTCTTTGAACGCTTGGCGTTCTTCGAGGGTAAGCGAATCGGCTTTGGCGATCACGGGAACAACATTGACGACATCGGAGAGTTTCTTCAGGACAACGATATCAATGGGTTTCAGGCTAGATGGATTCACAGTTAGCATCGCGGGGTTTGGGGGTTGTAATCTCAGCGACTCACGCATGGCCGGACGGCTGGATGAAGAAGAGACAGCAGTGAATACGGGTATCTTGGATGTAGCGGTCACGCTGGGCAGTAAGCTCCTTGCGAAGGTATGCAGAGTGCTGATCCTTGATGTATTTCACAATTGGGTCCCAGCTACCGACTCAAGTTAGCTCCAATCCCGAATGCCCGAGTGGGGTTTCATCCGAGCAAGTACCATCGATCATTGTTCACCTGATCACCGTATCCGGGTGTGTCGACAATGTTGAGCCTGAGGCGGACGCCATTTTCCTCAATGACTAGGGAGATGTGGTTAGAAGGATCGTCTCGAATGGCATCGGGATGTGAAAAGATGTTTTCGTTGTTAACCTACTGTGGGAAACGGTCTGGATCTCTGTGGTCGAGCGGACAGGCTCATTGGGGGTCAAACGACCCTTGGAGTCGATCAGATGAGAGGCGAAAATTGTGTTAATCAAGGTGGACTTTCCTAGACCCGTCTGGCCTGGTCGTCACTCAGGTTAGAAAGAACAATCCGGATGCGAAATAGGTTGGATTATCAACAGACGCAAAACCGGTTTAGGAGTGGACTCACCAACACACATGACATTGAACTGGAAACCACGCTTAAGCAGCTTCCGTTCAATCTGGGAAGTGATGCTGTCGAAACCGACATGGCTCCGAGGAAAGACAGTAGATGGGGCGGTGGAGGGAGAGCTGGCTGCAGCCATGGTGATAGGAGTGGGATGAAAACTAGAATGGGTGAAGTGATAGACTCAATGGGGGGGGAATGGAAGGGATGGAGAGATAAGAAGAGGAGAGAAGCGAATTGGGGCAGCAAGGAGTGGTTTTGAGGAGATCAGCTTTCTACCCCGGGAATAATGAAGCCAGTCTGTCGACGAGGAGGTGCAGCTGCTCAGTTGTCTCTTTTGCACCCCTTTAATTGTTGTTGCGACTCAGGGGGGCTCTAGTCCCACTTTGGTTTAGTGGCTCTCCAGATCCAAATCCAGCAAACTGCAGGGCCGTCAGTAAAAGCTTCATGTATCCAATTTATTGATTTTTAACCATTCGGCGTATCTTCTTCTCGTCTTCTATCCTGGCCGATCTCTGCTCCCTGCCCTTCTATTTTCTCCTTGTGCGCCCCTGGAGGCTTCCTTCTACGCTGACAACATGGCTTTGCGACTACTTCCGTCCACCATTTCCTCACAGATGGGCTCACTCTCCTCACAGATGGGCTCACTCTCCTCGAAATCCCCATCCTTCTCTGCTGCTGGAATTTCATCTTCGGCCCTATTAAGGCCCGCTGTATTTTCTCTGACTATCCCCTCTATCTTGTCCGATCTCTGGGACTCTGTCCTCCGAGCTGTTCCGAAGAAGAAAACCTCCCACATGAAGAAGCGACACAGGCAGATGGCTGGAAAGGCATTGAAGGACGTCAAGAATCTTGCTACCTGCCCAGGATGTGGACAAGTAAAGCGGGCGCATGTTCTATGCGCTCACTGTGTGGAAAGTATGCTAAAATACCTTCATTTTTGTCAACCCAACCCTCCATGGCAATCTAACACTGGTTTTCTCTTACAGATATCAAGAAGCAATGGGGGAAGGCCCAATTGGCTTAAAAAACAGGCTTACGACAACAGCTGAGAAACAAAGATAAAATTGAAGGAAAAGGAAAACAATGAGGATAGAAATGGGAAGCTTATGTCAGGGATGTACTTTTATGGATTTTAAATGTCCACACTGCATGGCATTCGGCGTCTGGTTAGTCAAAGGAAAAACGTTTTGTATTTGATTTAAATGTACATTGATAAATATGATGGAATTGGTCATCTAGATTATTATTAAATCTATAGATAGCGTAGTGTTGGACGAGTGATTGTTCATCAAGTGACCATAGTCAGGTCTGGACTTGTCAAAATATTTCAAGTGGTGGCACCTTTTTGATGATCTCATTCAGGTTGCACTAACTATCCCACTTGAACCATTATTTGTTTGCCCGCCGCCCAACAGAACAGCAATTTTACGTTCGGAACTGGGAGGCCAACCCATCGCTAGGCTATCCCAATAGATACTATCTCCAAGAATGGTAAGATACTTATTATTATTCGAAAGGGCTAAAAAGGGAACAGAAATATAGAACCTCCAATGTGCCCGAAGCCCTTCCAGGTTGCCTTGCTAACTCGGGAATAATCTCCAGTCGAAACAATATCTCTCATATGGGTCGGCGGATAATTGTATGTATATTGATTTATCTCGTGGATTTGAGTTGTTTGATCTTTACTTTCATTTATTTTGGGTGATTCGATCGAGGCTAACTCCAATACAGCGCATCCCACTGACATCTTCTCGCTGGCTGTAACTGACAGCCATATCTTGTCGGCTTCGGGCTCCACTGCCCTTAAAGTTCATTCGACCGCTAACCCCGATTTTCCATTGGCGCAATCCATCGATGATGCCCATAAGGTCGGGTGTCATCATGTGGTGACCGATGGGAAAGGATCCAGGGCAGTCAGCGTTGGCTTTGGCGGTGAGATTATGATCTGGACATGTCATGGTGGGACATGGTCAAAGGACGATAACGCCTCAGGTAATCTAGAAATACCTCTTCAATACCTGCCCTTACTCCTGGCATATGGTTGATTCATGAAAAAGCCAATAATGCGGGTCTTGCCGATGCTTGGGCCATTGCCTTGTCTTTAGATGGCCAGTATCTAGCTGGAGCCTGTCAGGATGGTCACATTAAGGTTTGGGATTTGAACGCGAACGGAGAGGAAATACGAGACTATGAAACAAAAGGCAGCTTTGGAACTTGCATAGATTTGGTCAGTCACAAGTGATGTTATTCAATGGCTGATCCTACGATAATACTCATGCATCCATAAAGTCGCAGGATGGCCGGTTTATAGCCACTGGTCATGAGAATGGCAGTGTCTATATCTTCAGCACTGAGAGCGGACGCATGCCATTTAGCCTATCAGGTATGTATAAATTGACTCCAAACCTCGGCACTTTGGAACTCTCTAGAATCCAACCCAGCTGATACCTTCTAGGTTTGATAAAACCGGTGCGGGCTGTTGCTTTCTCTCCAGGGGCAAAGTTCCTCGCAGCAGCTGGAGATTCCAAGGTGATTGTCTTGTATGATACATCCTCTGGTGAGCAGGTGGCTAGCCTTACAGGCCACTCCGCATGGATCCTGTCCCTTGCGTGGAGCAACACCGGCGAATACCTCTTGAGCGGGTAAGTTATTCATTTCCCAATCCGAATGGTTTTGAGCTAATTTATCGGGAAAGATCATTTGACGGCAAAGTTAAAGTTTGGTCGATTGATACCCGATCCTGTGTTGCGACCCATTCTGAAACAGAGAAAGCTGTCTGGAGTGTCAAATGGCTGCCCAAAATCGGGAAGTCGGAAGGATTTGCTACGGCCGGTGCGAATAGAAGCATATCGTTTTACCGGGAGGCTACTGGCGGTTGAAAGCTCGACGCATGTGGCAGAAATACCCTTCTTACCTTATCAATGTAAAAATTCGGCTGTATCGTACCTAGCAAAGGTAGAGGTGTTGAATCAAATATTTACTTGTTCAACAGTCACTTATGCATTTCAAAAAGGAAAGGAAATCATTTCTCGTTCATTATGTGTGGAGTTGGTCCCTATTTCATAGCCTCGACAAATAGCTTGCGCATCCTCTTTAAGAACTCACCAAAATCACGATCCTCATTCACGATATCTAATACCTGCTCGAGAGCAGCCCGGTCTAACTTCGGTCGCGTATGAAACACCTCATAGTCACGACTGGCTGTCCCAAGCTCGAACCAAGCCTCTGCTTCCCAATCCTTCTCGAGTAGATGAGTATATATAAACTTCAGCCGATCCTCCCTTCCGGCGCCTTCGATTCGAAGACAGAGATAGTCTTGCCAGAATTCTAGCTCAGGAATATTCAGGCGCGCCTGCGCATCCAGGTATCGGGAATGAGTCTTCTGCGCCTCTAGCCTCTGATTGATAGCTTTCTGGGTCTCTTCGATTTGCTGTTTGAGACGATCCCGTTTGATAAGACGGGAATCGCGTTCTAAGGATACAGATGAAACGGCGGCGTGCATCTCAGCGGCCTCGGCGGCTTCTTTTTGGAGACTCTGCTCATGGGTTTGTGATTTTAGATTAAGGATTTCAATGTCCCTCCGTCGCATCCTCGAGTCCTCTTTTCACGGATTGAATTAGCATCTATTTTCCTCCTTGGGGGCCCTTCCCCTTTCTTGTGTTCTTTCGAGGATTTAGGAGGTCAGTTACACACCTTGTAGCTCTGCCAAGCCAATTTTGAATTGGTTCCTTTCCTCGAGAACTTGCTTGCGACCACGCTCAATAAATGCATCAAATTGGGCGGTAAATTGCGCCATGCGATTGCGCAAATCCTCGAACCCGAAGTTAATGCTTGGAAGTGACTCAGCCATTGATGGGGCAGTTGCGGAAGCAAGCGGTGGCCGCATGCCACTTGTTGAGAGTGATGGGTCAAATGAGGACGACATGGCAGCTAACTGGGTATCCGGTTGTGTTTTCGGGGGAAGGAAGGCCGAGTGGGATGCTGAAGCTGGCACAAGAAGGACATTGTGGAAGAGTTCGATATGATGACGGACTGGGGACGCTAAATGGTAGTGTTGCGGCGCAACCAAAGCTTGGCACGACGCGAAGTGCACATATCTGCGATCTTAAAATTTAACTCAGTCAAGGTAAAAGACAAAGAAAAAGAAAAAAATCATAAGTATCTTCCACATGAATATTCATTGATCATCCGCTCCTAAAGCGGACGCTTGAAAGCTCTGCCAAGAGCAGACTCCTCGAAAATACTGCTTTTTATCAACGTCTCATTGGATCACCACCTGTTGCTCAAACCGCTGACTCGAGTCCTCGATATGCTTCCTGGCTCAGATCTGTTGTGTATCGGCGGGATAAAAGTGAGACCCAATGGATGACAACTCTACGAGGCCTCTGCAGTACGGGCACCTGGGAAGAGCTGTCTATGACCCAGATACCCAATCTTGGTCGTTTGCACGAAGCTTGGCTCCAGGTAAGTTTTTCATTTTGACCCAAAATCGAGGTCTATCTTCAACTGACCCTTCTTGAAGCTCCCGGTATATCTTACACTGGAGTGTCGAAGACTACTGTATTGCCGACTTTTACTACTACAACTAAAGCCCCGCCACTAGAGAATGAAGGTCGTTTACCCAAGGCGTACCCCGACCTTGCTCCGGCTTCGGTATTTACTCGCCATGAGGAGGTTTCCCATGTCATCACCGCCACGAGCGACGCTTATAACCCCCTTGCTTCGTCGCTTCTCGATTTTGGAAATGCGCTTGATATGGATCATGGGGCGCACGCAGGCCGGGCCATCCCCATTGCAGTGGTTGCTGCTGGGGAATGTAGCAATATCGTTTCCTTCCGGATAATTAGTGAAGATACAGTGGAGTTTGCGCGAGACACAAATATTCGAATGCGTGTTCCATCAATTGGAGAGGAGAGCGCCGAATGGTCTGCTGGCGGGGCACCGGTTCGAGAAATTTGTTTTTCGCGATCTACGGAAGAAAATGCTACATTTATGGCTGTCCGTTTTTCGTGTTCGACCGCCATATTCCGACCCTTATTTCACAGGAGTCCTGTCACTGTGCGCAAAAACCGTCACTTTGACGATTTGGCCCCGGACGCCTTCTGTTACTCTCGCCTTGATCCAAATTTCTTGGTGGAAATACCGAGCTCGCACACCGGGGGCTATGAGCATGCCGATGTGACCTTTAACCCCTGGAATCAGAAGCAGCTTGCCGTTGTTGACGTAAATGGGAATTGGGGAACCTGGGAATTAGCTAGTCGTGAAAAGCGGAATCGGGGAAATTGGGTTGCTGAATGTCTAAAATCCGGCTCGCTTCCTTGGCTGGGGATGGTTCAAGGTCGAGATATAGACGGCCAAAGCCGCCATGATGGGTGGTTGGCTATCGAATGGGTTGGGAATGACAACAATATTGTCGTCTGCGATCGAAGGTGTGCTATGCTCTACCAGATGGACAGTGACCTCGTGTCTTCATATCCGATCGACCTTGGTTTTAAGAGAAAGTCGGAATGGATTTTAGACATACAGAGGAGCCCGAGCAACTCGTCACATATTTATATTCTCACAACTACTCAAATATTTTGGATTGACGTCACACCTCTCCATGGCCCAATCCATGATGATTCGCGGCCCTCCATCTATCCTCGCTTGTCCTGGCGTCATTTTCGTGACGCAGATGATACAACGCTGCGGCTTTCTCCTCTGCTTATCTCTGAAGGTATGAAATTAAGGTTGCCAAACGATTTAATTGGAATTGTACTAACCTACCTATCCCCAAGATTTTTATCTATTATTATATTCTCGCCTCAATCGACTTGCTATGGCTTTTAATTGCCCTTTTGCTTCTGATAGTGGGATTGATGTGGTATCCATGCCTGATCCTTTCATTTTGGATATACCAGTGCCTTCAGAAAGTGAAGAAGGGCTTAAGATTCTTCCTGAAATGATGCGGTTTTCGACCCTTGTCTTTAAAGAGATTGCACATTCACCATCCGCACTTGGCCGGAATTATTATGACCCCAGCATTAGACTATTAAAACTCTTCTCGGTGGACTCACATCTATCGGTTCGCGAGTCCTTATACGTGGGGCCTTCTAAGGATAATCCTGAGGAACAGCCAACATCTGAAAGAGATATTTTACGAGTTAAGAAACGGTTCTTAGGAGGACGTTGGACAAAGTCCATTGCCCCTTTCGACGATTTTATTGTTGATGACTGGGATGAATCTTTACGTGGCACTTTCGACATGACATATTCTGAAATTCCCAGTGTTCCTCCGTTGGCAAGGCGGCAATGGACGCTTGATTATACCCAGATATATGCGATCGTAGCTGGAAACCTAATGTCCATGCCAAATCGAGGCGAAGGTGGGGAGATATCTGGGCTCGATTTTCAATCATCACTGAAACGGTTGGAAGATAGGCTTTCTAGCATATCTCTGGATGATTTGTCAACAACTCAGACCGCGTATGTTTAATTTTCTAGCCTGAGATTTCGTGTTTACCTAACTTCTCATAGGGTCGAAATTATGAGCAATACACCAGCTTTGGACGATGTTGATCAAAGCGCCCACGATCTTAATGAATTTGCGTCGAGGTTTTCATCAGAAAGACCAATTGATCGGGTTCAAAACCAACTAGTCTTTCAATCAGCGGATCCGTTCAGCCCCTGGTCGTCGTTCCGTAACACCTCGGTTGAGCCATTAAAACTGGACTTAATGTCGATATACGATGGACTGATTAACGACTCCCTGACCACCTTTCCCCAAGATGTACCCGGGCACACACGGATAACGAAGGAAAAGACCATCCGGAACATTGCAGCCGACCTAATATTGACCCAGATCGTTGCGTTGTGCGCGCCAATTGGAAACGGTTCTGGTGCCGTGCGCAGCCATAATACTGTTGATGCTTCGCCTTCTGCTCCGCCTTCTGCTCTCACAGGGAATTATGTCGGGGAAGATAACTCATTTGTACCACGCACCCCCGATGACTCTGAGTGGGACAGATCAAGGGGTAACCAGGCTACCCAGAGTAGCCTCCCCATAGAGGAGGAGGACCAGGCAGAATCAAGTCATACCCTATCCGCACTTTCTTCCTTCACGACGTTCAAACGAGATGAAGCGATAGCCCCAAGCGTCGAACGCATTCTTGATCAATGGAAACTTGGATGTAACCCACATGAATATACAAGCACGATTCGGATATTGGGATCTCAGGGGTTCAGACCTCCCGCGACGCCAAAACGCAAGCCGCAGAAACAGCCTGCTCATAGTACACCTTTAGACTCTTCAATGCCCATCCCGGAATCCTCTTTTGTTCCTGTGGTCTGGGATTTTGGAACCCAACCTGAGCAGCAGAGCCGGGCTTCCATGTTCAGATTACAAAGTAGCCAGGTTACAGATGATCTTCCCATGACTCAAGTTGAGCGAGGTGTATTTGGAGGTCGATCAGCCAGCCGAAAGAGCATGATCAAGGCAAGAAAGAAAAAGAGGGCTGCTGGATTTTAGGTCTCATATCTTTTTTCTTCTATCTGAGTTGCTTCTTCCGCCAACGTACGCCCATATGTACCCTCTATAGTACGAAAATCAATAGTTTCGACAGACCTAATTGGACTGATAGTCGGCGCGAGTAGGTTAATAATTCAAAGTAGAGATGAGGTAATAACCAAATTCGATGAGCGAATTGTGCGGATTTTTCGGATTAACAACTTATAAACCCCCATCTTTTCTCCATTCCAGCTCCCAAGAAAATGAAACAGGTGCCCAGACATAATAATAATTTAGAGTGTTATTCACTGCTGGATTCGATCAGGCCTTCTCTCCCGTCTTGACACCATCTCTTTCTATCTGCATCGCCCAAATTACCCTCCTACCTATCTCCGCACCCCACTTTCACCATCGTCAGCGACACCAGACCAGATCTCACTTCTTTCCATTCCATCTATTCTCCCCCTCCAAATTATTCTCCTCATCATATTCTTTTCTACTCTTTCTTCTTCTTCGCCCCGATAAACCCACCGCTCCCACCATGTCACAGCACAACTACAAATTCAACGTGAGCATGAGCTGTGGCGGCTGCTCTGGAGCCGTGGAACGAGTCCTGAAGAAGCTTGAGGGTAGGCAATAATAGCAATGCCCCTCCTTTTTCTTTGCCCCTCCTTCCCTCCCCCTTGCCCGTTACCCAAATCAAGAGTGCTTGTCGATTATTTGTAGCATTTATTCATTTGTTATTAACTGTTTCCACCTTTTTTCTTTACCTATTTTGGACGGATGGTTTAATTCTAATGATTGCATCAATAGGTGTTAAGTCCTACAACGTCAGCCTTGAGAATCAAACTGCCGATGTGGTCACAGAGCCCTCAGTGACATATGAGACGGTGCTGGAGAAGATCAAGAAGACAGGGAAGACGGTTAATGCTGGGGAGGCCGATGGGCAGGCAATGTCTGTTTAGAAACTCGCAAGAGTCGTGAGCTTGTTGACCTTGTAGCGATGTGGGGTTGGGGGTGACCTCTTTTTTTTCTATTGAGCGACATCAACAGAGTAACAGTTTATTACTGTATATAGTTTGTTCCAACGGAGGATTATGTAGGATTTCAGTTGTGATTCTACATGGGATTTTTTTTTTTCACTTGAGGAATTCAATGCTTTATCGAGACGGTGTCTTTCCTCCACGATGATGAGCCTCGCAACCATTGCCATATTAGATTTCTGACGGCTACGAAGTCTTACGGTCCATGGTGATGAACAATTATGCATGAATCAAATGTTGGCATGATGTCCAGAAAACTGGTATGTAATTTCATTTTGCCCGAAGTTCGAATAAAAGTACGCATGGGTATCAATAATTCCTATGTACACAACACCACGGAAAAACTATTTACAGATAAGCTGGATCAAGTATCCTATCTAAATATGTGTTCAATCCATAATCATTACTGCTCTACCCCCGGCATAAGCATACCGAGGGCCGTCAGTCCTTTTGGTGTAGGGGCTAGAACGTTGCTGTTGCTGCTGCTGCTGCTCTGTGTAGGGTATACGTTGATGTAATTCGTAAGTTTTCCTGCAACAAAATGAGCATTGCTTCCGAAAAGGAGCTTTTGGAATATAGCTTGAATAAGAGTGGGGATATGTGAGGTATATTTCAAGCTATAATATCGGGGGAAATATTGGTTACTATCATACCGTGTAGCGGCGAGACCGTCCTCGCATCTTTTTTGACAAAGATAAGTAGTTGGTGACGACTTGAAAAGTCTACCGCCGGGATGCTGCGCGTCACAGTCACTAGCCACCTGATAACCGTGATAGGCGGGTCTGGGGTGAGGATCCAAGTGGACTCGGCCACGAGGCAAATTTGACCGTGCGCTCTCCGCCAACTCGCGGTGGTGCTGATTATTCTTATGAAAGTGAAAGTTAGCCGGTTGCGGTGGAGATTCCGCCGCGACATGGCTGGTCGGCGGGCGGCGACCTGATGGGTGCTCCGTTACAGGGGAATCCCGCAAATCAATTGTACGGACAAAATCATCAGCATAAAGTCTTGCCTTTTCGGGAGCTTTATATGGAACAAGAACACGGTCATGGCTTCTGACTCGCCAAGCGGGCTCGCTGTGCAACCCTGCCGGCTCAAGTGGTCTCGTATCACTGGTACTATGACTGGGAAATTTGTGATAAGCACGAGGCTCTCTTGGGTCTGGAGGCCGGGCTGCCGGAACCACTCTATCATATCCATTATCTATGGGGATGGTATTTCTTGTATCCTGTATCCGGTGGGAGTGTTCCGGTGACCTGCGACGAGGGTCAAGCTCAAGGTATCCACAGGAGGGAATCTTGCCCTCGTGGTCCTTGATAGGTCCTTGCTGCACAACAGTATGAGGAGCATGAGACTCTAGGTTAAAACGAGTGGTATATGTAGATTGACCTTGGATGCTCATTGGCTGGCGATCTGTAATGTAAATGGGATCAACTGGAGCGGCGTATCTCCTACGGATATGGGGGTCTTGAATAGGAAGCTGGGGAAAGGTAGTGTACCGTTCCCCCGAATGAGCATCCGCTGGGGTGGCAGCGGTACTATACCGCTGAGTTTCTTCCAATGGGGGTGGGTGATGATACGCCATCCGCCTCCTTTTAGGAGCATGATCGGGGCTAAATTGTTCAACATCCTGAGGTGGTGGCCTTTGGTGAGTTAGGTGGTGTGGTGTTACGGAGCGGATGGAGAAGGCTCCTGATATCCTTTTAGTAAGAAGCTCTATTTGGCCACTATTTGGGCGTTTAATTTCCGTAGATAGAGGGCTCTCGATAGAGGGCAATACGCGATCCTGCAGGTCCATACTGCGGGCATGTACGGGTCCAGGAGGCCTCTGAGGAAATCCAGGATGGTCCCCGGCATTTTCACGGTTATCCCTAGGGCCGCTGACAAACACAGGGGCATTTGGCGATTCACCTTGTGGAAATGAGGGGTTTTCTCGCTGAGGTACTAGACCACGTTCCAAGGGAACCAAATGAGGTGGGGGTACTGGGTCTCTCCTCTTGTGTGGGAGCTCCGTCACGGGGTATAGTTCGTATTGCTCAATAAAGGTTAGCACCGCTAGGGATCCCACCTGGTTTCGGGTGTTGAACAGTGGGATACCAAAGGAAGGTGTCGAACTTACCCGACATTCTACCGCTGGAAGGGGAGGGGGGCAGGACTGCCCGCTAGGAGCCGGCCTGAGGTTAGACGGAGGGTATGATTGTACATAAACTTGGCGAGGTTCCATAACCCTGCGCTCCCGGTCAAGTCTGATGTTTTCCTGTAAGGGCTGTCGAATAGACTGAGAAGGCGGTTGGTATCCAGTCCCATGTGTTACCTTTCTATATTGATTGATTGCGCGGTCCCAAGCCTGATATCTGCTGAAGCCGCGGCGGTCATTTTTCTTTTTCTTGGGAATTTCCGGTATAAACCGAAAACCTGGTGGGGCTTCGTCCTCTGATATGTCTACTTGGGCATCCCGAAGTGTAGGGTGGGCATAGTTGACGGGCTGTGTTTGAAGTTCCTCAACCCGTGGATGGCTAGAGACAACCTCCACGCTATAATCCCGGCCAAGCGGCAGCGACTCTGTTTCAACATCACTATCCTCGTCATCGGAAATGACAATGACCTCCCGGAAAACATCCTCAAGAACGGTTCTTCCGTTCTCATCATCACCACGCCATTCCACAAGCTTAGCTAGCGTCGGCTGCTCAACAGTACTCCTAGCCTCGTGGAATGATGTAGACTTGAGAAGGCGATCATACTCTGTGTAGATATGACGAATGTGGGCTACCACCGCCAACTGTGCTCGTCGGGCAAGCGGTAACTCCACTGCCGTACCTACTTTGCGTTGGCCCTTTACTAAATTTCAGCATCTGCGATAATTGTGATTTTCCTCCCTCCTTCTGTCGTTTACCAAAAGACAGGATACATACCTTTTGAAAGGCCGTTTTGATGATTTGATTTAAATCGTTATCTGGTATATTAGGAAATAGATCTTTCAGAACATCCCTTGCTTCAGTATTAATAGTAATCTGAGAAACTTCAGAGTTAGCATGTTTGGGGGTTGCTTCGCCGCCAATGTCATAGAATGGCACTGCTTTCCCAGCTGCTGTGAGATATAACCCCAGGTCCATACACACGGTTGCAACGACAGCACTTGGAAAATGATATCCGATTCGGTGAACGTGTTGAGAAAGGTTGTGAGTATGCATATGGGGTGTTGTCTGTTGGGTGAAGTTAAAGAGATGATGGAATATTGAATATTGGAGGATATAATTTGCATACAGTGACTGCGAACACCTTCAGCCCATCTTTCCGGCAAAGCTCTTTACATGCTGTCGTGAGATGAGGATTTCCTGCTGGGATAAAAGTGTAGCCGCGGGGCGCTCTTGCTTCAAACGATATCTGCGTGAACAGTTAGGGGTATTTATATAAAAAAAAATCAAGGCCTTTTGACGTACAACACTCCGTAACTTCTTCTTCTCCTGCGTGACGGATTCCATGATCACCTTGTGCTTTCGAGCATTTCGCCTCGCGATCCTGCTTGGGCTGCGCCTGCCATATACTGAGGCAGATCTCCGGGAGACTCGAGCCATATCGATGATATCGGACCTTCTCTTGATTCACTACAGAGGACAGTCCTTCATTTTTAGACACCGACCCAGACACACGGTGCAGTGTCGAGGTCGATGGCAAGGCACAGAGGGCCCACTAAGCGAGTAAGCAAATAGCAGATGTCAGGAGAAGGTTGGGTATCATTTGGTAAGATCGGTTAGTGAATCATCTCTACTCGAAGGCGCGTGGGCTTTAGGGCGCAAGTGCCGGTGATAATAGAAGCAGTTTGCAGAGTATCAAAAAAGACCAGCTTGAGACGATAACCGTTAACGGATGATCCTTCTTTGTTCTGGTGAAGGAAAACCGTCCCAAACAATTATAACAAAGCCAGGCAAAATTATGAAGGCCCTAAACAGACTGGAGAATAAGATACTCAGAATACAGGAGTCGGAGTGAACTCTGAGCTGGAAGAAGGTGTAATGGGAGAGGGCACCAAAACGCCCTGACCATTTGCGGCCTAACGCGGGCACATGTCGACGCTGCCTGATCAGGTTAGCGTCAACTAGCCCGTCAACCAGCGAGAGGAGTCATAACACCTCGGGATTATTGACTCCACGACTTTTCTCTTTATTGCCCATTATTATTTACGCGGCAGAACTTACGGGGTGAGCAGGACGGCTCTGGCTGCCATACTTCCGATGAATCAGCAAGCTGTTATTCATGCCTACCGTCATCTATACCGCCAAGGCCTCAAGGCAATCAATTATTCCACTCCTTCCCGTCATGTGCTCCTCCAAACATTGCGCTCGTCTTTCCGCTCCACGTCTTCTAAAGAATTCGATCCTTTTCGAATAGCCAATACCCTACATTTCCTCCGTATAGCTGCCGAAGTTTCAGGTATCGAGCATAAGATTGTGAGAAATTTACTTATGGTTAAGTACTGGGAACAGCCTCAAGTGCGGAGTGATTTGCGGGCGTAAGTTTTCTCCAAAGAAGTAAAATCGCATTGAGCCTATGACATTTCTAACTCTCTAGAAGCTTGAAAGGCTTAGGGATTGACCGAAAAGTGACCCGCTTGCGGAAGGACGTTAACGAACAGTTCAATTTAACCTTGATGCTTTTGAATGAGAGCTTAGGAACTTGTCTAAGGTGATGAGAGATGTAGAGAGCCCTATTTTACTCCAAAAAAATACCACGGACTTCCTTACGCAATATCCCCACTTGTGCAACCTCCAACTTCCAAGGGAAAAGGGAGATTTCCCGTATTCAAATCTGGTTCATCCCACCGCGATCTAGGTCTGGATGGCTGTTGATCTGTCTGTTTTGGACGCTTAACAATGATAGGCCCACAGGCGGGAGGGTTATGGTAGATCCAACCACTCGAAACACCCAAGGCATAGCTCAAATTTGGTGATGACTTACCGACGTGTTCCTATTTCAACTACATTACCTCAACTTATTGGGATCTCGGGCGGCAGAAGACGAATCCTAGCTTCATCCCGTTTGGCACGGGTTGATAGGATGAAGGGGGTCGAATTGTTTCATCGTTTATCATTGCGACGTCATCTCCAAGGCGCTCTCCTGCTAACGAAATCTGAGACGCAAGGCACAAGGCTAGCCAGTCTTAACCCCATTTAACCTGGCCTCTGCTTAATTTGAGAATATCATTATCAGCAAGTAAAAGGAATGTTTCGTCAATGACAACGGTGCATTTACCACAATCTCAAATGTTTTTTTAATGAGCAACGCTCATGACCTTACTAAAAAGAATCAAATGTAGTGAATCAGTATCCGGAAAGGATAAGTAGCCGTGAATATCACTTATCAGGTTAGGATATCGAGAGCAGCTAAATTATAAAGGTACTGCTGGTTTTTAAGAGGGGTGTGAAACACAAAGCGGAGGATGCGCAGTGACATCGTTGCTCAGGGCGGCGCTGCTAACCTGCCTAAACGGGCTGTGGGTAGCACCAGAGATGCTTTAAAGCCCAAGAGATGGCACTCTGCGCAATTTATCTCCCAATTTCGTTTTTCGAGTCTCAACTCCCATTGATTTATCCTTCCTATGCCTTCCACCGCCCTCGATGCCGGTCTAAGCCCTCCATGAGTGGATTTATTTCCTCATTTCTCTCAAAGCCTTCCGTTCAACACGCCCTTCGCCTCTCTAAGCAAGCAAACCCCGAACCTTCTTTCAATGATGACCGACCGGTATATTGCCGCAAAACTCAGGATCCGCCTTTTCTAGCAAATAATAGAGGGACAAATGATAAAGAAGAAGCTACTATGCCGGATATAGCGCAAAGTCATCTTTCCGATACCCATTTTCGAGGTGATACCGATGCGGGGTCGAGGAACGACCTCGCCACGCCCCCTCCAATTCTTCCCGGCGTTCAACCTCAGGTTGGGATTCACCTCAATCCAGGGCACTCTGGGTATGACATCGGAAATGTGGCTTTACGCAGCTTAGACAATATCCCGGAGACTGTGCCTGCGAGTTCTTCTTCAATGTTAAGCCAGGCTCTCCAAAGCTCCAGACACCACAGTTCCCTCGCCAGAGACTCAAGCTTCCAAAATGCTCCGCAACATTCGACAAATCGAACCGGAATAGAGGAGATCGACGGCCAACCCTTGCTCCCAGAGGATGACGGAATGGGTGTCTTACGGAAGAGAATTCATGCCATTAGAGATCGACGACTCACCAGTGTGGAGCAGGCCCGTATGATCTACAATATCATGACGGAAAACTATAATGCATCAAGAGGAATTCTTGCTGGGCCTCTCCTACCTTCATCTCCCCCTAGTTCTCGATCCTCAGAGCGACCGGGCACTTCGACGTCCCGGTGGAGTGGGCAGTCATTCGATCAATTCTTCTCGTCGTCAACTTCCACGGCTGCAGTCATTGAAGAGGACTATAATCACACACTCACGGCTGAGGACCTTATCCCAACGTTTCATCCCAAATTGGAACCTGGCTCGCCTAGTGGTGATTGCGAGGAAACGGAAACCGATGATTTAGAGGACCTTTGCTTTGGCTGCCAGCATTATAAAAGAAACGTCAAGCTCCAATGCTATGATTGCAGGAAGTGGTACACGTGCAGGTTTTGTCACGACGAAGTTGAAGATCATCAGCTCGATCGACCTAAGACAGAGAATATGTTGTGCATGTTTTGTGGACACGCTCAACCAGCGGCACAGTGCTGCAGAGAGTGCGGTGAACAAGCGGCACAGTATTATTGTATTGTTTGTAAACTCTGGGACGATGACGCTAATAAAAGCATTTACCATTGCAATGATTGTGGTATTTGCCGTATAGGCAAAGGACTAGGAAAGGATTTTTTCCACTGCAAGGTAAGCAGCAGGGTACTTCGTATACCAATCATATTTGGTCGCTAATATCCTATTAGACCTGCAGTGTTTGTCTGCCTATATCAATCGAAACCACCCATAGATGTATTGAGCGCTCGACCCAATGCGATTGCCCAATCTGCGGGGATTACATGTTCACCTCTCCCGAGACGGTGGTTTTTATGCGATGTGGCCACAGTATTCACCAGCGGTGCCTCTCCGAGTATTCAAAGTCCTCGTATCGTTGTCCGATATGCAGTAAAACGATAACAAATATGGAGACTACGTTCCGGAATCTTGATCGCACGATTCAGAGTCAACCCATGCCAACTGAGTTCAAGGACACAAAGGCTCTTGTTTACTGCAATGACTGCAGTGCTAAGTCAGTCGTTCAGTACCATTGGCTAGGCCTCAGGTGTGACATGTAAGTATTGATTGGCAATTTACTACAATTTCTAATCTAATCGTGTGCTCTAGGTGTGAATCCTACAATACCGCCCAACTTCGTCTGCTACAGGGCGATACTCTCGACGTTTCAGAACAAACCGGGGAGAGTGGGAGCCACACGGCCTCCCGAATAAGGTCCTCTTCGCAGGGCGCTGATGAATCTCTGGCGGTATTTTCAGGCCTCTCAGCCCTACAAATTGACCCTAGCTCTGCTCCGGGAGCAGGCGTGGATCCCCGATTTAGTGGGCCTTCATCTGCCGATGCAAACGGACAATTCTCATCATATAGCCTCACCCGTGATCGGGCGGTTTCCCCTGTTATCAGTAATTATTTCGGTATTCCACCTGATCGTAAACCGGAACGATCGAAGTCCACATTGTTTTTTGGTGGACAGAACCCTCAAGACAGGGGAGAGGATGACGCTGGTGAGGGACAGGTTCATTTCTGGGGTACTAAATTCAAATATAGCTACGGATTTCTTGGTCGGGGAGTTGAGCCTCTCAATTCTGCGTTGGTGCCTGAAGAGGAAGGAGGCGAAGATGAAGAATATACGTCAGGCTCCACTGACTCAGAGGACGATGATCCCGCAGAAGAAGAGGAAGAGGAAGATGACGAAAGTATAGATATCTTCGGGCACCGATGAGGTATATGTTCTATATACACCGACCGGAGGGGTAAGCAAAAGGAGACGATATGGTAGTCTCGCGGATACAGACAGCCCCCATTTTGGCCGGACCAGTTAACGATTATGATCAAATCGGGTTGGCAATAGCTGGCAGGCCCATCTAAATATGCCGTCATCCATTGGACCCTCAAATTTGGCGTTTGGAGTTGAGTACAAAATGTGTGAACTTATTTCTCTTGAGGCAGTAATGCATATGAACATAGCATCAAAAGGAGAGGCTTTGGCGCATCGCCTATTTTTCAAGTCCATGCTCTACAAGTGATTCAAACTTGAGACTTCGAGTATGGATTAGGATGTTTTAAAACCAGTAACCACCCTAATATACTATATAACTATGTCACAAGATTACCTATGCCTACTCTGAGTAAATATATATCTAAAAATAAGTTTTGAAGTGTCTATTACTCGGGCGCGAGTATGCAAACAGTCACCAGGCTCAGGATTCCATATTCAACCTCCAGTACCCCATCCTAAT
Source organism: Aspergillus biplanus (assembly GCA_027569045.1). NCBI lineage: Eukaryota > Fungi > Ascomycota > Eurotiomycetes > Eurotiales > Aspergillaceae > Aspergillus > Aspergillus biplanus. The sequence goes on from JAPDEJ010000048.1 coordinate 67,500, forward strand.
CAGAGCCGAAGGCGCTTTGACTAATAATAGGTACCTCCTTCGCAAACTAACGAATGGCTGTTAATTAATAATTGTTGTGCTCCATTAACTAACTAGGAGTTAGCACTCTGATCGCGGGCGATCTGCTTAGCTAAGCCCAACCGTTTGCGGGTTGCTTCGAGGGCCTTCTTCGGCGGGTTTGGGGAACAGACGATGATGGCGGCGGCGCGTTGACTGTGACGATATATGCATGACTTGATAATCTTCCTGATGAGCTTCTTCTACTCCGCTGACCTTTTTTGATCTGACTCGTCTGACCTTCATTTTCCTCCCCTGTCGTTCATTCCCCCCCTTTTTCTACCGAATCATATTAATTTCCCTTCTTCTCCAACCACATTCACTTCTGAAACAGAGCACGGATCTCCCGAAGAGACTCTGGTGTCCGATTTGGGTCATCGCATCCCCTACATACTCCCCCTTCGTTTCTCCAAGGATCGATCACCGTTGGCGCTGGTTACACTGTAGGGGAAACATTTCTTTCACCTTCCACCAACCCTGTTCTCTTTTCAGAGCCGAAACCACACTCGTCCCCGCTATCGATAATCGCCCCTCATTTTCCTTGAATGCCTCCAGTTACACACACCCTTGGCTCTCCCAGATCATGATCCGTCGCAAGTCAGACATCGAAATCCAGCTCCCTGATGCCGGCCCAACTGTTGCGCCTGAACCATTAAGTGAGCCGGACGTGGAAATGCTGTCTGATGAGCCGAGCCCTTCGCTGAGCCTCCCAGCTCATCTTGCTGCTCGTTTCGCCAGGAAGCCAAGCGTAGTTCGACGCTCTTCGGTGGCTTCTTCTCGACGAAGCTCGATCTCCTCCTTACATTCCCAGCACTCGAATACCTCTTCTCATGGGGCAAATTCTCCCGATCACATCGCGCAACACCTACGACGAACCTCGATTCTCGAAAATCGGAAGGCGAGGCTGGCAGATCGTGCGTTACATGCTGAAAAGGTGAGATTACGTGCTGCTCTAGCGAAGGCTGCCACTCGTCGGAACCTGCAAAGCGAACAGAGAGCACTGGCTGCCCATCAGGCTCGCGAACGGCTGTTGGCGGAGATCACCGCAAAGTGCGAGGAAGAAGTCCGCCGCGCGAAGAAGAAAGCCGAGGATAATCGGGAAAGGAAAGCCGCTGAACACGCTCGCCTGAGATTGGAAATGGCCGAGAAGCTCGCCGAGGCAGAGAAGAGACGAGCCCTCTATCAACAGACACCTCGCCGTCACCGCACGAGTAGCTTGCCTACAAGCGAGGAAAAGAAGATCGCTAAGGCTGTTTCAAAATCGCTCACCCGAGATGCAGCTGCGCGAGCAATCCAACGAGTTTGGAGGGTATATCACTCAAAGGTCGCCATGGCGGAGTTTGTAACTCTGAACCTGACAATAGACCGTATTCGCGACATGGCCTTTGAAGAGGTAGGGGCTCTCCTATCAGAGGAGAGGGTTCTATCTATTACTGCACGCGTTCTTCGCCTTTGCGGGCTACAGGATATGGAGAGCGGAACACTTGGTGGCAGAGGCGCCGTGAGGACCTTCCTTAGTAGCTACCTAATAGTTACGCATCCTACTGAAGTTCTAAGCAGCATTGGAGAACAGGAGCAAGACTTGATTTCTAAGGCGCGGGAACTCTTAGCGGTATTTGGGCAAATCACACCCTTGCTCTCATCAGGCTGTTGCTCACCAACGGTCATTTCCTCCGAGCTTCAAACCATGTGCGAGGCGTACAACGTGTTTTTTTCAGCATTCCATGCATGGAAAACCCATGATTCTAGCGTCTTAATTGAGATCATGTTAGCTCAGTTCATTGAATTGGAATTAATTTGGCAGACTGTGAAGAATGATCGGGCTGGTGGTGTGGCAGAAGATTACCGCCAGGGCATCCGGCAGAACCAGATTCTGCTCCTCGCCAGGCTGAAGCGATTGGCAGGGTCCGAGAAAGCAATGCAAATGGTGAGAAACGCTTTAAAGAAGGCGAAGAAGGAAAAGAAACGGACGGCTTCCAAGCAGGCCATTCCGCGGTCTGCAGAGGTGGCACCCCCAACAACCGAAGCCCTTACTGAAAGCGTTGCATCCCCCATCAGCGAGAGCTTTAACAACGTGGACAGCACAATACTGCAAGACTTAGACAGGCAGCGTGTATCCCCACATGAACGATTCGCAAAAATACTCACTGCTCTTCCTGAAAATCGTGCATTGGTACACGAACTTCTCATAAACAAGGAGTTCAGAATAGAGGAGGCCCAGTATACGGAGCCACGAAGGCAAATCATGGAACACATGTGCGCCATGATGCGTCGAGACGTGGACGCCGGACTGGGGACAAACTGGATTGTGGCCATGGCGACGGTGATTCAAGATCGTTTACTCCGCTCTCTAAGACCGGGAAACTCCCTTCATGTGCTGATCAGCGAGGTTCTTGATCCGAAGCTGATCGAAAATCAGTGTAAGGTTGGTGCGTTTTCGTACGATAGTTTCTTCAACTTCATGAATACCATTCTACCCAAGCTCTGCGCCCCTTACCGGGATCCCGTGGTCAAGGCATTTGCTGAGGACATGTCCGGGGATGCGATTGACCGTTTGGCGAGACTCATGGCTATTATTGACCTCCTGTCCCTTGATCATACAAACTTCATGATCCAGGTTGCCGCTCCGCAGCTCATCCAAGAAGCCCCCGGTTATGAACAAAGAACATTTGAGAGGGACCTCCAGGATGGATCTTTGAGTCTGGGGAAGAGCCGGCGCTTCTGGAGAATTCACCGTAAGATCATCGCGGATGAAATGCGGAAACGGGATCCCGAGAAAATTCACGGCGAGCCTCAACCGCAAGCTGCAAAGGTCTATTCCCACGGCCTGGTTGATCTCGTTCTCAGCAACGCACCGGTATCTGATGATTTAGTCCCTGAAACTCTAGAGCTGGACCGCCAAAGACTATACCGATTACACGCACAAGCATTCAAAATTGTGGCCACGGCGTCGATTCTCCTGACAGCCAAGAACCTGCTCAAGCGGGACGCACGGGCGCAGTGGAAAGCCGAGGCGGATCGGATTTTATCCTTGGACTTTAACGACATTCAGCCGGATCGAGTTCAGTCCATCCTGGAATCAACACATCCTATGCCTTCTAGTGCAAGTGCTCAATTGGCGGCAACTATCCGACGGGTCTTACCTCCTGTGGCCATGGCATGGAGTGCCGCTGCTCCTATCGGAACGTCTCATGCCTCTGTAGATGTCCAGCCAGAGTTCCCTGGTCCGGCATCGTCCTCCTCCGATTCATCAAGCATTACGGCGACATCTATGGGGATTGGAAGCGGTGCACTTAGTTTTGCGGACCCTGTCGCACGTCTCATTCTCTCCCGCCTCCGCGCCCATGTTCTGTCGCGCTTGAGCGCGTCGAGTGCAAGTGAAAGAATACGGGCAACCACTACTGCCAGTCAAAGTCTGGCCGGGGCGGGGATGCCCGAGTTCGTGAGCCAGGTTGGCCAATTGACTGAGCAATTGGACAAAGTTCGTGAGGTGGATTGGCTGTGCCATGGAATCGTTTATGACCGGATTTTGGGAGAAGGCAGTAATACTTTGGGTCCCACAGCTTGAAGGTGTTCCCTAGCCCTCGATTTTGGATAATGTTTCTTGCATTCTAGTCTTTTCTTTTCTTCAATTCCCCCTTCCCCCCTCCCCTCTTTTAATTTGTTTTAAAATGATTTCTCCGCCATGATGGTTTTCTCATGATTACATAGATCAGTGACGTTTGTCCCCGTTTATTTTTACTTTTTTTCCTATTTTATTTGAAATCTGCAAAAGAATGCATATATATAATTAAATGCAATGCCGAGAGACTGCCATATCGTACCAGAACCGTTAACATATATATAATCCCTCTAGTAGACCCGTTTTGCTGATCGTAGGAGAAAGTCAGGTGCCAGCTTTCCCCCACTGATTTCCACCCCCACCAAATATTCGTCACCCTTCATATTTCTCATCCGGTTCTTCTTTCCCCCCCAGCCAAAACCAATCCAAAGGTTACAAATTGCTTGAAGAAGGGACTAGAAATAAATCATATCAATCTTCCCTTGCTCGCTCATTTCGCCCCTTTCACCATGATGACAACCAAAGCTGTCCAGCTCACCCATCTATCAGACCTCACCCCACCCTCCCTCGAACGCACATGGTTCACCGCACCACATCCCACTCTGCCCATCGTAGCGACCTGCAGTGCTGATAAGTCCGTCCGAGTTTACTCCCTGACAAATTTCCGTCTTCTATCCACCATATCCGGCGGCCACAAGCGAAGTATCCGCGCGTGCGCCTGGAAGCCCCATATCACTGGTGAGAGCGTCCTCGCAACAGGAAGTTTCGACGCGACCGTCGGCATATGGCGGCGATGGGATAACTACAATCAATCTATCACTGATGGCGACAACCAGCCGACAAATTCTGCTGTGGATGAAGCGGCACCAGAGCTTGAAGCCCCCGGCGGCGACGCGGATGAAGAGGAAGAGTGGCGGTTCGCAGTCCTCCTAGACGGACATGACAGCGAGGTCAAGTCTGTCTCGTGGTCGCCATCGGGGATTCTCCTTGCAACGTGTGCCCGGGACAAATCGATTTGGATTTGGGAGGACCTAGATGACGGGGACAATAATTTCGAGACGGTGGCTGTGATGCAGGAGCACGAAGGCGATGTGAAATGCGTGTCCTGGCATCCGGTAGAGGAGTGTTTGGCCAGTGCAAGCTATGACGATACGATTCGGATCTGGCGCGAGGATATCGACGATTGGGGACAGGTTGCTTGCATACGGGGCCATGAGGGCACGGTGTGGGGGATCGAGTGGGAAGGGGCTGAGAATGTCCCCTCTCCATCCGGTACCGCGGCGTATGATACTGAAGAAGGACGGTGGAAACAATGGCGCGGTCTCCCGGGGCCCCGTCTTGTGTCTTGTTCGCATGACCAGACCGTTCGGATCTGGAGACGACAAGCGAAGGAACGCCCTTCCGGATTTGGAGCCAGCGCAGCTGCAATGCCTAGTATCATTCGTCCTACGGGGACGGATGAGAGCTGGGAGCAGGATACTATCCTCCCACATGCCCATGATCTATCCATTTATGCAGTGGCCTGGAGCAGGAGGACGGGTTTGTTGGCGTCCGTAGGTGCGGATGGGAAGATCGTGCTCTACAGGGAAAGTTTCCTGGCCCCACAGTCTTCTTCTACGTCGTCAGCGCCGCAGCCGATGGATACCGATCCTGCCAACCCTACCGAACCCAGAAATGGGACAACTGCTACCCGCCCGCCCACTCAATGGAGTATCGTTGCGGTTGTGGACGGTGCGCATGGGATTTATGAGATCAACCATGTTGCATGGGCGAAACGGGCGGATCGGGGTCGAGAAGAGGGCAAGGAGCAAGAAGTGTTGGTCACGACCGCGGATGATGGGAGTGTGAAGGTTTGGACTGTTAATGAGTGAGCGAAACATGGATATCAGCCTCTTCTGCATACTTTTTTTCGGTTCTGGTAATATCTGTCTGCATCATAGACGGTGGTTTTGGGCTAAACAGGTATATATTTGGTGGGCGTAGAGAATAAATAAATAGCTTGGTTATGGTGGCGGGATAGAGCGGATATCTATTTGCAAATACAAGTTTTGTTGTCATAATGGTTCATCTCTAATCGACGCTATTGCTTCCCAAAAAATTGCTTAGATTGACATGGAAAACTCCGGATGATGATAAATCTCTCTCCAACGAAGGGAGCCATTTACAAGAATATAGAAGGGCGGGAGAGTACAAGATGAAATGATAAAGATTACTTAAAATCACAAAACTCCGAAGGAAACAAGGGGTGGGTATTATTTTGAAGGCGTAGCCCCCGCTCGTACGGATGGCTGTCGGGAGTGTCGTCGATTGTCATCATCTTCGTCGCTATCATCTCCCACGGCATAATGGTCACGATCTAGCCCGGGCGAATGGGGATCATCTAACGCAGACTCATCGAAATCACCAGCTTCAACGTCGGGACCGTGCCTGTTCTGGAACCTTTGCAGGACAGTGGAACTTATGGACTTAGTGGAGAGACCCAAGTAACCACGGTGGCGTTGGCGGCTGCGCCAGATGAAAAAGCCCCAAATGCACACGCTGATTATGACAACGACGAGAACAGCCTCGCCGGACTTGGCGTAGGCGTTCCATTCTGCCTCGCCAATCTTCTCTTTCTCATGTTCTTCGGCTGCTGTGCTGTTAGGGTGGCCACCGACGGACGTTTGGGGGAGTGGTTCGCCGTCAATGCGCGAGTCTGCGGGTGTCCCGCCAATGCTCCCAATGTCCACGTTCATAAAGCGGTCGACCATGTCCCGAGAGCGGCGCGGAAGATCGTATGGAACCATGTGGCTAGCGTTGTAAAATAGAACGTAGGTCAAATTCCTTGCGTGCTGGTAGAAACCGGCGGGCTCGTCTTCGAAAGTCCAGTCGTGTCGAGGAGCCCAGACGCCTGGAGACGTTTCAAAGCCAGTGGCCCCACTCCATTTCATATTGCTGATGAGTTGTTCCGTGCCCACATGGTTGCAGATCAGATCTTTGTCGCCGCTGAAAAGGAGGATAGGAATTCCCGATTCAATCAAACCTGGGATAATTTCGACTGACGGCACAGCTTTCTGCGGACGGAACGCGTTGATAACATCGCCATCACATTCGTCCCAGCCGGTACGTTTATCCTGGTTAATATTCAGAGCCCTCACCACATCATCCCGTTGCAGGTATGGTTTTACGTTCTCAAGGTCCCCGGGCCAGTTCGCTCCGCAGGAGGAGTCGCCATCGTCGCGGAAACGAACATCGTACATGTTGAGGCACTGGTGTTTGTCGTCTAATGTTGTCGAGAGCAATTTATTCAGGACGTTTTCACAGTCTTTGATCGTGATTTTTGTCTTTGGCGCTTCCAATCTGGATTTACACACTGAGTTCATAACCTCAAGTTCCTTTGCGGCTTTACTGTTCTCCTCGATGAGGCCTTCCTCATAGGCGAAGGTCAAGTAGGCGGGGTACTGATCAAGGGGAGATATCCAGCCGTTACCGATTAGAAGACCACGAACATTCCACCGTTGGGTACTATCACTGAGCCTTTTGTTTCGGTCTTGAATCGCCTTGGCGATGTACGGGATGTACTGGCCAGCGTAGGATTCGCCCGCAATATAAATCTGCCAACCAAGTTAGCAAATCTAGGTGAAAATAAAGAGGGTAATCGGAAATAGTGGTCCGTACATCATCTCGTTCATACTCAGGAAACAACTTGAACCACTTATCCAGGAAGGTAACAAACTGCTCAGCCATCTCGTCAAGTTCGTGAAGGTAACTATTCGTATTGACATAACTAAAGCCTGTCCCCACTGGTTGGTCGACGAAAAGAAGGTGCGCAAATTCATCCCACGATCCTTCGTTGTACTCCAAAGTCTGGTTGTCTTTCAGTCGGTAAGGTCCAACCTCCATCAGTGCGCCATCCATTGAGCTGCACCCAGGACCACCATTTAGCCAGATGATCGTTCGTTGACGATTCGCGATATGACGATTTTGATAATGCCAGAAAAATAAGTTTCCATTATTTTCGGTGTCTACTTCAATATGTCTTCGAGGCACAATTCACAAGTCAGTTATTATGGAGATGAGAAGTTGGTTTCGCGGGACTCACCCAGCATGCATCTTCAACAATGGACCCTCCGGGGCCCCCGGCAAGGAACTAACATAGTAGTCTGCTGCAGACTGAGCAGATACCAGAGTGGAAGCTAAAAGGAGAAGACACAAAGAATAGGCCCAGGGAGTTAGGAGACATGAGAACGACGGGATGCGACCCTGTCTCCCGCAAGCCCCGCGCCCTGACAACAAGACCATTTCCGGGATCGGGGCGATTGTCCAGCGTATAAAAAAGAAATCAAGAAACAAAGTGTATCGAACAAGAATAACTAGTCTAGGCGTAGTGGCAAAGGAAAATGGAAGTCAGAAAAATAAAAAAAAAATGGAGAATCAGTTGCCCCTCGAGGACTTCTGCAAAGCTCAGGCAATCATTGATAGTGCCGATCCGAGGCCAAGCTTGTGCTGAACCGGGTGGCTTGTCGCTCTGAGGACGAGAGAAATTGCCAAAAAAGAAGGTTGAAAGAAGATGGCCAACCTTGATGAAGAAGGACGATCAGTAGGAGATTATTATAATACAAGAAATTGAAACAGGGAGAGGAAGAAGAGGACGGAGATGAAGAGCAGGAGATGTTCACGGCAGTGAAGCCGGGAGAGATGCTGGCGTGGCCATTACATCCGCTCCCTTTACCTTACTTTACGTGAGCCTGCGCCACGATCAACGATACCATACGGACCCGGACCCAAGTAAAGCCACATCCAGGAGTCAATCCTTGGCCAGATGTATTAATCTTGTACTGAAACTGTCATACCTTCCGAATTGCCTGTTTCGAGGCTCAATAGACGGAAATAATCAAAGAAAAAAATGATTATCAGGGGTTCAATAATGAAAGTCGCTGAATAAAGTATTGTGGGTTGTTTCGAGTTGAGAATAATATTAATGAGATTGGCCAAGGGCCAGGCTCTATTTTCGCTTTTGTTTCTTGCATTCCCTAGGGGTAAACGGTGATTCCCTCACTCTTGCTACTGAAGAATTAGGATCCATCCAATAACATCCATACCACTTTATCTCGTTGATTCCCAAATATCCGACACGAACTCTCAATGTTTATCAAAAGAGATCTTCTATGCCCTGATCGGCATCCTTGTTGATCAGTTCGACCATTCCCTAAAGTAATAATATACTAGGTCAGCGGACAGCGCAAAATCATCTAAAAATCAACCCATAGCATACCTCAGGCATGATCGGTTTATCATCATTATCCTTGACGTAGCGAAAAGGCATCTCAGTCCGTTCATGCTCATTGATGTAAATTTCCGGATAATCGACGTAAGGGATCTCTTCCAGAGGCACTATTTAACGTCAGTCTTCTCGACATGTCTCAACGCTCAATGGGGAGGATGGCAAGAAACCTCTGTCTTTCACAATCATGCGGGTAACACGGACAGCTGTGTCCGTGGTCATTTGCTTGGGGCCCAATCGCCTTCCTTCGTAGCCCTTTTTTCTCAACTCTGAAGTCCGATCTGTCGAGGTACTTCGTTAACATTTGACTTGGATAGCTTTCTTTGTTCATTTCCCTTACCTCGTGGGGGGTCGTCGCCTAGATGATGTCGCCTTCTGTGTTAGCCCAATTTTTACTTATACCCCTCGATGTTATATATAAATCGCATTGGGGTAACCCTTCAGAGGAAATATGGTGAGGAGTCCGTACCAAGAATCCCTCCAAAGAGGAACACTTCGAAATTATCCCCATCAGCGGGACTCAATTCAACCTTCGCGGAGGGGTCTAGAAGGCAGACTTTAGATTTACGGTCCGCGAACACCTCCTCGACACTCCGATGCTCAACTTCAAGCCCTGGCGTCGAAGCCAGGTTGGCTGGCATCTGTAGGGAGGTGGGAACTGAGCTGAGGAGAAATCTGCTGCTGGCCGCATGCGACTCCCGCGCAATGCAGGCATACTCCAAGGTAGACCAGGCACCCAGCTCAGGATCCAAGTGCTCGACCACAATGGTCACAGGATTGGGGGATGCAGTCTGGTCACTCATGCTGGCACGAATGATAGATTGGCTCAAGTGCTGAACCGGATCCCGACTCTTCCTCCTTGATAATGGAGTCAGTACAGTTGATTAAAGGTGGGGAAATGAAGTTCAGCAGGTTATTACAGCGCGAGAGTGTGATGAGCTTACGAGTGATTGAGAACACAGGAAACGGAGGCTCCAAAAAAATGTATGTAACTATAAATTATGGAGGTAAAGTGAAAAAAAAAAGAAACTCAAAAGAAAAAATGGCGAATCCCAAAAGTGCTTCGAGGTTGGGATGCCCGGTGATAGGTAATTGTGGATTTTTTGCTCGGGGGGGCAGACAAATCAAGAACAGCTCTTTTACAATTTTTCGTACCAGCAAAAGTGCAAAAGTGACGCTCTATTCAACATGCAGGGGAGCTCTCTCCTCGTGAGATTTGGATTACCCAATTTCCCCCATAAAGGAGTCCAAAGAGAATTAGATTTACGAAACATCTCTGCTTCTGGGTGGTCGAAGATGAATCAAAGAGAGGCAATAATGACGAGTCTATCCTTGAGAAGGCTAAGAACGAGCTCCTTATCGTGAAGAAAGTATGTATAGCTTGAGTCAATCAATAATAACGCAGCTGCCTCCCCTGCTGTTAGTGAAGTTTTACTCTTGAGGAGTCAGGACTCAGGATTCTCTCGTGTGGTACACGAGAGACAGGTCATATTCTTCTGAAGATATTATTATTCAATTGGTTTGGACTACTAACTTTGTACTCGCAATCATGAGCGAAACTCGAAAATACTCAGTTTATTACACCGTCATAACCTAATTTATCATAATTACTGTATTCCAGACAAGATTTTGGTTTCAGATCCACGGGGCTAACCAGATCCAGTAATCAACTTACCTGGTTGGGTGTTCACGTCTCCATATTAAAACACATGAGGAACGAACTCCTCGAAGCCAGAAGACTTCTAATAACGTCGATTCCTTCTCTGCACTATCACTTCTTCGCTTCTTTCGCCTCTGGCAGTCGATCTTCTTGTTTTCGGTCACACCCCAACGGTCCTATCCATCCACTCCCACCCTAAAGCACTCAAACCCGGACCCCGTTGGCTCCTTGGAAATCATTCTCCCTTCCTTCCCCCGCCATCAGTGGGGTACGGTGACGACCACTCCTCCAACCTCCCCGCCCGAACAACCTTCATTCAGTTATACTTGCCAACTGCATATCGTATCCTGCCATCCTCTTCCCTCTGCATACCACCCCTTCTATCACCGCTAGCTCGACATAACACCATTTCTATCTGTACTTTATCACAATGAACCCTCACCAGCAGAACAAAATTGATACCAGCGTGAGTTCGCCCCTCCCCAGCTAGTATCCCGTACATCACGTCTAACTATATCGGCTCCAGTCACTGAGCCCCGATGAGCAACGTCTCCTGCGCCTGTACGGCAAAATGCCTACCAAGAAGGACCTGCTTCAGAATAAACTCAAGGTATGTTAAGTATTTCTGCCCCGCACTCATACTTCCCGTCCTGACACCCTGTTTACCCGTTCATTAGGAACGAAAATACTTCGATTCAGGTGACTACGCTCTCAGTAAAGCCGGCAAGGCCTCAGATGTTGGTGTCACAAATATTGGCTCCCAGCACCCTGTTCCTGAAAATATTCCTCACTTGACAGCTACGTCACCCGGTGCAAGTAATCCCATCGGCAATGGTGGAAGCATCAGCGCCCAAGGCCAGCAGATTCCCGGCAGTATCAGTGGCCATCCAGGATCTATTGGATTCCAAAGCCGAAGCCCAGTCAAGGAGGCTAGCTTTTTACAACGTGGAACGAGTGTAGATGAGACAGATAGTGCTGCTGATTCCTCCACAAAGGATAAGGATGTGAGTGTAAGCCCACCCCCTGCTATTGGCGGTGTCCCGATTCGACGGTGATTCGCTCGGTGCCAATATCTACTTGTTATGAAATTTTTGTTCCATGTTTTCCCCATTGATGGGTAATATGAAAAGAGCCTGGCGCTATGGTTTCGTTCTCCCTCCGCTTTTTATTTTTGATGTATTTACATCTCCTTATCCTCGGTTTCTTATCTCTTTTTTTTACCGTCTTTCCTTTCTCCTTTCTTGTTTTCTTCCATATATCTGAACCAGGTGAAGGCAACAAGACAATCTTGGATTCTGGTAGTGTGGAAAAATATATTCATGCAGGGCATTCAATGGTCCTTGACCACCTCAAAATTCTATACAGCGCAGGATAGGTCAAGGGATTTTCCTTGCCATCCCTAGCCCAGCTGGGGTTATGGCACAATTGAGTGCGGGTCTAATGGATCAGCGTCCTGCTAAACAGTCCATACTTATCTCTGTTTGATTGCAAAAGAATGCTTCCTACTCTGATAACCTCATTATTTATTTTGCTTCTCTGTTCATATCCATTCAAGGTACACATATTAACAACTTTTTTTTAATCCTACTTCCTTTTTCCTTCTCTTTTGTTTTGCCTCTTTTATATCTGCAATTTACCCTTATCAGTTTCGGGCATTTCCTTTCCTTTCCCCCTCGCACTTCATCAATTATTTTATTCCATAATGCCCCTTTCGAGAGAACGGTCTGGTTTCATACAAACCACATGCTAATATTTTTGGTTTGATTCCCCCACCTTTTTTCCCACTTGGGTGACGAACATGACTTCTACAAAGCGAAGGCATTTTCGTGATGTTTAGTAGTACCAAATTACAAAACAGAACAAGTTTATAAATTCAGGATTCTCGACTTCCGTTACTTTGTACTCAGATATTCGTAGCTGTAGTAGTGATTTAAGACTTCCAACTTGAAAATGAATCACATTTCCGAATCAGAGCCTCGTAGAAGGACGATCACTGAAGAGGCAAGTTACCTTATGAGTCTGGCGAACTACTATGGGTGTGATGGTGCGCCGTTCATGTGCCCAGTCCCTAACACAAGCCAAAAAACATCATGGTGAAACAGAAAAGAGAACGGCGTTCACTTTATATTAATAGATTTGACGTGAGTGCTATATGGTATTATTCTATTTTTATTTTCGCTCCGGACACCATACACACCGCGAGGGTTGAGGTAAAAGTGGTGTAGCACAGGAGGGATAAACGAAAAGGATGGAGAATATGTGCCACGTTCAGTGTCCACGGAGGAGAAGAGAAGCAGTGTAGCCACTGGGCACAGGGACACGTTATTAAGAAGGGTAGAAGAGGAGAGGCGGAAAATTGCCGGAAACTAGAAGGAAAAGCATACAAGCTTGGTGAGGAGGGAGAACCCACTCTGAAGAAAAGCGGAAACACAGAGGAATGAAATAGGCAAGCTAAACGAAAGTTCTGGGGTATATTAACAAGATAATCTCATCAATCAAGACATGTCTAAAATGAAAATACTAGGCCAGAGAAAGAGGGGGAAAGGGTATTCAAGCCATCCTTCACCACAACGGTTTGGATGCGCAAAACTAAATCGGATTCTACAAGCCACTATTTTTGCGGCCCTTGATAGAAATCCTTCGCGGACAAAATCATGCCAGGTATTTGTTTCCAGTCGGGTATAACGTGGAAATCGGAGGACTGGGGATCACATTATTCTGGAGCATCCTGTGGATGACTGCCTGTGCTCAATGTAGAATCATTTCACGGCAATAGATCTTCGAAATCAATAACTAGCCGGGGGAATTTGGGATATGATGAATGCTTTCAGAACAAAGTGATACATTTCTGGAGTCATGGACCGCAAATGTCCCTGGAATGTTTCCAGGGGAAAAGGCGCAGGTTCATGCACATGGTATGGCGAAGTCGGTTGGGACCAGTCAGGTATTACTAGTGTGACTGATTTGATGCCGGAGGGCTCGACCCGGCGAATTAGTGCTCCTAGAAAGTGAGCTCGGCCTGGTCCGATTTCGAAAAACAGACAATGAAAAGCTCATTGGGATCGCATGAGGCCTAGGCGGAGAGTACACTCCCACTCCGATCGGGGTTGGCATTCCGTCACCAACGTGCGCTGGATCCGCCGTTCGCACTCAGTCCGTCTTCCAATGACTAGCTAGTCCTGAGTCCAGGTCGTCTGTCTCACCAAGCCACAGCTCGACAGCGTATAGGGCTAGAGTGCCGGTGAGGTTGACCCATCGCCAGAGGTTCCCTCCGCCGGCACCACCCTGACTACTCCACCATTCTCCGCTGCCACCCATAGCCTGGGAGGTCGAGGAGAAGTGTTGCATTAGGAGACTGGTGTATACAGAAATGAGGATCGACGGCGAAAAGTAGCTGAGCAATCCCAAGAACTGGCCAGCGGCATCAGAGTCGTCCAGCGAGGCTTCCTGAGAAAGTGCGCGAGCACCCGATTCTCGCACCGCAGGGATAATGCGTGTGGATGCGTACAAAACCAGAATACGGTATGTCAGCGAGATCAACACGGATGGTGTGACTGCACTGAAAACAGCGCTAATCATATTAAAGGCGGCATGGATAATGGAGGGTAGGAGAGACAGGGCATGGAGTAAGGTGGTGTAGGATGCCATGATTATAGGTGGGAGTGGTGGGAACTCGCCAGCCTGCGAAGGTGAAGGAACCTGTTCAATAGGGTACGATGGTTGGTAATCCGTAAAGATCTGATATATGCAAAGAACAACATAGGCGAAGAGAAGAGAGCTCTCCACTGGATTTCCCCGACCACTACCAATACCCCACGTACATAGGATCACAGCACATGTGATTGATACCCCAATCAGCGCGGCGTCGACGTTGGAGATTTCCGGGAACTGGAGTACGCGCCAGAGAAAGTATATGGAGCTCGAGATGATGGAGGCAGAGAGAATAAGAAAACCGATCTATTGTAACATGTTAGCGTACTGGCAGTGAGCTAAAGAGTTTGATAGCAACGTACCATCCAGCTATCGCTACGTCCACCGCGGTTGACAAGCCAACGCGTAATTTGGCCAGCGGCCTGGATGACCAGCAAGCTACAGAAGCCTTCCACGAGCTGGAAAACCGGCGTCGACCACCTTAACAGTTTATCCCAGTTGCCAATCGTCACAGCTTCAAGGAGACCATCAACCCCAAAAATCCACTCCTGGACGGACGTATCCTGAGCGCGCTTCCCACTGAACGTTCGTTCTACCCATGACGTGTTACTATCGGGGTCGCTAGAGAAACGGTTGAGTGACCAGATAAGAAGAATCGGGATGATGAACCATTGCGCGGAGCTAATGAGGACAACGAGCGATGAGCGGAACCAAGACCGATCGGGAGTTGCGAGCTTCAGAAGCGAAAAGAGGAAGTAGAAGGTTGCGAGGGATAGCGAGAAGGCTAGACCACATGTTTTCCCACCCACATCAAAAGCTAGAGGGACAGAGGAGACTGTGACCGCCAGGAAAAGGGCGGAAGATAATACGCGAAAGAGCCACATCGGACAGTTCGGTAGGGAAGAGGACCGAGATGCAGAGGAGAGGAAAACGAAAAAGAGGAGCCTGTCGTGATGCAAGATGGTCAACAGACAACAGACACGACGTTGACCGAATGACCTCCAGGAATGGTGGTGACCTGGAGGAGACGAGAGGGATTGATGGAAATCGTTAAGAGGGCAACATGAAGGTAAGGAAGGGTGGCGGGGGATCCCAAGTGTCGAGATTCGATGTTGCTTATTCCTGAAATCTTTTGTTTCTTTTCTTTTTTTTCCTCTCTTATATTTTCTGTCCTGGTCCTTTTGCTTTTTTTTCCCTGTTTGGTTCGTTTCCTTCGCCCTTGATCTTATCTTTGCGAGATGGAAGGAAGATTCACGTGGCAGAAAAAACAAAGCCACCAGGGACCATAAAGAGAGAGAGAAAAGAAAAAGTCTCCCTTCTTCTTTTTATCCGACTTTTTTCCTACAAACGGTTGAACGTGTGATTTATAAAGGCTAGCGAGGGGTGAATATAAAGAGAAGAAAGAAAAGAGATGGTGAAGATGAAAGATCGCTAGAAGCTCTGACAGACACTAGATACAGGAGAAAAATTAGTGGGAACCAAGGAAGGTCAATCTGTCTGGTTCCTACAGTAAAGAATCAGGGATTGTTTCAGTATGCAATCATCATACAGCAAGAAAAGAGTTTAAGGGGTCCTCTGCTTCTTTGTCCTTCAGCATGGAACAGTGTGCAATGAGCGGTCAAAGATCGAACGGGCTGGAATTATCAAGAGCCTTCTCTCAGTTCTCTTTCGCTTAACTACTGGGGAGAACTTGGAGCTTTTCCTTGGACTAAGTGGACTAACGTCGGAGGACGAGGGGACCCAGGCACACTTGAACCTCGCATTCAGGCTGTGCCTCCACTGGTCAGCAGTCCCCGCAACTCGATTACTGGTTATTGGTACCTATTGTTGATGCTATTATCACCACCTTCCTACAGAGGCATTTTTACACCAAACAGAGAATGTTTATTTAAACATATTACAGAAGAATGAGCGCATGCGACCGCCATAAGTGCACCCAAGAACCGAGTAAGTTGGTTGAAACTAATGCACGCCGATGTTTGAAAATTCATTGTTATCTTGGACGGACTATACCACTCTCGGGTTAACTTACGACCTAGTATGATATTCAGCTTCCAGACCGAGTCGCTAGACGGAACTTTGGGTTGCGAACCACCGTCTTGAGGACGCGATTATTTCTTGTAAGTTGTTGACCATTCATCCACAACCCAAACCATATTTTGGCAGTGGTTGCAACAAATCTCCAACCCATGTTTGACGCCGGTTCCTTGTCCTCTCTATCCAAGGAGAAGTGGAGTCGTCTCTAGCAGGGGTACTTTTTGAATGCAAGGCAGATCAGTTCCAGTTGAGAACTTGAGGTCCAAGATCTGCATGGGCGCAGCCTGCACTGTCGGAGATCTGAGGTTCTCGAGACTGCAGAACCCCAAAGCCAGCTGGTAAAACTTTACTCGCCTCTTTTTTTTTGGAATCACACAGCCTTTATGTATATTCGTGATCCAAAAACCGAAAAGAATATAAAAAAAACTGTGTTTTAGTGCATTCATTTCGCAGTCTACCGTCCATCCTAATAATGGCTCCGAGTGTAGTTGTTCTTCATCAAGAACGCGTCGTAAATTTTCTCACCAAGAGGAGAATTTTACGCATTCTAACTCTTGGGCTCCAAAGAAGAGTGTGAGATTCCACGCTTGACCTTCTCCCTTTGACCCCGTGCCTAGTATAGATATTCTAATGTGGAGGAATATATAGAGCTCCTAATTGCATCTAAGAAAAAGATTCGATGTGTGGAGAGCTAGGGAGGCTTTTGGAAGAATTTGTTAATAAGATCTCCCCACATGCTATCGAACCAAATAAGTAGGACAGGCCAAGCCACGTTGCACACCCGACCAGTATGGTGGACTCAACCAAAGCATCAAATAAGAGGTAGACCATAGGTTAACACGTGCATGAAGGAACGGCCGCATCATCAACGATTCCTCTTCCCTAGACCACGAGTCAACCGAGAGAATAGATAAATAGCCGTTTCGGGAGGCAGAGCAGGACCCTCTAGTGTCCTTAGGTTGAAAAAGGGCTGGAAACATTAGCGCATCGGTTAAACCTTTCTCTAGATCGAACAATATGAGCCTAGAAACGGGTTCCCACCACTGGTTCTTGCTATTAGATCCCCAGAGTCCTCTCCGGCCCTTCACGTCGGCCCCCGAATCAGGTACCCGAGTGCAAGCATAACAACACACCCTTATGGAGGCGAGCGAATGTAGAGGGGGAGAGGAGAGCTTTGCGAACGGCTTTGTGCAATAAAATCCTGAATCGAGTTTAATGCCGGATATTTAGGGAGCTGATATCTTCAATGCTGCCGGTACCGTCACCTGAGCCTTGGGGGTCTCTTGCATCGGGGTGTATGTCCGAGGTACTTTCGCGCTCTCCCAAAGTGCGTTGGATAAGCTTGGTCTTAATGACAGCACCCTTCATCCGCTCATCCACATCGTTAACAGCCTCTTCAGTGTTCTGCATGGGGAGCGATGCGGGGTCCACCAGTTCGAGAAGGGTATCGAGGTTCTTTGCCAGCCTCGAGCCATGAGGGAGACTAGTCATTTCGAGGCAGAGCGAAGGTTCCAAGTCGATTTCCCCGATGCTTGAATTGGTCGTTTGGGACATCGATGTATCCTTCGCATTGGGCCCAAGTTCGGATTTTGTAGCGGGGTCCAAGGTAGCAAGTCGCTGGGCCCAGACAAGAGCTTTGCCATAGAGTCTTCCCATCTCAACGAATTTTTCAAAGCCCTTTTCTACCGCAAACACGCTACCTTCTGTATAGCCGGATTGAGCGCCATCGGCAATCCCCAAATCATATCCTTCCTTGTAAAATTCTTCTTCAAGATCGAGAAGGCTCTCAAGTAGATTGTTAGCCATGACAGTAGTCGCGACAAGAGAGGATGTGTGAGATTCCCAGATAATGAGTCAAAGAAGTAAGCAAAAAAGTAGAAAGACGATGGATATTATAAAACAGGAGATCTAATTAGCGCCACAATGGTAATATGTCCAGCTGTGCAGGAAGAAAATTCTGGTTGCAAGCCCAAAGGCCCAAACGTGCTCCACGGCGATGAATCATCCACCACAAGGGAAAAAAAATAGCTCTCTTTACCTAGCCCACCTTCTCTCCAGCCCCTCCGCAACCCCGCCAGCTTCAATCAACCACCATGGCTTCGGAATCCAAAATTCTCCCCAAAGAGGGCGAGCGCAATATTCTTGTCACTAGTGCGCTTCCATATGTAAACAACGTTCCTCACTTGGGAAACATTATCGGTTCCGTCCTCAGTGCGGATGTGTTTGCCAGGTGAGTCATTTTCGGCTCCGTGGGCTTCTTCCAGCGAACCCCCTTCCGTGGTGTATGCTAATATGGAATTGCTAGGTACCACAAGGCCTGTGGACGGCGAACGCTTTACATTTGCGGTACTGATGAGTATGGAACTGCCACAGAGACGAAAGCCTTGGAGGAGAAGGTGACACCAGAGGAGCTGTGTGCAAAGTACAACAAGATTCATCAGGAAGTGTATGAGTGGTTCGAGATCGGATTTGATCACTTCGGACGCACCCCGACCCAGAAACATACCGAGATCTCGCAGGCTATTTTTAAGCGGCTCTATGATAACGGCTACCTAGCGGAGAAAACCGCGGAACAGCCATTCTGTGAAACACACGGCTCTTTCTTGGCCGATCGATATGTGGAAGGAGAGTGCCCGCGGTGCCACTACGATGATGCCCGCGGTGACCAATGCGACAAGTGCGGGCACCTACTTGATCCTTTTGATCTCATCAACCCAAAATGCAAGCTCGACGGTGCTACGCCGGTGAAACGCGCCACAAAACACATCCACCTCCTCCTCGACAAGCTTCAGCCCGAGATCGAGCAATGGGTTCTCCCAGCGATGGAAAAGGGTAACTGGCCCAAGAACTCCCGTATAATTACTGAATCCTGGTTGAAGGAAGGGCTGAAGGACCGTGGCATCACAAGAGATCTCAAATGGGGTGTTCCCGTCCCCCTCCCCGATTTCAAGAGCAAGGTTCTCTACGTGTGGTTCGAAGCATGCATTGGTTATCCGTCGATCACTGCTAACTACACTCCGGACTGGGAACTGTGGTGGCGCAACCCGGAGAATGTTCAACTTTACCAGTTCCTGGGTAAGGATAATGTACCCTTCCACAGTGTTATCTTTCCCGGCTGCGAACTGGGCACAAAGGACAAGTGGACCATGCTCCACCATCTGAACACCGCGGAGTACTTGAACTATGAGGGTGGCAAGTTCAGCAAATCCCGGGGAGTCGGTGTTTTTGGCAACAATGCCAAGGAGACCGGAGTGCCTCCAGACGTATGGCGATACTATTTGCTGAAGAACCGCCCTGAGACCGGCGACACCCAATTTGAATGGCGGTCGTTTGTCGAGAGCAACAACAGCGAACTTCTGGCTAAATTGGGTAACCTTGTCAACCGAGTGATCAAGCTTGTTGCTGCGTCCTACGACTCTAGTGTACCCGAATTTACGGTCCCGGAGACCTTCCAGCCAAACCTGGACGAGGTCACCGCTCTTCTCCGCCAGTACATCGAAGAGATGGAGAGCGTGCACCTCCGAGCAGGTGTAAGCACCGCCATGAAGCTCGCAGAAGCGGGCAACGGCTTGATTCAAGCCAACCGACTGGACAATTCTCTCATCGCCAACGACCCGGAGCGCGCTGCAGCAGTTGTTGGCACTGTCCTCAACCTGATCTATCTCCTCGCCAGCGTCTTCTCCCCTTACCTCCCCGCGACCTCCAAATCTATCAACGAGCAGCTCAATGCTCCTTTTTCCCATATCCCTTCCCTGGAGGAGATCAAGGACGGCTGGAAGCCCGCTGCCCTTAAACCGGGCCACAAGATCGGCAAGGCCCAGTACCTGTTCTCCCGTATCGACCCGAAGAAAGCAGATCTCTGGCGCGACATGTTCGGCGGCTCCCAGGCCGACAGGCAGAAGAAAGAGGAGGAGGCCGCAAAGGCTGCTGCGAAGAAAGCTGCTAAGGATGCCGCTAAGGCAAAGAAGAAGGAGAAGAGGGCCAAGGCCACTGCTGAAGCCGCCGGATCGGTAGAGTCCTCAGCCAAGGGAGGTGCTGAGGCAATGACTGTCGCGACAGATGGTAAGAACGACGAGGCAGTCGAGAAGGTTACCGATGGAGTTGCGCAGGTTACGATCCCAACATCGTGAAAGTATTTCTTCCATTAAATTTTCCCACCCTTTTCTTCTCTCGAAATTCCTCCGGGGTTGAAATTTACGTTCAACATCAAGGTCCAAGATTAGACAGACAGTCATTGGTTCTCTTTTTATCTTTTGGAATTTATTTTTTTGTTATCTGCGTCATGATATAAGGTTTAGCATAGGGCATGAGAACATACAGCAGCAGTGTAGGTGAATGAAAGGACAACATTATCAAAATCTAAGCTGCAATCCATGAATCTCAATATTTTTTCACTCTACAGAAACAGCTCGGACCAAAACTTTTCCGAGTTCTGTATATTTACAAGACTGATAACTTGGCTGATATTGAATTTTTTTTTTTAAGAGGTAAAAACGACAGACGCTCATATGCATTCCCAGAAGACCAATGAAAGATTACATGACACAAACAAGGGGGGAAAGTATTGAATAAGGATAAAGGCAAAAATAGAGTGGTGGAAGGAGGAGAGTAGATCGACCAAAACCTGAGTGAGATGAAACGCTATTTAGAAGTGTTCGTAACAGTAATGGCTCCTCCAGCTATCCATTCCTTTGACCTTTTACTGCACGAGTATAAAAAAAACGAAGTAGGAAAAAGAAACCACACCTACGCCCACACATTATGACCCGGAAAATTATCGCCTCCTAGTACCACCGGGTCTGGGTTTTACTTCCTCCTGGGCGACTGGATGGAGCATCACCTTGTTTGCAAGCTGCGGGGTATTCGCCGAATATCCCTTGCTCCAATCGTAGCTGACGGCATAGGCAAAGATATTACCGTTGCGGTTGAAAGCGGTGCTGGAGATGGTGCCGCCAACAGAGGGGTATCCCTTTAGACGATGTTTGGCGTCTTTATCCCAGAAATGGAATGTGCCGTCACTGCCAGCAGTGCTAAAGGTCCCGTGGACGGGGTGAAAGGAGATGGCGTTGACGGAGTAGATATTGTTGATATCGCGTTGATTCTGGGGGGTTTCTCGGTGGCACTTGAAGCTGAAGTTGGAGCTCGAGTCCTTCTCCTCGACGTACTGGATCGCGCAGCGGCCCTCAATACTTCCGACGGCGAACCCGCTAGCATCTGTAAAACAACTGACGACTCGCGTCTGCCACTTAAGGGGGGACTGCATTGTTTTATAGAACTTTGTGGGATTGTCGAGGTTGACGATGTTGATATAACGGTCTGCGGTTCCGATGACTAGAAGCTTATTCTTGACATCCATGGTGTAAATTCGCTCCTGGCACTCCAGTGACGCAATTGGGGTTGATTGCCGAAGATCCCAGTATTTGACCGTCTTATCCCAGGACCCGGTTACGAGAAGAGGACTGTTTCCAGATGGATTTGGCATCATATGGCAACATCTGATGGGGCCATCGTGTGCGGCGACCTGTACAGCGGTTGTAGCGTTGGCAGATAGGTCGAGCATGCGAGCAGCCTTGTCCGCTCCGGCTCCTACCACTTTTGTTCCATCCTAAGCGTAATAGACCCCCTCCGGTTAGCTACCCAGAACAAGGAACAGGGCAATGATAATACAAAAAAAATGAACTTACCGGTGACCAGCAGCAGTTTAATACGGGGGCCTCATGCTCAAAGAGGGCCTTTCCCTCACTCTGACCTTGCTCGTTGATTTCGTAGATGCGCACCTTCTTATCCCAGGACGCGACAGCTAGATGTTCACTAGCGGGGGAGAATCGAAGATCGGAGATACTATCCTCGGGGGGTGAATTGAGAGCGACATCCTTCGAAATATCCCCCGTGGTATTTGTTTGACTCGTTGTCGTCGCCGCAGCGCCGACACCACCAAAGAGCGACATCCAAAGAACTTTTTTTTTTTGGAGATTTCGAAAATTAAGCCTGGGCAGGAGCTGTGAATGCACAAGCTCGGAAAATAACACGGTTAGTGCCTCGGGTACTCGCAACAACCTGGATCACGCTGCCCAGAATTTGACGGGGATTGTTGATGTCCGGGTGGGGAAAGGAAAGCTCCAAGCTGGACTGGTCAAGACAGCACCTCCAGATTGCTGAACTGCAGGACGCGATGAGGCACCGGCAGTATCCTGGAGCCTATCCCTCACCGCCATCTTTTGCAACAAACAAAACAAACTCCTTCGCACCCCAGCTCATTTTTCCCTAAATTCCCAGTCAATCATGAGCTGGTTCTTTTTCTCCTTGTTGGTGTGTTGATATTCGCTAACCTTGACACTCCTCTCTCCCAACCAGGTATTTGAAATGATGGGCGGGCTATCTGCTCAGCACCTAGGTACTTGTAGTCTGCTGGATCCCGACTACACCCATCAAAATCCCCACTTTGAAGTGTCTGCTTAGGTATATCTATAATGGCAGTTACCTTTTTATTTCGAAAGAAAATATTGTTATACAATGAATAATAATAAAGCATTATCAGGATTTAAGTTGTTTTACTTTGACGGGACACTTTTCCGCCGACCACACCGCGAGATTTTTTGGCCTGGTCCATTGGTGAATATGTTTTAAATATCGCCCAAACTACTATAGGCTATAGCAAAACTAAAACTTCCAGCTTATTATTATCACCATGTCTTTGAAGCAAAAGGAATATCTGGTGTAAAGCCAGAGGACGATGAGATTAGTTGTCTGAACCCCTCAAAAGCAGTACAGCATAATAAAAGCAACAAGGCACAGAGAGGGGAATAATGTACTCCGTAAGGGAAGAGATCATTAACAGGGTTGCAACTCGCAGTCAAAATATTAATTGTACCATGAAAAGTTCCAGCCTCCATAGCGCGGGAATTCTTTGACAGAATAAATATGGGGGGCTTGGCTGCACGTGAGGTCATTGGTGAATTCTGGCAGCAATTTTAAGGAATGTAAAAAGGAATATTTATCAACAGTCACTGACCAGTACACTCTCAGAGGTGGTGTCGTCAGGATCATCGTTGATGGAGCGTCAAAGAAAATCCCCCCACAGGGCCGCCATCAACACGCAGGCGGAAGGGTGAAGTGGACATTGGGAACAATAAGATTCAAACGATGCCATATTAGAGTGTAGTAAGCTGTTGGGCCAAGTGGAGCGGGTGGGAATGCGGGGTGCAGCCTTAGTGGACCAGAAGGAGTTCTCGACGTCAGGCTCTCGTGTGATCCGGTTTTCCCGGCTGCACAGCTTGAGAGGAGTTCAACCTGTAAGAAATCAAGCAAAGGGGGAATGCAAAGGGGTGGCTTGATGATGCACCTGGGCGTGAGAGACTTTCCCCGAATATGGGATGATGTTGGAGAGACATGGGATGTCCTATTGAAACCATCATCTGACACATCTGCGACATTGATGCGGAGTACCTTTCATCATCACCACCATGGATTCCCTGTTGTTCTAGTTACCTTTCATCTCTTATTGCATTTGGTGGGAGGTGAGGTAGCTTCGACGGCTTACCTTGCCTCCATCCCATTGCAGCTATTGGCTGCAACCCCCTCATCCAGATGAAGGGTCAAAAAACATCGACTCTTCCACATTGGCTGTGCCAGAACCCCCATCAATCATCATGCGAGGCCTTTCCGGAAACAGACAGGTCCATCATTCCACCTCCCCTGCTGCCATCCAATAATCGTCGTCCAGCTCGTCTCCTGCACCATCGCCACTTCCTCCCTGGTAGCTTCAAGTTCTCCCCGTCAACCCCGCCCGAGCAACCTGCGAACTCTCTCCTCGCCAACATCATGTAGGACACACATACCTTCCCTGGAGCCTTGCCTATCCGAGCATCGCTCTCCACTCCCCGGCCGGCCCAGTCCATAGTCCCAATAGAGAATAGATAGTCGATTACCTGGTCGTCGTACGAGGAGAAGGTTTCATCATTTACTAGTATCTCCTGTCGCTGTGCCTGTATGTATGTGGATGTACGTATCATGATGTATACTGGTTCCAGGTCACCTGCCTGCCCCCTCCCACTCTCCCCTCTCCCCTCCTCGTCTCTCCTTTCCTTCTTCTTCTTCCCTTATTCTCCCTTCCCCTCCTCTTCTCTCCTCTCCCTCCCATTCATCCCATCTGGATCTTGACCATCGTCCGTTCGCCATCCAACTGACTGGTAAGCTCAACCTGTTCCTGCAGTTCCGTGCCAACCACCCTCCTCTATCAGTAGTACCTGTTCCCCCTCCTCATTCTCATCACCAATCATTCTATCCCTTGGTCCATAGTCCCCAATCCTCAATATATAATCATCACCATGGTGGCACACGGAGCTAATCTATTTCCCTGGGATTGACCCCATCCAAGAAGTATTCTTCAAATCTTTCTCCATACACTTCCTCCCTTTCATCCTAAACCATGTCTGTCCCGCTCACAAAGGTCGATTCTGCCATCGCTGGCTTGACGATATCCCCCAAGGATGAGAAAGCGCCCGATAAGAAAACTCACAAGCGCACCACTTCCAAATCAGCGGATGTTCATAACATCAAAGAGCTAGGTAAGCCTTTCTTCCCTCTAACTCTTCTATATTTACGATGAGAATGTCATTGAATTTTGATTTAGAGGAGAAAAAGATTGAGATCACGTTGCCCATCGAAACACAAAGGACGGGATGGTAGGTTGCCCTTTGGAGCTGGGCTACCTGCTATCAATACTAACTGACTCTATAGGAGGCTGAACACCGCACCGTCCACGATTGAGGACAGGGATATTCTAAAACTTCCACTTACGACACCACTGGTGAAGAAGATCGATCTGCACTTCCCTCTCGGTTTGGAGGTAACAGCCCGCAACATGAAGGGAGTTACAATCAAGGACGCGCTGGACGCAATCCACAAGCAATTCAAGAAGAAGGTAACCGTCTCTTGCCCTAGTTAGCATGCATCGACTGCGATCGTATTTTAAATGTAGATTCTGATTAAGAAATCCTCACCTACAGGCTGATGATGAGCTGGATAAACCCTTCCTCGCTGGTTTCGAGTGGGATAAAGAAGAGTGCTGGACACGTCTCATTGTTCACCAAACCAACAAAGGCCCTGCACCAGTACAAACCGGTAAGAAGTCCAAGAAGAAGAACAAGGAAGAAGCATAGGCATGATGAAATGATGAACACCGTTAATTGTGCGCTGTCTCTCATTTTAATCATCTACCATCAAAGTCTCCTTTTCCAATGATTTAATAAGCTTTGTCGCTCATCTCGCTTCTTCTGAGCATTGATTTACATCTGTTCGGGGGTAGAAGCATGAGGCAAGAGGGCGGGCGTTTTAATCTCTGTAATCTGGTCTTTGCTGTTCCTGGATCTCAATTCTCTGTCACTGTTTTTTTCGTTTCTTTCATTTCCATCTAACCCTGGTTGTAAGAGAACACAAGAATATGCCTCTGTACCCTACCTACATATGTGGGGGAAAGGCGGGTAATTCTTTTAACTCTTCCACAGGCAATTCACTCATTTTAGCCAAACAAGAATATTGAAACAAGATTCTCCATCGATAAGAGAGGAGAGAAATCATCTTAGTACTCTTGCACTTATCAGTCTTCAATCAGTAGGCGCCAAGAGGACGCTAATCCGTTCGAGCATGATGCACAGAACATTCCCAGGGACAAGAATACCTAGTTTACGAAAACTAGCAGGTTTCATCAATCAAATAAAGATATAACATGATTCCACTGATTTCAAACGGTAAAAAAGGATATCTTTCGAGCACTAAACCAGCAGTTTCCTCGAAATATGACCTCAAAAAGACTCCCAAACGAATCTTGAAACCCCCCTTGATCGGGCACGGAAAACATAAACCACGGGTAGGAAACATTAGGATGGGTCCATGAGGCACTGACGACACTAGTAGTATCGTAAAAAATAGTACAAAGAAGTTATTAATAAGGTCACATCATAGTTATCATTATCATTATCGTCATCTCATTCGACCTATCGTGGCATCTACGCCCCCGAACAAAACGAGTACAATCTCATCCAGCACGGTAAATACCAGATGTGTGTTCAGCCGTTGGTTATTTAGTGCCGCAAACAGTCTGCGGGCGGCACCCTGTGCATTCGCCCGTCCGACCACACTCCCCGCTAGGTCTGGGACGAGGGTCGCAAGAACTAGGCTCGCCTCGGTGCGACTCTTGAGACGCTCTGCGGGCGTGCGGGGTCTATTCTCGCGGAGGACATCCCCAGGCCAGAGTGTCTCCTTGGCCAGGGCGATGTAGCGGAGAAGAGGCTCGTCTTGAATGAGGGAACGGGCGCCCTCGCGGACCTTGCGCTCGATCGTCCCCCCGAGTAGCTGGTGGAGGACAACTACGACGGCGCGGCCGCGGAGCCAGTTATTACCTTTATTTAACTCAAAGGTTTCGAGAAAGAGATCGCAAATGGGTTTGATAAATGGTTCGAGTTCGCGATCCTCAAATGCGTTAAGTTCTGCTTCGGCTTCGGCAGCGGTGACGGCGTCTTCGGTGGCTAGTCCCGAGTCGGCGGAAGGGATGACAGACCCCGAGGCTGCCGTTTGCTGCTGGTTGGTGGCGGCAGAGATGAGGTTCTGGCCCGCGATGGAAAGTTGGTCGAGGACACCGAAGTTGCCTAGGAAATCGTCCATCCCATCAGCGACGGAGTTGTATATCCTGGTAACAAGGTCCTTAGTTTCGCCGTCGCGGGGAGTTGTTTCATTACGGGGTATAATGGCCCGCTGGGAGAGAAATGCGCGAAGATCTCGGCTTCGGCAAACTTCAGGGAGGAGGAGGAGGTTCTGTAGGTATGCCTCGAGGGCCAGGCGCCTCTTCTGGAGGAATTCCCTTTGGAGTTTCATGACCATACGTCGCCGCGGAAACTCAAGGTGGCGAACGGAGGGGTATCGCATGCGGAGTTGATGGTGAAGTTCGTGGAATTCGCTGTATCTCCGTGCCACAGCCCAGGACGCGGCGGGAATCTGTTCGCCAGCGTTTCTCTGCACTTCAATAACATCTAAGGGGGACTGAGTTACTCAGATCTATTGGTAAAGAAGCGGAAGAAGCTTACACATGGCGAACTCTCTACCATCCTCCTCCTTGCCCACGACGATAGACTTGATTCGGACAGTTGACCGGCCGTACAAGCTGTTATCACTCTCCTGAATGATGTACTGCTGGCGTTGCATCTCTTTGCGGTGAATCTCTCGCTGAATGCTAGCCTTGGATTTTCTTAAGATCCTGAGTTCTGCGGTATTGTTCGTAAGTTCGGCCTTTCGAGTCAAGGTGTCCACGACGGATTCTTGCGATCCGAGTTTCTCAATATCCGCACTAAGGGCCTCAATTGCTTCCGCCAAACCAAGGTCACCCGGTGCCGCTTCGTGAACTTCGTCAGCGGAGTCCTTGTCATCTCCTCCCACTGGTTCTTCGTATTCGTCTTCAATAAATTTTTGTTGATCGGGGAAAAGATCGTCATCAAAGACCCCAAGGCGAGATGACCGACCAACAAGCCCTAGCGAAGCGATACTAGGTTTTATCTTATCATCTAATCGGCTCTCCATCCGCGGGGACTCAACAGAGCCACGCGGGGATACGTCGATGATTTTCAAGTCTTCAGTTTTACCATTTTTTGGCTGGTTTGTGATAATATCATTCAAAGCAGCCTCCATGCTCTCAATAACCTGGCTCTGGCTTGTCTCATTCTCCCCATTTTCCCGGCCAAGACTCTGAGTGGACATTGCAAGGGGGTCTGTATCATACTCATCATCGAACAACGGCACTGACCTCTCAGAATCTAATGAATGTCTAGGCGACTCGTCCTCGTCAAATAGCTTCCCCATGCTCCGGACATCGTTAGATGAGACCGCCGCTCTTCGTAGATCCTTCGGTTTGGAACCTGGTTGGGATGGTGTCCGGCCCATCAATGGGGGAAGCGGTCGTCTCGGGTGAGCCTCAAGGGGAGCCTCATGAGTCTCGGGCGACACGAGTGAGGGTGCATGGGAGCTAGAATGTGATGCTTCATCCGATGCAAGGTACTTGTAGTACAAATCTGACTGCTTAAATTTGGGATAATAGACATCCTGCAGTTGTTCCAGTACAGCAGACTGAGTGCTTAGTATCACCGTACGGGCCTTACGATACTGGTCTGGGGCGGCACGCGAGCCCGCGCTCAGAAAAGCCTTCACGACTTGACGCGACTCACTTGAAACCTTCAACTCAGGCTTTGTGAGATAGGTCTCACTAATGAGGGCCATGTCATTCCTGTCCGTTGCGGTCCAACTCGTGGAACTTGGGGATGTCTCGTCGCCAAAATCATCTTCAAGGGGGTTACGAAATCCGTCAACCACAATCCAGAATTGTACAAGCGACATGAGCTGCTGACGGTCCATGAATTCCATAAGATAGGAGAGACCTGAAGCATCATGCATTACATCAACTAAAGATGCTTCATGAACTGCTGATGAGCTTTTGCGGCGAAAATGCGACGCAGCAGCCGTAACGTGCGACTTTTGGGCCGTAGGCGCTGAGAGTTTGGCCACTTTCTGATCCAAAACCCTTTTCCCCGTTTCCAAACGCCGAAGGTAGACTGGATCCTGCCCTTCTACCATTGTTTCCCGTTTCAGTTGGCTTGCGACCATGGCCCTAAATCTTCTAGCGTCAGAGAGGTTGCTGCAGCGTCGAATGGCCCTAACAAATCGCTCAAATGCTCGCTCCGAATCGTGCGGCGAAAGTCGAGGAAAGGGATTGCCCCGTTTCGACTTGGGAACCGGCGAAGCGTGTTCATCCAGCGCTGCCCGAAGTTTTCGCACGGTCTTACGGTCCTGGATCGCGGTCCGGCCATAGGCTTCCATCCATTGATTCCAGGTATCGGGGTCCGAAAGTAATGAGATTATCGGGAAGAGAACGGCGCACGAGACGATTTCCCTTACCAAGACAGAGGCGATGCGACTATTAAGGGCAGATTCGGGAAACAGTTGTGGTAGGAGTCCGACAGTTATCTTTCGCAGATATTCTTGCTCTACTACCTTCTGATCCGAAAGTGACAGTAGTGCAGCAGGATGTAGTTGGCCATCGCGATACTTACTCGCGATAGCCAAATCCAATTCCTCAGACTCGGTGACATTGCGAGATAGGTTTCTTCCCCGCACTGATCTCTCTGCGATGTCGAACTCTCTGATGTGTGTTGTCAAGATAGGAAAGATCCGAGAGACAATGAGAGACACGATGTCCTCCGCAAAGAGCCTATCCCGTAGGTTCCCAATCGCTACCCTAATCAATTTGTCGACCTCGTTCACAAATACTGGGCTCGGGCTGATATCGCGGTACCAGGAAGCAACAAAATCACGGGTAATCAAAGACAGAATCTCGTCAAGGCCCTCTGAGACAATAAAGGACTGGGGGTACAGCGGGAGGGGCTTATAGTCGGAACGTTTCCGAAACTCCTGCACCTCCTTCTTCCAGTGACGACGGGTAACAAATGCAACAGTGAGCAAGTTCGGGCGGATGGGCTTTATGCCGCTTGAAGTTCGGGTGGTGAGGAGAACGAGACCAAATAAAGCGGTCGAGGAAAGAAAAGCACCTAGTACCAACGCATATCCCAAGTATCTCAAGACGGGAAGCCAACTAACGGCAAGCCCCCAAGCGATAAAAGCACCCAGGCCCAGGAGGACATAGTCTCGACGCTTCAAGGACATTCTCACCGAGCCAAACGCACCATGGACAAGGATGGCAGCATGATGGTGTATAACAAAGGATTTCGGATGAGAAGGAGAGGAAAGGAGCCCACTCGACGCAGGTTGATCGGCGGTTTACAGCAAGAACTAGGCACTCTCTTCCTCTCGCTCTCTCTTGGAAGGTCTCTTGGAAGGTACTCCGTAGTACCTTTGCTTCTGGAGTGGTGATGAGATGATTGATTGATAAGGATGATAGCAGGCGGTGAGGAAGGTCGGTAACTGTACGGTACCATACCATACTGGAACTAGCGACCCGGCGGTGCTAAATTTCTCCGATCCCATGACCGGAATTGCCTAAATGGAGAGGAAAAGAAAAGACGTCATGCCGCTTTGGGTTGTTTTCGTCTCTCCACTTTTGACCACCCCAAAACCTCTTCGTTTCCACCAACGTTTCCCAGCTACTTTCTACACCTGGTGGAATTTGTCTTCCGGCCCTGCCTCTTATCATCCTTTGGCGTATCCCGTTTCCCAATATAGCGATGGCATCCCTAATCGATTTTGTGGATCTTTCCCAGGACAGCTTGAAGTGTATGTTCCTGGATCCCACCCTTATTGGCCTCTCCCCGCATGTGATTCTCACGTTGCTGTTGCTGCTTTAGGGGCTGCCCTGTCCGTCGCCTTCAACCCCATCTTCTGGAAGTGAGTTTCTTTTGTACATTCTCTAAGCTCTACTTTACACATTCATGGATATTGGCTAATCATGGCTCCAATTCAGCATCGTTGCCCGTGCCGGTTGGTTAATTCCCCACCTCTTGCCTGCCCTCAACCCCCCCGACCAGAGTCGGGAGAGGGAAAAAAAAAATTAAAGCAACCACCTAATCCCAATCATCCCTATTCCCTTCCCACCTTCTCATGTTCTGTAGAGTATCGCAGCCACTTCTTGACTCGTATATTCGGTGGAAACCCCTACTATGGGTGCTACTTCCTTGCTGTCATCATCTTCTCTATTGGAATCCTACGCGACCACATTTACCAACTGGCCCTCGAAGACCAACCTTACTATGCCCCAGTGCACCAACCTATCCTAGGCGGCGCCCTGTTTGCCGCCGGTTCTGTCCTGGTTCTATCCAGCATGTATGCTCTGGGCGTCACCGGAACCTATCTTGGAGACTACTTCGGGATCCTAATGGATGCCCCTGTCACCGGCTTCCCCTTTAACGTCACCGGCTCTCCGATGTACTGGGGCAGCACCTTGAACTTCCTGGGCGTGGCTCTCTACAGAGGCAAGGTTGCTGGAATCCTTGTAACGGCTGAGGTCTTCGTCCTGTACTGGTTTGCTCTTCGGTGGGAGGAGTAAGTTTTTTTTTTTTTTGTTCAACCCCCATCCATCAATCTATCTGGCTCTTTGTATTCTTCGAATCAGAGGGAAACTAAATTCACGAGAAACAAATCCAATCGTGACTAACCTGCGCGGCAATATGTAGTCCCTTCACCGCGGAAATTTACGCTAAGCGTGAACGCGAGCGTGCGAAATCCAAACAGGGTGGAAAGCGCCTGTAAACACATTTTCATGGGGAGATATAAGCAGGCCGGGACTTACTTTACCTTGGCTTATGGAAGTCGCAAAAGAAAGGTCACATCAGGTAAATGACCGGAATGAGTGAATGAGAGCGAGAGTGAAAATGAAAATGAAAATGAAAAACGTGGGAGATACTTGGGCTTTCAACAGTCCATATGGTCTCAACAGGCCAAGTGAAGGAGGGTGCATCATTTACGGCCTGCACAACAAGACAGACATCAAATGCTGTCGCGGGGACTACTCCTGGATTAAGAAATATTCAGATAGCATAAAGGCTCTTCAACATTAGACTAAGAGGAAGACGAGCATAGAAAACTGCAGGAATTGGTCGTGCGGAGAATCCGAGACGCCCACCGATTATTATAATATCAAATTAAAAATTAGACCATAACACCAAGAGTCATAGATTGAGCAACAATATAGAGAAAATGTAATAATCCCATTTGTTATCATATATACGAAGAGGCATCGGGCCACGAATAATGGATATCTTTTAATACATCTGCTTCCCAAAACTCCCTATTCCACAAAGTAAACCCCATATATCCTATCGAGAGAGATCGAGGAAAATCTCCTCCCAGGGACCCCATCAAGGGTACGCGAAACAACGCACATGAAATAAGGGGACAAGTAACAAAAAAAGAAAGCCGCCAACTCCACGCTATGGATTTATATATAAGAAGATTGATGGCAACACACTTGTACGTGATAGATGCTAACGAGGGCTGGAGGGGAAGGGATAGAAGATGTAGAACGTCGCAGTAGGAAGACCTCATGCCCGACGGCCCCTGCCGCGCTTATTCGACGTACGGCTTTCCTCAACAGTCTCTATCTCATCCTCGTCCGCTCCCTTCTTGAGATCCTCTCCCTCAGCGAGACCCCATTTCTCACGATCATACCAATCTTCTCCATCGCTCAATTCTCCGACATGCCCTTCGGCCTTACACCACTCAAACACGTCTTCTTTCATTCGACAAGCACGTAAAAGACATTCCAACATGTGTTCGAACCCGCGAACGGTTTCTTCTTGCTTTTGCACATACGACCAAAGTAGTCGTCGTGTATCCTCTGCTTCGTTGGGAGGGAGGCCGAAATTTGAATCCGGCCGGGTCGACTCTGGGGCGAGGTAAAGCGGGTGTGGGGTTGGCAGAGAGCTGAGCGTTTCGCTAGATGGTGAAGGGGAGCCATGTCCGGAATCTTGGTCCTGTTGTGGATTCACCGCGTTGGCCTGCGCTCTGGTTGTCATTCGTCGGGGGGGCTCAGGTGATGATCCATCCTGCATTTCGACATCTTTGTCGGCTTCATCCGCCTTATTGTCGTTGGCCACGCGTTCAACATCTGCGCGCTCTTCTGAGCCGATACCCGTTTCGGTGACCGTCTTCCCCTTTTTCTCTCTGTCTATTGTTACATCAGAATCCGACATTTTATCCTGGTCGCCCAGTGAGTTCCCCATCCTGTTTCCATTAACGTTTGTTCCAAGGCCGCTAGGTTCCGGATGTGGGGGCAAGTCTCCAACAGGTGTGTCGACTTCTTCAAATTTCGGTTCTCTTGATGGATTGGCCTTCAAGATTTCTGCCCCTCGACCCTGGCCGTCTGTCATTTCAACATCTTCAACGGTATGCGGAACGTGAACTTCCTCATGTTGTGGTGTGCCTAGTTCTCTCCTTGACCCGGCAGCCGATGTAGATTCTCGTGACTTACCCTTCGGAATATTAGGTTTTTCAGTGCCCGATTGGTTAGCAATCCCATTGGGTTCGTATTGAGGCATGGGGGAACTGTTTCCCGTGCTAGAGGTTCGGGGTTCAAAAATCCACCGATCATCAGAGGTTTCGAACAGACCGCACGGCGCCCAGGAGCCGTCGCCTAGAAACTGCCGGTGGAGATTTCTTGCCCGCCATAGCAATGCTCGCTCCTGGCGGAGTTTAGTCTCGATGGCCTGTGTCATATTTAGGAGAGCTTTGGAGGTGTAAACATGCGACAATGAAGGATGAGAAGGTAGCTCGGCTGGGTGCTTCAGGGGACACAGGAAATCTAAGGGTGTTGAAGTGGAAAATGTAAGCAAACTGCTGCCCTAGAAGGGATGTGTATCAAAAATAAAAAATAAAATAAAAAAATAAGAGTACGTACGTTCCAGTGCTATCTCGGAGAATGGGTTTTCTTCTGCGGCCGCGGCATCCGCTTCGGAGTCTTCATCATCGTCATCAAGCTCATCCCCCTCAGAGTCATAGCGAGCGGGATTGGGTTGAAGAACGTAACGTGTATATCCCGCATGCTCAATTTTCTGCCAGAGTCGAAGGAGATACTTGTTAGCTATACAAGTCTTGAGAGCATCCACGCCTATCCCCATGGTGTATTTGAGAGGAACGCCCTGCACTAGCAGACAAAAGAGGCGTCGCTCAGGATGAAATATACCTGTTTATATATGTCTTCGGAATGAACATATCCCAGTGCGCCTTCACGGACAAATTTTGCGTTTGTCCGTAGCTTATTTCCTCGATTCGTCGGTTCGGTAATCGGATCATCGGGCGCTGAGTCTAAAGCAGTGAAGGTCAGACCTTGCGCAAAGGAAGCGAACGGCGAGGGGGGAAGAGAAACAAAGAAGCAATGGACAAAATTACAGTCAGTTTCATTGCGAAGGGCCCGCTTCATGCCCACAATGGTATCAGCAATCAAAGCCGCTTGCGCCGCCATAGCTACGCTGGAAACGAACGACTTGAAGCAGGAGCAGAATGATAGGCGCTAGGTAGGTTGCTGTGAAGGCGAATAAACACTGAATGATGGATACGTGGTATCGAATAGTTCCCGAAAGATAATTTAGATCCCACAGGAAGTGGCTCAAGAATTGAGGCCAAGGAGGGGCGATGGACAGAGGGAGGTGAGGAGAGGATGATTGTATCTGTCTCTCTCTCTTTCTTGTTTCTTGGAGTCTGGGTCTCTCCGCCTAACGGAATGGGAACGTTGCGGGCGCTCTACGATCGTCGCCACTAGTCCTCTTTGGGGAGAAGACGGTGCATGATAAGGGCAACGTATGGCCCCTAGATGCATGAAGGAGTAATGGGCAGTTCATAAGGTATGCTGATGTTATTTGAGCCATAACTAAGGTCCTTTTTGTTATTCAATCCATCTACCCTCCACTACATGTCCCTTCTAACTAAAAATTATACAGATCGGTATCAAAAGTGGAAACATCGAACAGGCAAACTCGTCAACACTGTCTAATCATCAGCGTCAACCCATACCAAAATTCCCTTCTTATCGGAACGCATATCTTCTGTAGGGAGCACTCGCAAAGTCTTGTTGAAGTATGTATCAACGACGAGCAGCTGCGGCTGGATCCATAATCCTCGTTTGGACGCTAGTAGGTTATACTGCACACTGTGTCTACTCAACGGAGCTAGCTGAACAAGCACGGTCTTTGGGCCACTGAAAGCGAATTGCTCGCTTGCCTCCATTGTCAAATTGAAGGTGAGAAAGTGCAGCGACGGGTTCTCAAGGGTATACTCAATGTGAATCAACCCAGACATCTTCTTTGATGGAATCACTGACGCCAAAACACGAGGTTCGCCCACGGGAATGACAAACCGAGGTATTGCTAGAGTAGTCGTCGTGGATTCATTGTTCTCAGAAGACGGATCACAGGCATTGTTATCGGTTCGCCGCCATTCAATGTTTAGCGCTAGGTTCACCGCAGTGGGTTTTCGATCGCCCAAAACCATCTTTTTGATATCCAAGATAAAGTTGGATTCCCGAAGCTCCTCGGGGCGGATCACAGATGCATCAGCGCTTACAATCACTTCGGGTCCAATCTCCGAGGTGGCTCCGCCACTAAGACCAAGCAACACAAGGGCCATCCGTTCAATTATAAGAGCTTCATTGGCAAAAGAAACTACTTTAGTGTCTAAGCACCACTTTTGTAGGAGCCCTCCAGGTTTGGAATCTGGTTGGGAGCCAATCAATTCATCGTCAACCGTGAAAAAATCGGGCCAAGGTTGGGTGTGGAGACGAGGTAGGAAGTCATAGTTGGCCTCAAATGGCCGGATTATCGGAATAACTACTCGAGTAGTAGCTATGATAGGCGTTTGCACATCGGATACGAGATTATAGATAGAAGATACCTCAAGCTCATACTCGAAAGCGTCGTCCGTGTTTGCAAGGACGACAGCCAATTCGCGTTGGCTAGAGCTCTCCAGGGCTCCAATTGGTCGTTTGACAAAATGGGTGACTTCCTCAATCGGAGTATTAGTTCCTGAACCCTCATGGCCATCGGGTAACCCCTCTTCGTCGAGCCATATAATTTTGGCTGTGGAATCGGGACGACCAAAAAGCCTTGCTTCAGCTGTAATATCAGCAGTCTCATCCTCCCCATTGTGGATCATGAGCTTGAGGACGATCCGCTCGTTGGTGTAGTAGGTCTCCCTAATATTTGGTACTGTTATCCGTATCTTCGGTGGCTTAGGAAGGATCTTGCACCGATTGACATCTCGACCCTTGCCGACCCTCCTTCGGGTTGGTCCTCTTGAAGTTTCCTTCCACCAAAAGGCTTCCTCTTGAGACATGTCCGTGATAGCGCATGCAAGCTCAAATTTTTCCTCCGCAATCAGTAGGGCCACTGAGGCTACCCGTGATTCCCCCGCCTCCCGGGGAATGCAAGTTAAATCGTATACCTTGGTCTGGCCAGGCCCAAGGGTCAAGTCTGATATGCCAATCAGTGCTGTCAGTCCACTTGTAGGTGACTGCAGTGCCGATTCATCCGATAAGACACTTGGATCACGCAGCGACGGGGACGATATGATACAAGGAGTAGTGGAGTCGGCATCTGTATTGTGGTCTGTTTGCAATCTTATTGGACGAAGACATCCTTCAAAAGCAAGTTTAAGTTCTGTGAACCTGATGGGAACAGAAGGCTTTTGGGCGCAGGACTTGATGACAAGTTGGCCATTCAAGGGCTCACCAACGTTCCCTTCGGGTTTTTGAAATACAAATGACGCGGTTACTGAGAACTGGTGTATTAGCTGTGTTCGTAGAATTTTATTTTAGCAAGTCCGGCCTTACCGCTCGACACAACATCCTCTGCCCTAAGAACAATTGATGGCTTCGGCATTACCAACGGAAGATCTCCGAGAGATTTATGGATATCATATTCCCAGTCAAGTCGGGTTGGGAAAACTTAACGATGAAAACTTAAAGTCAGAAACACCACAAGGAATTATATCAGGGCCAGTAGTCCTTACCCCAATTGAACAATTCCCAATCCACCTTCAGAATCGTTTCGCTATCATGGGTTCGTAGCGCACACTCTCTCAGAGCCCAACCAAACTTAGCCATTAACTCCCACCAACCCGAGCGTCGCCATGTAAGCGTTGACCAAAGGGGTCGCAGAATTTCGTAAGCTTCTGACCAAGAACCAATACGCATGTATTCTTCGGCTATTTCCAGACTGAGGCTCTCCACTTTCCGGACTTGGTCGCGCTTGGAGAACTCCACAAGTGCCCCCTGCAGCGCGTCCAAGATAAGTGTTGAATAATCAAATCCAGATGTACCTGTTTGAGGAGCTTCGATATGCGTCTCGGGAGCAAGATATGTATCATAGAGGTACGCTTTACTTGCTATCTGAGACGCGGGCGACTGTCCAGGTGGCACCCTGTCTTCTTCGGGGATCTGCTCTGCTAAAGCTCGTCGGCTCATTGTGTGTTTTGCAGCTCGAGCCAGCCAGTAGCCCTCGTGATGGAGCAGTTCCCACGGGGTCAATTCGTCCACATGGTGAAGGCCCTTCTCGGGCACAACGAAAGTTGAACTTTGTTGTTTATGCTGATCTTCGGGGATACCCACCGTAGTCAATTGAGGTACTTTGGCTTGGTGAATGAGCTGGGCCATCACCTTTGACCATCTCGCTTCCCAGGCTTCCCAGCCGTAATTTCTCGTTCCTTTCCCTCGCCTATTGACAATGTCCTGGCAGCGATTACGGTGATTAACCCATGACCTTACGGCCGCGGTGGTATGACCAATGTAAAGCAAGCAGCGAATAATCCTTATAGCAAGAGTATCCGCTAGCATACGAGCATCGTTAAATCTCGGGTCCCAGCCCGCAATATTCTCAAAGACTTCTTGTCCAAAAAGAGTCTCATATGCGCTTTGGTAGCTTTTGAGAGCCGCGTCTATCTCTTGACGAAACTCTGCAAAAATTCCAAGCTTAAATTCATATCGAGTATTCCATCCTTGAAGTGACAATGTTTGCGAAGTTCCGCTGGTTGGTGGTGATGTTGGAGCAGGGATACTGCTCCTATTCCGCTTCCGCCTGGCATGCTTGGAGAGATCACGGTAATATTCCACGATCGATGGCTGCAAGAGAGATAAAAGAGACTTGATAAACTCCCTCAACTCCTCTGGCGTAACGTCAAATGGGAGAAGAAAAATCGACTTCTGGTCCAAGTTGGTCGCTCTTCGGATGCTTAACACCCGATCATCGACGTCCTCAAAATCACTGCCCTCACCTTCTTCTGATACCAAAACCACTATAAATCGACTCTTATAGCCAGATGAGGTCCATTCTTTCTTCAATCCGTTGATTTCAATTTTTAATTGATTGTCACGCAAGGAACTCATGTTCGAGTCCAGGCAAAACGGAAAGAAGTTTATCACAGCAGCCGGAACCAATTCCTGGTGTTTCGTAAGCCATAGTGGGGTCATTAAGCCGTCGGGAAAGGTTGGGGAGCTTGGTGATAGTGGAGATATTGGTGAATGGAGGATGAGAGATGATCCGACTGGGGAGCCATTGCCTTGCCCAGCTTCCGGGCTCGTTGGAGGGGATGCAGGAGGGGGGTCAGCCTTGCGCGGAGGGAGCCTATAGGTCTGGCAGAATGTTAGTCAGTTGCTCCCAGCCTTAACGGTGGCTAATTGAAGTCTAGCTGCGGGTTTGATCGGTAGAACAAAGGAAACAACGACTGGAATCCGAGGGCTCTAAAGTCAGAGCGGGAATCCATTGATGAGATATATCGACATACCCGCCCCACGGATTTTATTTTGAAATCAGATTCTGAGATTCCTGTATGGGCATCGCCACGTGGGCCCCATAGAGGTCGCGGTGCATCTTCGCTGACGAGGATGTTCCGTAGTTCCTCCGCAGTTGGTCCACTCAATGGCGGGAAGTCCGATTCAATCTTAACGCCCCTCTCCCCCAAGAGAGGATAGTTGATGGGTCCCGCATCTGCGTCCTCTGTATTTTCCGTTTCGAGACCGGAAAGCAGGATGAAAGGGAGGTTATGCGCGACATAATCTTCGGGGTAGGCGTCCATTGCGGACCTGGGTTGCTTTGCACAGCTGCCGATCACCGCATATCTAGATGACGTTGGATAACTGCCTTCGAGGCCACCGGGATGGTTGAGTATTGTAGCTCAAACAAGCTTCAACCCCTGAAAGATTCGTGAAGAAGTCTGGTGGAGCTCGGTCTCGATATAATCTGGGTGAGGAGGATCGCGGGGTTATGACAACTGGGACCAATTGTTTTGCCAAGCCGAAGGCAGGTCACTCATCCAAGGTTTCATCACACTCAAAAAAACACCCACACCAAGGCCACCACATACTTACTGCCCCCAATACCTAGAATTAGAATAACAGGGCGAGGCTGCGAAATTGAATCATCGGTAATAAGAAGATCTACTGTAGTTTTAGGTAGATCAACATAGAAACCGTCCTCTAAAAAAAATTTTATTAGAGAATTGCGCGTTTTTTAAATAAGTTAATAGTGGGAACAATCATCCAGGATATATATTTAGGAGAGAGATATGTATAAACCGGTTCATCTCAACCCGGGCAAATAGTGGCGTTGAATTCATCAATGAAAAAGGCTTAATCGAACTACCAAGTTAATTATATAACTATAATTGGTACACGAGCGATTTATTAACACCTTCATGGGACATTTTTGGTGGTGGAGGTGGAGAGACTGCGCTTCCACTGGGTTCTTGCAAACGGAGGCAGGCAGGCACATTATTTGCCTTGTACAGCGACTAACACTAGCTTTATCCATCAGATAGGATTTTCGTTGCCTTCGAGGAATCACTGGCGTAGTGACTATTAAGAGACTGCTGCTATCTGCTGGAAATTCCTCCGGATCTAAAAGGGTGCACCGAGTGCTCATACCCATGCCCATGTCCAAAGATCGGTGCAGGGAGCAAAGGTATCGAGACAATGAGAGCCCTCACAGTATGTTAACTCCATGGCAAGAGACTCAGCTTGGGTTCAGTTTTCAGCCATAAATGCACCGAGACAGTAAAAATTCAGAATGGAAGCAAGAGGATCCATGTCTCTTTACCTCATCCTGTGCCAACCCATGCAATTGCATTGATGCATGTAGTCCGTGTCTTTGAGTTCAATAGTGAAATCCGCGCAGAAAACAAGTCATTTGATTTAAAATATTAGCATAGTAGTAACCCCATATGTATGTACTTTTAGGTCGGATGGCACCTCTAGACTTCCATCGGATATGTATTGAAAAGGACTGCCTGCTCTGCTCCTCTGCATGGATAAATGTCATCCGTGATACCTCCCCTGACGAATGTGTCAGGAGTCATGGCGTCTCAAGCCTCCCAAGCCTATGACAGAAGCATCGAAGGAAGCATCAATCGGTTGTGAAGGGCAGACCATTGGCTCACAGGGATCTTGGCGAAGGAGACGCCTCAGTCGTCAGTAAAAGAATAAGTGTCTGTGCCTCTTAGTTCAAATCCGTCCTGACGGTGCGATCGTAAGGTCTACTTCCCGATTTGATCCCATCGATCGCATCGAAAACGAGACTTGACACAAAAGCAAATGGCTAAGTACGTACATATGGTGGATGTTGAAAGCTGAGGTGATGCGGCCCGCAATAATGCAGAAAAGGCCACAAATACATAATTCACCAATCTTATAAGGCACATAACCGTCCTTCTTGTATGTGAGAGACCAGCGACCAAGGGTCCAGAGTATCCAAAGATATTAATATCAACATTCCCTGGGATAGGCTAAATGTGATGAATTGCAACGCACCAGTGCAATTGGTCAGGCCGAGATTTCAGAAGTGGTCCAGTCGCCAGTGGGGAGCGACTACTCCGTAGGTCGGGAGTCCGGGACTCGGGAGCCGCCATCAGGATCCTTTCGATCGCAAGGGTGGGACGGCACAAGCCCCTGGAGGAGGTTTGATTTGGGCCTTGTCCCTGTTCAAAGGTTAATTTCCCCTCCCTGTCACAGTGATGAGGCCGATGTCAACGACTCTTCTTGCTGATTGGTGAGGTATTCTAAAACAAAGGAGATTCAAAAAAAAAAAAAAGACTCGAGAGGGAGAGAGGATGGGGGGAGTGGAATTGATAACAACAACTTTGCCTTTCCCTTCCCTTCCCTTCCAACCCCTGGAAGGGAGTTTGTTCTCGAGGTTGAGGCGTGAGACAGCCCACTGAATCCCTCAAATTTGGATCTGCGAACTGTGTGGAGGGCACCTCCAACTTTTGGGATGGGTGAGTGGGTGCGATACAGAGAAACTAGACTGAATCGGGGGGTTTGAGGGTCATATCAAGCAAATAATATTCCTACTTCTCAGCTTCTTGACTGAATGACTTCTTCCCTTTGACCAATGGCCTGGAGAAGGTTTATTGGAAGCCGTCCCCGGTCCTTGTTTCTCTTGCTCGAGGAAATCCTCAGACCAAAGAATTCAAAGAAAAAAAAAAGTGATGAGATAGAGCTATCAATTGTCCTCCATCCTCATAGGGATGCATGAATACACTAGCGACTGCAGCTGAAATCTGAACTCGCCAATGTATTTGATTTGGGTCTTTTTTTTTTCTTAATCTCGCCTTTTAATAATATTGTCTCCTTAGCCTCTCTTCTTTCCCCCATTATTTTATGATTATTTTATGATTACCTTTTTGTCTACTTCAACTTTTTTTTTCCCATCCAGGCCTTATTTTTGCCCCTCACTCTCCTAGTTTATCTCGTGCATATCTTAACTTAATTTTTCCTAATACCTCCTTTTTTTGGGTTTTTTCTTTTCTTTTCTTTTCCCTCCTTCCCTTTCAATTCTTCACCATCTTCGACTAGTAGCTCTCACTGCTACTGATCACCTTTTTATTGCATTCCTTCCATTCCCACACTCCCTTCTCTGGATTATTGATATTTCTTTTTTCTTTCTTTTGCTTTCTTTCCTTGGTTGTCCCGATCTGTGTGGTAGGTGTGGTTCCACCTCCCTCGTTTCTAACTGGAAATAAACAACTGTTCGGCAAGGGGCTTGCATATACCGCAAGGGGGTCTCGTTAGGATCGTCCTGGGTCCTGAAGCTTACATACTCCTACGTACACATTTGTGACTGGCACATGCTTGAAGCAGCAACAATCTATTGATTGACACCGTTAGGCTAGTGACTGTCTCTCATTCCTGCTTTCCTCACTGGATCATGAAAGTTCGCACTACGATCTCCCGCATATATCGTCGGTGACTGTCTCCTGGCCCGAAGCGGAGGGCCACGATTCCTGGAGGGATTTATATATTAGTCCCTGTCAATAGTCGCCATGGAGCGCCCGGAGAACCCTTCGGTGACCTCTACTGAACCCCCTTTTCAGCCGTCTTCCCTTCTCTCCAGGCGTCGCAAAACCGACCGTTCGCGCAGTCATTCTGGCAACCCTCCGACGACGGTTGATCCGGCGTCGCCCGAAGTAATAACTTCGCTAATATCTTCCCTTTCCACCATCTCCATCCCTCTCCAGTCCCATTTTGACAACGTCCCGCGGATAGACTCAGAAACTGACCCCTCATCACCCGTCTACTTACCACCTGAAAATCTCTCCATTTCCGACCAACGACCACCAAGTGAGCATGGGTTTGGGGTGACCTACGGTGCGCATAACCTGCCTGAGGAGCCACCACACAGTCCCTTCTTACATCCAGATGATGCGGCAGTCTCTCCCGTTATTCGCATGGCTCGGGCGCCTCAATCTCCAAAGTCAAAAACCACATTCGACCCGCCTTCCTCTCCTGGAAGACCGACGTCCAGAAGCTCATACACTTCGATTAAGGCCGCATACGAGGACTCGGCTTTTGGTATGATCACAGCCGAGCCAGGACCCCGTGTTTCAACTGCTGCAAGTATCCATTCAACCAGCTCCAGAAAGAGTTTAAAGAGCCAGTTTGGCCTCCTGAAAAAGTCATCGCGAGAATTTACAAGCGAGAAAGACAAGCAGGTGGAGCGTTTACGAAAAACTAATAGCTATACTGACGGATTGAGACACAATCCTCCACGCAGTAGAGCTAGTCTGCGCTCCCTGTATTCGATGGCCGACGTCGCTGAAGAAGGGAAGCAGGGCGAGTTTCTAATGGAATTTCCCAAAGAGTACACTGTTGGCACACCCAAAGAACGCACCTCACTGCAAAGCACCCGGGAGAGCGCGCCCAGCACCCCCGCAGGAATTGGAGGGGGTAGGGTGATTCCAGCACGCGAGTCGTCGCTCCGACACAGTTTTTCATCCAGCCCCAAAAACCGGAGATCTACTCGTCACAGCCGATATTCTTCTTCAGGCAGCAGAGAAAAGGTAGATAGTGGCATATCGGGAGTTGGTAGTGAAGCAGAACAGGTAACCAAACGAATTCAAGAGCTGAAGGACCAGCAACAAAAGATCAAAACCGAGTTGGAAACTGAGGACACTCCGGATCAACCGAACAAGGAGTCGGGTGTTTCGATACGACAGTTGCGGAATTCAGGCGATGCTGTTGCAAGTGGCAGTATGAAGCGACTTGAAGAGGCTCAACGCGCAGCCCTTGAGACCGATGAAAGCGCCCCATCTCCGGCTATAATGACCGGGAAAAGTCGATCCATGACTAGGAATAGCCCACAGTTCGTATCTAGACAGAACAGCGTCCCACTCCAACCCTTTCCGGCGAGGCAGTCGTTTGATAAATCGGATCCTCTCGATAAGCTCCGATATAGACGGTCGGTGGAACCCCAGACTCCGCCGCGACTTCACAAACGATCGCCATCTGGTCCTATATCCCTCAA
Organism: Aspergillus biplanus; assembly: GCA_027569045.1. Classification (NCBI taxonomy): domain Eukaryota; kingdom Fungi; phylum Ascomycota; class Eurotiomycetes; order Eurotiales; family Aspergillaceae; genus Aspergillus; species Aspergillus biplanus. The sequence goes on from JAPDEJ010000048.1 coordinate 111,005, forward strand.
CCGGGGTTCTTTGGTGGGCGACGAACGACCCTCGAGTGCCGATTCTATTGACATCGCCGTTATTGAATATGTATCGTCGCCTAAGCTGACCCAGCGCGTCATGCACCCTACTACTGGCCGTGTAATAGCATTCTCCGAAGTTGGGGACCCCAAAGGTCATGTGGTGCTTTGCTGCCTCGGTATGGGGCTGACGAGGTATTTAATGGCATTTTACGATGAACTGGCACGGTCGCTGGGCCTCAGACTTATCACTCTAGATCGACCTGGAGTAGGTGAGAGTGGTCCATATGTACGCGAGTCAGGAACCCCTCTCAGCTGGCCTGGTGAGTGCCTTGTCTAGTTTTTTCCCCTTAGAAAGAGGGAGTTACTGATGTGTTATAGATGACGTTGCGATCGTTTGTAACCACCTCAAAGTCACAAAATTCTCGATTTTAGCCCATTCTGCCGGTGCTATATATGCGCTCGCTACAGCCCTGCGAATCCCGCAACATATCAGAGGCCGCATTCACTTGTTAGCGCCTTGGATCCCCCCGTCCCAACTTTCTAATATAGGCTCACACAAGAACCCCGTTCCTACAAACGCTGTTCCATACTCGCAAAGAATTCTCCGTGCCCTACCAACATCCTTTCTAAAAGTTGCCAACTCAAGCTTTATGAGTGCCACAAGTGCTAGCATTACATCCAGTCTTCCCAAATCTCCACGACGGGCCAAACGAAGGGCTACCATGAAAGACACCACTAGCCCGGTATCCGTGGAGGTCCATACTAACGGCGATCGACCGCCTCAGATTGACCTGACCTCCGTCAGTAATTTGAAAACAGCCCATGTTACCAATGGTGTGAAGGCACAAGTTACGACCAGCCAAACCGTGGTTGACTCTCGGGAGCGCGAACGTCAGACAGATTATGATAATCGGTTGACCCACAAAGTTTGGGAGCTAGCAACAACACACGCAAATCCTGCTGTGGATTTGCTTGTCTGTCTTGAGCGCCATCAACCCATTGGATTCCGGTACGTCGATATCACCCGTAATGTTGTTATTCATCATGGGAGCCGGGATACTCGAGTCCCTGTCGACAATGTCCGGTGGCTAGGCCAAACCATGAGACGCTGCGAAGTCCGAGTCCTCGAAAGTGAAGGACACGGGCTGATGGCATCCGCTACTGTCATGGGTAATGTTTTGATGGAAATTGCTAAGGAGTGGGAAGATTGGATGATTGTGGTCCAAGGCAAGCGTCGAGCGACCATTACGACGCGCGCAGGCATCATCGCCGTTTAACAGCGCTCAATTCACGGTGACTGCCGCCCTAACTCGGGCGGCTGCCGGTGGCATAGGGTCGAGGACCAAAAAAAACAATCATATATAAATCCGGGAAAAGGATTATCTTCGAAATCGCTCCGGGGAACCATTCCACTGGCTGAGCTGTACCGCTGCGGGTTTTGCGGTTATCAGCGTGACGCAGTCGATTTCCCCCTTGCCTTGAATTTGTGAGCGATTTGCACTTGCATGCCCATATATATACGTCGATTCTGAGTTTATGCCCCCCGAACTCTTCTCCTATACCTTTTCGTTTTTCTTTATATTTGATGATACCAGTAGTTCTTGTTCTCATACCCAATCATAGCATAGATAGCCGGTAATTTAATGGATAATTGCATTTCGTCGTTGATTATTCACCCAACCTGGATATTTCTTAAGTTGTTGATACTGACTGCCAACTTGAACCATCCAATGGCTTGCATGGGATAATTAGTATCATTGGCTTGGACAGACACACCTTTAATTACGAAAGAGTGGTGAAATCAGGAATGCTTCAGGGGATACCGACGACTAGCACAGAGATAGTCTCGCTTTCCTGGTGAGATTATCCAATCGTCAGATTTTCCCCCAATAGTTTATGCAGGGGCGATATTAAGGATTTTGTTAAGGCCTTTTTGTTACTGGAGGGGGTTCACCCGTTCACAGCCAATTGTCAGGGCGCGCGGCCCGCCTGGATGTTCCGATCTTGCCTTCAGAGTCCTTTGATTTCCCCTCTGCCCCCAATTCATCACTGGCGGGTTGTGTTGCTTTCACCTACTATTGCCTCCCGATATAATAAAAAATACCATTTGTTTCTTTTACCTTTGTCTTTCATCCTTATTTACCTTTTGCGCGGGGGCTTCGTTGTCCGTTCGCCAAATGTACCATCAAATTTGGTGTTGGAGCAGCGCCGATGACCTTTTGTCAACATAGACCAATTTGCTGGTGAAGAACACACATGCGTTCCGCAGCGCATTGATTTACTCCTGCGCCATCTAATTCAAAGGAAAAGAGTTTTATATTTGGATCGCTAAGGCTAGGAGCAACTATCAAGAACTGTTCTCGACTCCCTGGGTTGTGCTTGCGGTGAGACGAGACAAAATGATTTCACAACGGCGTATGAGACTTCTTGCGCTTGGTGCGGTGGCAGTCATACTGATGTACTTATACTATTCGGTGATTTGCCCTTGTTTTCATATCTCTTCCATTCCCCCCGCCCTTTTTATTTTCTTTTTGGATAATCATTATTTGCCTTGGGTGCTCCATTATGCCCTGCTTCTAACTCGTTGCGCGAAAATCATTAGGGTGAAGGCCGGAGCATACAGAACCAGAGATTTTATCAGTCAACTCTAGCAGCGATGGACGCGCAAAAGGCCGGGAAGAACACAGGCAGTGAGATAGCAAGGGACCAGGTGTCTCCCAAAGACATTCCTGGTAGCGGTTCCAAACTTGCCGGCGATTATGACCGGGAGGAGCCTGCGATCCCCAAGGCCGCTCATGACCAGAACCGAGATGAAGATACGGAAGAAATCCCCATCGCTGGGCGGACAGTGATGACTGTCCCCAAAGATCGGAATGAACCGGCAAAGCAAGGCCAGGGGGAGGAAACCAAGGATCGAGCAACACAGATAGACGAGCAGAAAGAGGTGAAGGCTGAGCTCAATGCAATCCTGAAGCGGTCTCCGAGTAGGTGTTTCCTTCTGAGCAGCGACAGAAGACAGTTCCGTTTCGCGAACTTCATTGCACGTTTCGTCTTACTGACTTCGCGTGCGTTTTCCTGCTCTACAGTCATTATCTTTTCCAAATCCTACTGCCCGTACAGCAAAAAGGCGAAAAATATCCTTCTCGATAACTATTCTATTGTACCTGCTCCTTTCGTGGTGGAGCTCGATCAGCATAAGCTGGGTCGTCAGCTGCAAACTTTCTTGGGAGAGAAAACCGGTCGTCATACCGTCCCAAATGTCCTTGTGGGTGGGAAAAGCATCGGGGGAGGAGATGATGTGGCTGCTCTGGACGAGCAGGACGAGTTGGCGTCCAAACTCAAGGGCTTAAGCGGTGGGTGGCTTCAGGAGGTCAACCGAATCAAGTCTAATAACTAGGTTCGGGCACTCTTGTTTGCCAGCAGTTCGTAAGGAGGGTAAACGCAATTGTCGTTCCAGTAAGATACATATTACTGTGGTCATCAAGGATTCTTTCTCAGGCGCGAAGAGGAGTTCAATAAGTGGGGCATGGTTTTCTTCTTTACTTCTCGATTTGCTTTTCGTGTTTTCTTTCCTTCTCTTCTCTTTTTGTTTATATATCCTTGGGTATTTAAAGCAGATATTAATAATGTATATTGAAAAAATTATCTCGAAGCTTCATGAACTCTAAGCTCGCCACTGATTGGCACGTGAAGATCAGTTCTAATTCCTGATTCATTGGTTGTACCATTCAGCATGTTTTGGCTTCAACGCTCTTTGGCTGGGTTCCAACCTCCAGTGAGATAACTTTCCTAGTTAGGAGAAGATTGGGAAAGCTCACAGAATTTTAGTTTGTATTTCGAATACGGGAATGATGATTTCGTATCGTACCTTGCTCAATCCTCCAGGGGAGAGAAGAAAAAAAGTTAAGATAATTATAGAGAACCATACCGAGTAGTATTAGAGTCCAGTGCAATATGGAGCATGAGATTCTAAGCCTTCCAAAATAATAAGGGAAAAAACATCAAACCAAATCAATTATTACCATGATCTTTTGAATATGTTCTGTATGGTATTTTTCGGCTTTGTCGATGTCTTGGGCAACCCTAGGCGGAACGCGCTAAACCCGAACAGATCCTAAGCGACGCACAACCCCGTGATTTTCACTCCACCGAAAGACTGCGGCTTCTGCCTTTGAGGAATTTCGATCCTTTCGACGACCGACCGCACGACGACTTCGACAATCCTCCCTCGGACATTCTACAGCCCACGCAGTCAAGATGCGGTACATTCACTCCGACGAAAGGCTGGAAATTCCCGAGAATGGTGAGCTTTCGACAATTCCCAGCTTTCATTACGTTTTGAAGTTATTTCGGGGAGGGCCAAGTTCGGTGGAAGAAAGACGAGATGGATGGGACAAAGGGGGCATGGGAGACAGTGATGCGCCAGAACTATAAGGGATTCTCACCTTGGGAGAGGATACCTGGTTTACTATCGCTGCGAAAGAGGAGAGAGATCTCGTGGTCGTTTTGCTTTTGCCAGCTGCTTGACGAACATCTCAAAACTAATTTGAATTTCTCGACTTCTAGTGACTGTTCACATTCGCTCGCGAATTGTGACCGTCGAGGGACCCCGAGGTATGCGGAAACCCACCTATTCCTACGAAAGAGAGAAAATAATTTCGGGCACCATATCTAAGTGGTGACCAAGATTGTTTGGCTTGGAATTCAGCGGTGTTAACATATACCTTCTCAACTTTCCAGGCAAGCTCGTCAAGGACCTTTCTCACATTGCCGTCACCTTCGGCCGCCCCGAGAAGAATGTGATCTCTATTGAGTTGCACCACGGTGCCCGCAAGGGAATCGCTACCCTGCGTACCGTCCGCACTCTTATTAACAACCTTATCATCGGTGTCACCCGGGGCTTCAAGTACAAGATGCGCTACGTCTACGCCCATTTCCCCATCAACGTCAACATTGAGAAGAACGCCGAGACTGGTCTTGTTGATGTCGAGATTAGGTATGCTGAAGTTTTTGGATCTGGGCCCGAGATTGGAGACAGAGGAACGGTGCATATATTGTTACCTTGTGTTCAATATCGAGGCAATTTTTATTGAGACGGCGATTGGAGAATATGTTTTGCTAATGGGCAATTCCCGATTTATAGGAACTTCTTGGGCGAGAAGTACGTTCGCCGCGTCACTGCCCAGCCTGGTGTCGAGATCATCACTTCCCCCAACGTCAAGGACGAGCTCCAGCTCTCCGGTAACTCCCTGGAGGGTGTTTCCCAGAGCGCTGCCGATATCCAGCAGATCTGCAGGGTCCGAAACAAGGATATCCGAAAGGTGAGATAAGACAGTCCTAATCCTTGGTGTTGTATTTTTTTCACTGACGCAATGGCTTGCGATTTAGTTCCTTGACGGTCTGTACGTGTCTGAGAAGGGTAACATTGTCGAGGAATAAATGGTAATGTCCGCTTTGGGGGGTAGTTTGGGATGCCTGGAGAAATTTTATCTTTTATTTTCGTTTATTTGCATAAGGAAGCAAAGCGGAATTAAAGACCAAAAAAACAAAGACCATGAAATTCAAATGCCCTTTTCTTATGCGCTCACGGATATGGCTTTTTTCTTCTTCGGCTGGGGACCGTGGCGCGTAGAGATCCTTTTTTTTTTAAAAAAAAGCTGCTCGGCTTATATGATCAATCCAAAATTTCCTTTTCTTCATTCACGATCGGGTTGATACGAATTAGATTGCCAGCGGAGCCAAGAAAACAAAAAGTAGAAGTAAATTATTATAGCGTCATCATTGCCGGTGTGGCTGAATGAGGTAGAGAAAAAACCTAGATCCATCACAACTAGACAAAGACAACTCTCTCCGATCCCTCTCCCGCAAGCATGTGAACCCAGCTCATCGACCAGTGCTGTATCGAAGGCCTCATTGAGATGTTGAACTTCCCTCCCACAGCGATAGAATGAAGCCGTCCATCATGGCTGTTTACTCACTGTTCGTTTCCATGCTTAAGATGGTGCTGGACGTTACACTGTTCTGGAAACGAGTACCATTTCCCTTTCATCAGCCCATCATAGTCTTGATGCTTTTAACCCTTTCCCAACTAACCACACTTGCTGTCCAGAAACTATTTGCCTACCTAAGCTCAGACTCTCTCACCAGCCAGTATCGCCAGGCGTTGGCTACGGCAGAGACTTACGAGGATTGGGAGGAGGCCGCGTTCGCGCTTGATGAGAAACTCGGTCTGGATCTATGGTACGTATTCTATCCCGCACCTTCGACCAATGACTACATAAACCACCGCGTGGGAAGAACTCTTATTGATCGCATGGGAACAGGCGCCAAAACCCGACGAGTGGGTATTATGATTATCGGCTGATCATGGGGAGGTTGACAGCTCTGATGCACGCCCGCGAGGAGGAAGATATCCTGACCTTGGTCAACCTCTTGCGGTCGCTCGTCCGTAACCTAGGAAATATCACGTCTTCAAAATTATTCCTGCATGCCTATGCGGGTACGAAGCTGCTGATCGATGACTACGTCACCCAGGTCGCCCTTTGTATCCAGCATGTGACGACACTGGAGACCTCCCCCATCCATGACAGCGAGTTTACCTCCCAGGCGAAGGTGGAATTGCTTCATGATACCCGCCAGGCATTCGGGAGAACAACTCTCCTGCTCCAGGGAGGTTCGATTTTCGGGCTGTGCCACCTGGGTGTTGTCAAGGCGCTCCATCTCCAGGGTCTCCTGCCGCGCATCATCACTGGGACGGCCACGGGGGCTCTAATTGCGGCTCTTGTAGGTGTCCATACCGAGGACGAGCTGTTGACCTTCCTTGACAGTGACCGGATCGATCTGTCAGCATTCGACCGCCAACGAAGCAGGGCAAAGACATTTGGCTGGGGCGGCCAGTGGCTGGTAGACACTGGCTTGATGACATCATGCCGACGCATTAAGAGATACTTCACACAGGGATACTTCCTCGAAGCAGGCGTCTTGGAGGAGTGTGTGCGGGCAAATGTCGGTAATCTCACCTTTGAAGAGGCGTATATCAGGTCGAAACGCATCCTGAATATCACGGTGGCTGCATCTGGCCGAAGCGGAACCCCGAATCTACTCAACTACCTAACGGCCCCGAATGTGGTACGTATAGGACTATATATACGAACTTGAAATTGATTCAACCTTGTAATAATAATCTAACTATAACCTTCCCCCCCCCATTCTAGTTAATCTGGTCTGCCGCCGTGGCCTCCAACGCCTCGGAAAACTCCCTCTACAAACCCGCAACAATATATTGCAAGGACCAGAGTGGCGAAATTGTCCCCTGGCCCCAGGCCCAGGATGCTATCTTCCGATCCTGGCGTCATATCCACTATGCTGAAGGGGAATCCCCTCTGTCTCGAATCGCTGAGCTCTTCAACGTCAACCACTTCATTGTCTCACAAACTCGGCCTTACCTCATTCCTTTCCTTCGATCTGAGTTAAACTTTCTCGATCAACGACCGACAAGTGGTGGATGGGGCTTGACCAATATAACTCGAGGTCTAATGCGCCTCGTCGCCATTGAGATCGGCCACCGCCTCCGCCAACTTAACTACATTGGTCTTCTGTCGGCACCACTCGCCCGACTGCTCATTGAGGAAACCATACCTGGATCCAGTATTACCCTTGTCCCCGACCTCACGCCCCACGATTTTCCCAAGTTGTTCCAAAATCCTGACCAAGCGAGTTTGGCCCACTGGACCCTCAAGGGGGAAAGGGGCGTATGGCCCGCTATCAGCGCGATTAAGGTACGATGTGCTATCGAAATCGAGCTAGATAAGGGTTACCAAGTCATACGAAGGCGGAAGCCAACCGAGAGCTTATCGACAGATAATCTCCTTACGATGCGCCCACAACCGAACGAGGGACTTCCTAGAAGACGGAGGGGTTACAGTGTGGATGGGGCACGGGATGGATTCGGCACAACGCTCGGGTCACCATCATGAAGTGAATTCAGCAGGAACGAGTTTCACGCTGTCCTCTTTTACTTGCCATCGTCTTATTTAGTTTCGAGCAAGTGAGGAGGTATTTCCAAAGTTGATTATTATGAATATGACGAGCCTATGCCCAAATATGTACGTATAATCAGTTAGACCTGTCGGCGGTTTTCGTATTTTTTCGTCTCATAGTTCTCTAACAATGTAGGCATGAGGTATGATATGATATAATGATCCCGTAAGGCTGATGAAGACATATACGACCAATATTTATGGTCGTCCAATATAAAAGTGGTGGTACTAATTTTTCCCTTGGCCTTACTTTTCGGATTAGACCCGAAACCAAACAGGCGGGCCTCTCTATATGCTATGAGAGAAAGTGATTTACTATAATCACTATGGAAGAAAATTCGGAAGAAGAGAGAAAAAACCTAAAAGGAGGAAAATAAACGGGGGAGGAGTCTATATAGTGTCTCGTATATATAAAATAGTAAATGATAGCTAAAAACCCTATAACAACCGGCGATGAGTAGAGTGGCACGTTGAGTTTTGGATGCACGCGGGCCCAGAGGCGGGAGAGAGAAATCGCATCATCTTGGGCAAAGGCCTAGGTGGCCCTGGAGACGGCAGCGACGGCGGCGGTGATGGCACAGAAAAAGATGACGATCAGGACGAGAATGGTAAGTGCCAACCCCCCCTCCTTGCGGGTGTTCCCATCACAGCCGGGAAGATATAAGGCAAGACTTGACCAGAAGAGGCCTGTTAGGCTGCCGATTGGGATGCAGGGCTGGGGCACCTTGATTGTTGGCTCCGCATATTCCTCCGCCATCGATGAGATCATCACGACGCCAGAGAATGTGTAGGCGGGTGAAGCATGTCTATGAATATAGTGAACCCAACCCATCTAGAGAAGCTGTTGTCACAGTGGCCTAAAGCGTAAGCCGCTGAGTGTCTGCCTGCACCTGCATTAACTGAAAGTGGCTTGAAAGCCGCCGGTATCAATCTGGGGCAGATACTGGTTGGCAGAAGCGCACACAATGAGCATTCCTATATAGACTCCAGATAATATCAGCAGAAGCCGCTAATCACTGGGGCTCTATCTGGCACGATACGGCGAGGCCGAGGCAGGCTCTATCTTGGGGTCTAGCTCCCGGGCGCGGGCGTACTTGATGGATTCAACTCTATGTTTAAAGGTGGTAAGGAGTAAGCCTCTCAGACGACGCAACCCTCTGCACAATCAACACCAATAGTTTTGACTCAGAATTCCGTAGGGATGAGGCATCGAGGGCAGCAGTGTGAGAGCAGAAACTTTTCTGGGGTGATTTTAGAAGACCGCGATCAAATGTTATGTCGACGCGAAGAGAAACGAGAGAGTATCGGGGATTTGCAACGGCAAAAAAAGACAAGGAGGAAAGCTCTTTCGTTTCCCTTTCCCTGTCCGTTTCCTGGGGCAATGGGGAAGGGTGTAGTAAGAGTAGACGGTAGTCAGAGACATCCATGGTTCCCCAGAGTGCCGAAATCAATGCCTGGCCAATAATCCAACCCAACTAACGTGTTAATCATAGACGTCGTTTGGATTTGCCCTGGAGCCTGAATATGCTACGGCACAAGGGCTACAGTCCCTTGCAGGGACATGCCTCTGATCTAAGAAATAAACGTGGGCAATAAGGGAAAAGAGGAGGGAAAAGAGCAAAACCGGAATGGCTTTGACTGTGGCATTAGGATGAGAGAAAGAGTAAGATAATAAATAGGATAAAAAAATTCGAGAAAAGGAGAATAAAAAAAATACAACTGGGGAATATACATGGAATCAGCAACATTATGTTTAAAGCAAAAATGGATATCCAACATCACCGATTGGGAATGTATAAAGGGGATAAAGCTACGTCATGACAGCAACAAAGCCGCGGGTCCACGGATTAGACAGCAGAGGTTTGGGGACGCTTGGAGTGAGGGCGATTATGACGATGGAGAGAAGGAGCGTGGAGGGATCGAGAACGGGATTGGGGGCGTTCATCTTCTGCATTGTACGACAAAGCAGGGACTAACCCGGGTGTCAGCTATGTCATCTCATCAACACGGGGTAGTATAGTAATCCACTTACTGCTGAATCCGTATCCAAATGTCGTACCATCCCTGTTTTGGGGACTAATCTCGACCCGAATGGCAACGTCGAGGCCACCATGCATGTCGCTGGTATTACTGACGCCATCTGCGGCAGGGTGGGTGGAACCTGCAGTGGCTTCACCCTTGTGGAGCGGTGAATGCCCATCCTTCGGTATTTTTCTGTTCTCAACACCATTTGAGCTCCCATTGGTGACGGGAGTTTCAACTTCGGTGATACAAGCATAATTTCGCGAGGGCATCGTGACCTTGTTCCACGAAGCGCTCTTTTCCACTCCTCCGGGTTGTTGATCGAAGATGTCCATCAAAGTCTCGTCGGTTTCAGAGTCCAGATGGTGAATCTTATTTCTCCGGGCGAGGAGGTTTGCCACAGCCTTCGGGGGTGGTTTATTGGTGATTGCACTACTAACGATATTAACAATAAACCGGGGATCATTCTCGCTATAGACACCCATTCCAGGTTTGGAGTAAAACCGCCCAACGGCAGCCAGGTGAACGTCTCCTCCTAAGATAGTGACCCGAGCTGAGTGAGCCTTCGCAAAGTCCTGCAGGCGCTGGATAAACATTCTGCGCTCCCGTTTATGTTGGCGAGCGGTGTAATGGTCATCGAGATCATCCAGCAAATCAACCTGCCCATCGAACTGATTGAAAAACCCTCCAGCGAATCCAAATCGCTTATTTAGCAGGCGAATGGGTGCGATTAGGGGAGAGCTCAGGATATTCTCCAGCCACGCAAGGCGAGGATAGGCGATCGGTACACCCAGAAGAACGACAAGATGCTTGATATCCCCATTAGCAGCAGATACTTCGGATTCTAGACGAGAAAAGATGTCGTCATATGTATCTTCGTAGTTCACCTGATGGCGGGTGCGCTCCGTGCGAGCATCGACACCAATGAATGCAATCCGCTTGCCAAGTCGCATGTACAGATTTCGGCTCTTCTCCTCCACGTACGGTCCGGGGCGCTTGCCAACAATCCAGCTGCTATCTTCAACCTGATTTTCTAGGACAAAGGTACCTTCCAACTGTCGCGGATCGGCTCCTGCTGTCCCATTAACAGCATGCATTGTTTGTGGGGCGTCCGTTGTGAATGTGGATTTTGGCGGCGCGATGTGATGCTGGAACAAACAATAATATTTGAAAGCGACGCCGCCGATACCTCGGAAGACGGCACACTTCATAAAGTGATCGGTGTACGAGCCAAAGCCATCAATAATGTCATGATCATCCCAAATGTTGATTTGAGGAATTCGCCCGTTTGCCTCCTTGAAAGGTTCAGTGGTGTACCATCGAACATAGTTAGCGAAGTAAAATGCGTCGCATCGAGCTCGAAGATCGTTGTTAAAGTGGTGAGCGCGCCTCTTGTGGGGATTTGAGATCGAGGTCCATTCCTTCAGTGGGCCATCCACACGGATCCCGTCGTTGTAGATCTGGTCACCACCACCGATCATGACGTGGAAAGGTTTCTCAGCATGCACTCGTAAAACGTCCTTCCACAAATTGGGGCCAACCCAGGCGTCCATATCTGTGCCAACCGAGAAGCCATTGCAGGAATGGAACATGAGGCGCATCGACTGGGTGCGTGAGGGAACCACGAAATCCCATGGGGAATGGATTTCTCCGCCCTCCACATATCGGAGTCCCGGGATGGTATATTCCCAACGCCCCTCATACGATTCCAACGGGAGAGTGAGTGAAAAGCGCCAGAATGCGTTCTGGGGATCTTCGTACAGACGGAGACCATCTATGGAGATACTGTTTGAAGCTCCCGAATTGGTCGCGGGGTTGCCCGCAACAGGACCTGCCTGGCGCAGGAAAAGGCGCGGCTGAACGTGACCAGGCTTTGTAACAATTAAGACGCTTCCATGCCAGATGGAGGAGGATGGGGTGACATCCATGTTCTTGAAGTTGAGCAGCGGCCCGCAGGTGACGTCAATTGGCGCACTGGTAACATCGCCATTAGGGGCGACACCTTTTCCATACACGCAACCATTGTTCAGCGACACGGCCGTTCAAAGCATTGAAACCTGTTGATAGCTTACCTGAATAGGCCATATTTACCACACCAATCGAGAATAAAATTACAGAGAGCGAAACGGAGGAGTGAAAAGGTGTGTGAAGAATCACGTCAGCTCGCCAGCAAACCCAATGTAAAGGAAGGAAAACAAAATGGGAAAAAGAAAGACGGAAGAAGATTAGATAAAAATATTCGATTGGGCCAATAAATGGGTATCCAGAGAAGCCAAGACGGCACGACAAGGGGACAGTGAGAAAGAGAAGTAAAGAGGGAGGAAGGGAGGATTGGTTTGAAGACAATTATTATTATTATGAAGATTGAACGAGGGAGCGGATTTTAATAAAGTTTCAGCTCGTCTCCCAGCAGCTTGAGTGGAGAGAGAGGCAGGGGAGCGAGTATCTCAAGGGACCAACTCGACTAGACCGAAAAAGAAGGATTGCCAGGATTTAGTCTTGAACTAAGCACAAGAGCATCATAAAATAGGCAGCAGGAATATTATTAGTTGCGACGCTAAGATGATGATTGTATCATACTACGGGTTGTGCAAGGCTGAGGGACTCTAGTTCTGGGTGGATGAGCCAGTCATTTTCCTTGCTTTGGGGGCGGTTCCTCTTGTTGCTTTGGTTTGGGAGAGGAGCTCCATTCCAAGAAACCAAACAAACCCCCTCTACTCATATGATCATGGATTATTTCGGACTGGATCAGAGAAGGTATTAATAATCCGGCGGAGTTCCTTCAGTAGGGCGACAGGGCTGAGAAAAAAAACAAACTTCTCAGAGATATATGAAGTAATCACGGCGCACGAGGGAAAATAGCAAGGACCTCAATAATCAATAATAATAATGCACTGTAGAGCGAGGCTGGCAGCTGTGAGAAGGTTCGGCAATTTTAGGCCCACGAGGGCAAACCGGCAGCTCAAACGCATAATGCAATATCACTGTCCTCCGGATTCCACTGGAATGCACATTGCAGACCCTTCCTCCCCTTAACTTTGCCCCCACTAGAAGTACCTTTGAGGGTGAATAATACTACCTCGCTACCAACCATGATGTCAATAATCGTCCAATTCAAGGAAAAGCCTCCGATCAGCGACACTTCTCCAGGACGTAATTCTAAATTCCAATATCACTGATTTATTTGTACTCATTTAAAAAAAGCTTGATTTAATTTAATTCCTTCCCCGGATGGAAACAAATACTGTATATTTTTCTCCGTTGCTGCTTCTCCTCGTATGGTTGTTGCTATTATTGCGAGAGATGCTGTAACTTTACGCACCTAATAATAATACTAACCTCAACCCACCCGCAGATCCCATCAACATCTGTCGCGATTGACTTTTCCCGTTGATTGGAAGGGCTGAAATGACGATGCCCAGGAAACGCACGATTGACCAATAACCCTGAACTTACTCGGTATGTCATTGATTCAGTGGGGGCAGAGAGCACTATTACGTGCCTTCGTCGCCAGTCGCTGCATTGCCCAAGCCACACCAGGACCACCAGCCACCGTATCAGCACATTGCGGTGGACCCCGATTGGCCCCTCCCCGAGGGTTTCTTGTGGCTCTGTGCATGCGAAGGAAAAGCCAGAGGAATGGAAAACAACAAATCCTTCATCGGAGGAAGGAAGGAATGTGCATGCCTCTGGCCGCTGATCAAGATGCCAACGCAGCACGTCCTTGCCCACTAAATTATGACAGCAGATCCGACGGACATATGGTTTTTTTTTTTTCTTATTTTATTTTCTTGATTCTGTGGTTTGTCTTGTGCTCTGACCCCTTTTCTGGTTCTTCCCCGCTTGGAACTTGAATGGGAAATGAAGAGAGTTCGTGATTTCCAAATAATGGGCCTCTTTTTGCTCTTTCTTTGCTGCTGTGGTTTATTTATTCCCAAAACGGATGAGCTCCTCAAAATCATTACCTAGGGAGTATTGCAACTTAAGGAAGACTTGTCATTCATATGTAGCTTGGTGAATTTAGAAAAACTTCGAATTCACTTGGATTTGTTTGTTTTCTGGAACTATGTAAGTCCACTGCGAACCTCGGTACTGGTAATTAAGCATGCTGATTGACTTCCATTCGAGTCTTCGACCACTTCTCTTCAGTCCTTTTTTCCCAGGCAATTTTATCCTTCCTTGTTATCTCTCTCTCTCTCCCTCTCTTTTTTTTTTTTCAAAAAAAAAAAAATAAATTATTATTGAATGAAAAAGACGAAATGATAATCATTACTCAACACAATCTCCGTTCAATATCAGCACCGGATGGCTGGAATCCCCCTCGAGTCCAATCTCTCTGTGGTCATCAGCTCCTCAAGTATCCATCCATCCTTTGACCAATATCGAGAGATCATTAAAGGGCCAAGCTCAGATCAACCCAACAGTAGCCGTACCTAGACCACCGATCTCAAAAGAGAAGAAAAAAAAGATTCAATGACGACAAAATACTCCTGTGATGTGGTTCGGGCCAAATGCCATGTGGGGACTATGAAAATCGAACACAAAATGCGGCGATGATAGGCAAAAAGTGTATCCCTCTCTGGACGTAGTGATGCGGTAGTACTGAACGACAAATAGACGAAAAAAAAAAGCGAAAAGGAAAAGCCCGAACAGGGGATCTCGACCCAGACAAAAATGCCACACTAACAAAAATTTCGATCGCAAACGATTAGAATAATACAGGATGCAAAATGTTAATTGGCGATGCAGAACGCTAATTCTTCATGAGTTTGGTATTCGATGCCTAGTCAATCACTGGGCTGGGCAGCAGACGACGGACAATTGGAGTCTCCTGCCTCGTTGACGCTCTGGTCTCCAGCTTCCACCCATCGTTCTGATATCCCATTCTGGGCGCAATTTCATTGTCGTCGACAGGTAAGTTTTCCACTCCGACGCCAATGCCGGTAAGCAGAGCTCCAAATTGTCCTCGATTGTCAAAGGTATCTAACTGCGGGCGAGCCTCGACCAAGTCAAGCGCACGTCTCAGCAGAAGGGACAGTGGAATATTATGATATTCTGTAATTTCCAGATTATCGTAACGCATGTTCGCGGGGGTTACGATCGCAGGAGACCCCGGGCTCAGGCTGCGCGGTGACAAGGGGGGAGTCTGTTCTATTCGCGGCGAGGGGGTTCTGGGAGTTCCCGAATAGAGCGAATGGGGTGGGGTGTAGAAAATCAGATTGTCCTCGGACTTTTCTTCGTCCAGCCTTTGGACCTCATTTTTCTCAGCGTCGCCTTGTTCCCCGCCTTCCTTCTCCGATACTGGAGCTTCCTCTGCTTCCTCCTCCCTCTTTTCCAGTTCACTCACTGGCGGAATAAATAGGTCCATCAGTCGGCGCTCGGTCTCTTCTTTGCGAGTCATGCGGTCTTTCATACGGATGCGGTTGCAGGTATCCTGTCCTGGTGCATGCCAGGGCCGTCCGTCAAGGCTGCCAGCCTGCACGGATTTCTCATATGTATAAAGATCATTGATGTACTGATTAAGGGTTGAACTGTGTTTGTATTTCTGCTTCGAAATGCCGTCTCGCGCGGCAAACCATGCCCTATATGAAGCTCGCTGCAGGATCAGGCGGCACTCCTCTATATAGCGGACGAGATGCTTTTTGAAACCCACCAGCGAGGGTGCTTTCTGGTCGAAGATGATTTCGGAAAAATCTAGGAGCCACTGGCAGAACGCAATGACGATGATGATCTCGAGACCCGGGTCGTCACTCGAGCTCAGAGCTATGCAGAACGGGCTAGCACTCAGGATGCCCATTCCAACGTGCGTCTCTCCCTCGTCAATGGTTGACCGAAGAAGACAAGCGAGGTCCTCGATAGAAACGGAATACACATCGGTGCCCTCCTCCCAGAAACAGCAGAGGTCATTCATCTGCTCTGGGATCCAACTGAACCAACGTGCATAGAACACTTTGTCAGTCAGGTCGAACCCTAGAACATAATGTCCGCCAGCGAAAGATGGATTTCGGTCTGCGAAGTGCGTTCTATCTGCAATTGGCAACGCAGAGAACAGCAGTCTAGTGCCTTCAGGGCCGTCGCAGGTAGATACCAAGTTCCTGTCCGAGTGAAATTCGTGGTAAGGAAAGGGTCGGCAGTCATCACCGTCGAACAAATGCATACCGTTGCGCCTGGACCTCAGATCCTTGTTTTTCTCAACGGCACAGAGGTACAGGTGATAGTCAATGATATGCCAAGGATGGTTAAAGATGGACGCATGTGGGAAATCGAACTCCGTCCTGGGCTCTTCTTTGCGAGAAGTGCTAGGTGACGGGTAAAAGTACCGGCTAATGTAACGGTCTTCGTCCACTTCGAAACGAATGATATCTTGAGCAGTCTGGAAAGCTTCCTCAACGGATAAGGCTTCATCCTCATCACTACCGGTGGCCGCAGTACTCTCTTCGTCAAGCAGCTTGCGGGCGATTTCAATCTCTCTCCAACTTCGCTTTAGCTTGAAACGAGGGGATTCAAGCTCCTCTTGATTCTCGGGGGTCGGAACCTTGAAAACCATGGCTGAGAATTTGAAGGGCTAATTGTGATAACAGATAATGGCAAAGAAGAAAGAAAGGAAAAAATAACTCAGTAGTTCTGGCGGTAATGTCAAGCCAGAGCCACCACAGGGGGTGGGAATTGAAGCTTTATAGAGCACGGGATAGGCTGTCACGCAAGAAGGATAATGACGAAGAGAGGAAAAAGGTAACAAAGCAGATGTAAAGGAAAGAGGGGGGGAAGGCGACTTTCAGTGTTTCTACGTGCAGGCCCACAACGCGAGTGAAGGCGTTTCAACGCGTCTTTGTGCTGGAGAAATTCCCTCCATTCACTATCCTGATTTTTTGATAGAGAGAATATTGAAATTGGCTGGATTCTCTTTTCAGCCAGAAAACTGCTCCCTGCTTTTTACTAACATCCCCTGATTCTAGGCGAAATACACTAATTCTGGAGGTAATCATACTAATTACATGACCAGCAGGTTCATATCTCAAGCAATTGATTAATATAAAAGTTATATTTCCCTATCATTACTCTCTGCCTCCTTTCGCTCTCTGGTAGTATAAAAAAACAGGCTAAATCCCTCTCTACAAAGCAAACAAGGAATTCCCCCAGAAGCCAGGCCTAATCAAAGATAATTTCAGATCCTTGGTTTTCATGCCATTCAAAAGACATTGACTGCGCTTTCTCTTTGAAATAAGGATTGGACAATGCCTCCTTTGTTCTTAGCTGTATTGTGCTTCGACACCATTTTGTCAATGAAACGAAGAGACGAGATTTACAACATCGAAGGCCCAGTGGAAACGACTGCGCGAATCCTTTGTCTACGTAGGATCCTTGGACTAGATAAGGTAAGACATTACTGTCGAGCCTCGTCGGGATAAAGGCAGCACGTACTCCCGGCAGATCAATCCATTGTACTTCCACTATTCCTTTCTACTCGCTTGTTTGCTCTTTATTGGAGCCCTTGCCAGATCGTGTTTCCCCCCCTCAATGTAGTGATGAAGGAGGAAAAGAGAAGAAAGAACTTGACCTTGTTCTTTTCTTGATGTTGAAGAAAAAACAAAAAACTATGGGTTGGGTACTATCCCAATGTTCAAAGAAAGTGGAAGTCATAGTAAATAATGGAGGTCAAAGAAATATAATTTTATTCAACTCAAGTGGTTAGCTAATGCGGTTTCCATATTTGCTTTGTAAGTTGGAAGAGAAGAAGAGATGAAAAATATTTGCACTTTTTTCTCTTCTTCTGTCTATCTCTAGACATAGTGGCTGTTATGTCTGCTACCTATACCTTTTATTTCTTTTAAACTCGAGCAACTATACATACCTATTTTGCGGTGTTATCTCCAGGCTCCGACTGTCTACACTCAACCCGAGTAGCTCAACAAAAACAAAGATAAAACATAAACCCCGATTAAATATAGAATAAATAATATTATTTACAATCTCCTATAATAATACCTTTCACAATCCAGAAACCTTAGACAAACCACGTGATTCCCACGTGGAAACTCCCAAATCAAGCGGAGAGCTCCGAGTTCCTTCCCCTTCACCTCATTACTGATCAAGAACAACCCCATAACAAGCGAAACAGAAGGAAAGAAATAATGTCCTCCGAATCCCTCCCCATCACCCCCGCTGCCTTCAGCTTAGCCATCCAAGAACTCCCCCTCTCAGCCGTCTACGCTAAGGCCTCCGAGCTCCGCAACTCGATCGCGCACCTACAACGCTCCAACGCCGAGCTACGGGGCTTCGTGACCGAGTCTTGCGAAACAGAGACCGAGAAACAGGAGCTAGAAGGCTATATTACCGAGAATGAGGAGGTGGTTGTGTCGATGAATGAGCGGATGGGGTTGTTGAAGGCGGAGGTTGAGCGGAGGGGGCAGGGGTGGGTTGAATTGGATGATTTGAATCGGGATGAGGAATCTAAAGAGGGGGAGGAAGGTGGAGGACCAGGACATGGGCCGGAGTCCTCGAGAGGTCCTGTTGTGAATGGTGCGGGCGCGCATCGGGGCCCTGAACGGGATGATGATGAGGGCGTATACCTCTGAAAATTCTGAACGTTGTTTCTTCTTGGAGTGAAGTTCCTACCCATTATCCTACCGGATTGAATCCACAAGGCACTGAAGCGGGGGGGGGGGCTGTTCGTTGTGGCTCCCCCGTGAGATGGGTGCGGATGCAACACCTATATCGAATTCGGCTAGCTGGACATTCAACACGTTCGTCTACCATAAACATACCGGGGCTACAGGATTACAAGCTACGTGGCCGGAAGAGGGTCCCGATACAATAGTGCTCAGGTGATACGAATTCTTCGTGCATTCCTGGAAGGCCTGGTCGGCTACCTTTTATGTCATGATATTTTTTTTTCACCATCCACTCCCCAAATCGATAAATCGAGAATGGAAGGAGCTGGACTATGCAGTTCCATTATTCAGTTGTTCATATTCTCAGCTAAGCCTATTGATGGTCATTTTCGCGTCACGCTAGTGCCAGGAAAGCTCAAATGATGAGGAAAAAAGAACAAAGAAATAAGAATCCCATCCAACTCTTCTGCATTGATCTAAACAGCTGCCTTGGGAAAAAATCAAGTTTTCTCGAGATGAAGGACTATGAAAGGGATATGCGGGGTAAGAACAAGGAATAGAATATTCGCTCCACGTGCTAAATGCTCGAATTCTCAATGTTGTCGTATTTGTTTGCTGCTTGGCCTACTCCTTGTGGAGTAATAGTAAGTTAAAAAAAAGGCTAAGGGTATAGCTAAGGCTATATAACTCGAGAACGCAGGTTCCAACGCCAGGTTGGAATCAAATCCATTGATGGCGAAAAAAAAAGAGGGACGATATTCTCTAGCTCAGCTAGAGAGTTGTTGGCCCCAGTGGCCACCTGAAAGAGCCTCTGGAGGGATTCGTTGTTGCTTGATGAATAGGTCGATTAGGGGTTGCATGGGCTCCATTTCTTTGTCGGATACGAGCTTGTAGTATTTGGCAACGGTAACGAAATGTACGAAGCACATGTTGAGGATATCATGCTTGTTGATGTGCCAGAATGGGTTCAGCCAGTGCGCATGATACATATGCGCATAGCAACGGAACATCTGCTTCATGATTCCCTGGCAATCTTTGTAGAAAGTCCGAGGGAAGCCGCTGGACTTGCCAATCCACTCATCACCAGAGGCATTCGCGCCAGGGTTCACCCCGGGGTTACCGGTAGCATCGTTCAGTGCGAAGGTATCTGGCATACCGGTGACCTCGCCCGTTGGGAACATGACAGGGTCATGAATCTTGCTCACAATCCATTTCTCAACACGGTTGATGAACTTGGGAGCTGAAATTTTAGCCGCATGAGAATCCACGAGCCAGGTATAGGTAAGACTGAAAGCAGAGAATTAGTAGGCGAACTGGCCATCGACGGTTAGGAGGAGCTTCTTAACTTACCGGCCAGCAGACATGGTAGGGCAGGTAGTCTCATTACAGATAGGAAGGCCGGTGACGCCATTTACTTCCTGAATAACCTGAAGCATACCATGCAGTAACCGATACTGTTCGACGACTGTGGAAGGGGAGAATTAGTTTGGTTCTTCGGCCCTTCCCTGTGGGGGTTTCCGGAAGGCTACTTACTCTGATGGGCGAGCCATTCCCCCAGTTCCACATTCTTTGGGCAGGCACATAGAGTCAGGAAGTTACCCTTCACATTGAGCGGGGCGTATTTCTCCTGGAAAAAATACTTGGGGGAGTCGGGATCGTAGGCTGCGGGGTTCTCCACGGTGGAGTAATTCGAGGCGAGAGAAGGGGAGTTCGAAACATGGCCCGCTTGAGGGATCGGAGGAACGGGCGACTGAGCTGGGCTTCCGTTATTCATCTTTGCGGCGTTGTTATTGTTGTTGTTCTTATTGTTCCCTCTGCCAAAGCCTTGGCGGCTACACAAAAAGCAAATCAATACCAGCGGTGCAATGGGGCAGGCGGGGGAAGAAGTAGAGGAAAAGCGCCAGAGGAAAAAAAAAAGGGGTGGGTTAATGAAATAGGCACTCGAGGTTAACGGATGAAGTCAGAGGAAATGACAAAACAAGGAAGACTATTGTCTTGACCTGTGCTCAGGGGCGTTATCCATTATGCTTTTTAGGGGGAGGGGAAACGCCGATGGATTATGCTTGCAGAGCGGTATTGGGCATGCATTAAAAGGGGAGAGAATGCGAGGGACCGGAAAAAGTGGCCTTCAAACTCAATCAGTACCAGGAAAATACTTACACACTCTGAAAGAAGGTCGCCATGATGGATACCAACGATCCAAAATATAACTCTGCCCAACAAACTTGCCTAGAGACAAGGAGGATATGAGAGGTGAGGACGAGGTTGAGATAGCAGAGGATCTCGTCTCTATCGGTCTGGCCCGAGCTACTAGCGCTAAACCCATATGGGCTCGGAAAGGATCATCTGGGGTTCCTGGGATTGGTGCCTCAGGCTGCAAATAATAAGAGCAAGAGAGACAGACCTACGCATTCGCCCAGTAACTAGCTGAAGATTTGGTTGGAGCTCTACGCTGCTCAACGATTTGTACACAACACAATTGCTGTGGACTCGAGCCCAGCTGCCTTGGTTATCATTCTTCCTCCGCCGCATTTAACCGCTCAATATACTCTGGACTGGTTCGACTATAGGGTATCTTGCACGTTCTGCTATGTCTTCATCCGATGAAGAAGTGGTGCGGCGCCCTGGCCGGGGCTCAGGGCCTGGCCAGGCTCCAAGCGACAATGAGATGAGCCCTAGTCCTGTTGAATCAAATGTAGACAATGCCATTGATGGGGATGACGACGATGCGGACCTGTTCGGCTCAGACGGTGGTTCAGATGGTGGCTTTGATCGTGACGATGAGTATGTGGCTGGCCACCCTCAATTCCTCCGCCTAGTTTCTTATAATGCCTTCACCCCTCATGCGCTCTATTCTTTTTTTTGCTGTCATGTGGGGTATATCTACTGATACACGTTCAGTCGACCAAAACGGACGCTGGACGACCGAGACATCGATTCCGCCGATGATGAAGACCGTTACGACCGGATTGGCGATCGCATGGACTACGAGGATGGTGGGGAAGGGGATCTTCAAGAAACCGTTAATATTATGGACTTGGCCTTGGGTCGGGCCCCTGCGCCTGTGACATCAAATGGCGAGGTCTGCGGAAAATCTCGCATTGGCCACATTCTACGTTCTCCGCTAACTGCGACGGTTATAGATATACACCATGCCAATCCCCAACTTCCTGTCTATAGAAACAGAGGAGTTTAACCCCGAAACATATGTTGCACCCCCATACTCGACTGCGGCGACCTCTCTCTGCTGGCGCCATGACCCCAACGACGACGCCCTGCTTCAGTCCAATGCCCGAATTATCCGCTGGGAAGATGGCTCCTTGACCCTTCAACTGGCTTCCGCACCCAGAGAACAGTACAGAATCTCAACGAAACCCCTTGCACCTCTCAACAAGTTGGGCGATTATGACACAAAGCTGGATTCCCACGTTTACCTGGGAGCAGCGGCAGAGACTGCCTCCGTGTTCAGGCTAACGTCTCATCTAACTCACGGACTGACCATCTTACCCACAACCATGGAAACCGATGACGCCGTGCAGAAACTTCAGGAATCTTTGGCTGCAGCGGCTCGCGGTGGCAAGAAAACGGCAGATGGGTCGGCCCCTGTTATTGAGGTCAAGGAAGATCCTGAGCTTGCCAAGCGACAGGCGGAACTCGCAGAGCGTGAGAAATTGAAAGCTGCACGTCGTCGTGAGCAGCTTGCAGACAGAGAGCTCGACCGTGGCCGCCGATTTGGTGTATCCCACCGCACCGGAGGGGCCGGCCTCACCGTGGGCGGTTTGGAAGACGACGATGGCTTGCTCACCACCAGGCCTCGGGCTAAGAAACCCAGGCGGCCTAACCGCCGTGGTGAAATCTACACCGACGATGAGGAGGACTACGATCGTCGCGGTCGAACTAGAGAAGATGAGTATGATGAGGATGATGGATTCCTTGTCGGTAGCGACGAAGAGCTAGAAGTTGTCGACGATGATGATGACGAAGATATTTTGGAGGATGAAGACATGGATGCAGAGGGTGAAGAAGAGGATCTTCCCGCGCCCAAGTCCAGAGAGAAGCGAGCCTCCCCCGAGACAAGAGGCCCAACGGCGGGAGGTAGATCTCCTCCTGCCCGAAAGAAGAATCGTTACGTTGTGGACGATGATGATGAGGAGTAACCTACCTAAGCTTTTGCTCTTCCATACATTTCTTTTTCTTCTTTTTCTTTTCTTTTCTAAACATTCTGGGAGGCGCTTTCCTGACACTTTCTTTTTCTACCACTGACGATATCCTGTAATTTTATCTAAGAATCACTCTCCTGGAGGAGGAGCAATCATCTCTGGATCGGTCATCATTGTTTTAAGATACAACGAATTGGCGCTACAACCGGATGCTCAAGACAGTAAGACATTCATCATCTACATAAAACCCGCCAGAATAATCCCTCAGGCGCCCCGAGTTTACTGGCTTCTACAAAAGTACCGTATGATTTGCGAGAGGTTGTCAAGGGTACGTGAACTAGGATGCCTCGACCTCCACCAGTGCGTCTTGAAATATCTTAAATCACGGCTTCGGGAGGCACAGTTGATATGTGGGCTGTATCGTGCTCGCTGCGAAACCCAGTCATGAAGCGGGCGGAGCCTTCAGCGACGCAGCCCCCACGATTCCGGGGGGCTTCATTTACTCCTTTGACGTTGCCCCTGGCGCCCTACCCCTGGAGGTCAAGTGCTATACTCCAGTGCGTAATTTTGGGTTGGATGACCTTAGTATAGCGAAGGGGGCGACGAAGCGGATGGAGGCACAAGGTAGGGGGGCATACTGTCGGAATCATACGCGCATGCTGGAAGGTGTAGCTGGAGGAAGAGCTTTGGATACCTGCCACGGCCTGCCGACTTTTGTTAGCTGCATGGTTAAGAAAGGGGGTTTGGATGTTACTTCCTACTTCTCCCCTGACTATTGAATTCTTACTTTTTGATATATAAGAGTGGAAATGTATTGGGGTATACGGAATGGTATTTTCATTTAAACATAACTCATTTATCAACATGAAACACGCTTGGTATATATATGTTCGTGTGTATATTCGGCGCAACAACAAACCGCAATAAAACAGCCATACGCCTTGCTTCGAAACCCACATGTTGCAATGAACCGAGCCAAATATATCTAGTCCGGTCCACTCTCGTGACTGGGAGTTAATGACGCCGGGGGCGACACGTTATTCGGAAATTCGTGGGAGTCGAAACCAAATTTATCAATAACGTTCCTCGCACTCTTGGCTACCTTTAGACATAGAAGGTCCTGTTCTTCACGTGGGTCAAGGGCACCCGTGGGGATCTGGTCAGAGGGCATATTGAGCCGCTTTTCTTGCGGTAGAGGATGGCACTCGGGAGAACTGTGCCAGTGACGTTGGCGAGCCTCCATCTCCTCGATCAGGGCGAGGACACTCGGGGATTCCGAGCAAGAAGGCCGACCCTCTGGATCGCTGAGTGTTCCTCCTAGGACACCATGTCGAACCGTTTGGTGAAGCCAGTCTTTCCATGCTGCCGTGGGATCGCCGGATCGGTTAATGGAAGCGATGAAAGCAGGGGAGGTTACTTGTCTACCAAGCTCTGTAGCGTCCGCCTTGAAAATGCGCAGCCAGCCGTCGGCCATTACGTTAAGGAGGGTTCCGAGGAACATGACATTTTGCATACCTGTGTCGAATCTGGTTGGACAGGCCTGGCAGCGCAGCACTGCTTGTGCCGTATTGCTGGAGATGAATAATGAGCATATGGTATGTTGGGAAATTGGGAAAGGTGTCAAGGAGGAAAGATGGCTGAGGCAGAGATAAAGGTACGAAAGACAGGAACACTGGTTATCGGACGACCCAGAGTCAGAGGGAGTTATTGGGGGAGTGAAGCCTGGGGGGACAAAAGGATTAGGTGCGGCGGCTGTTACGCTGGAGAAGTCTGGCCACGGAGTGTTTGTTGCGGGAATTGGGTTCAATGATTCACCATGTGACAGCTGCCATGCATGTCTATGGTCTTCGGTCGTAGAGAGCCGGGGAGGTATCGACTGTGGCATATCAAATGGCGAGGAATATGTAGAGGAGAATAGATGGAGGGGATCTGGAAGATCGGCTGTGGTTTCCGCCCCAAGCCCTGATGACAGAAGCTGAGAGTTTTCCGGGTTTGCCCAGAGATCACTACTAGAGAGGCCCAAGGATGCTAGGTTATCGTCATCTTCTCGCATGCGCTTCTTGGGTGGTCGTCCCATCTGTTTCTGTATTGAATAGTGGCAAACAAGTGACTGCTTTATGCATCGACTACAGCCAGCGGGTTCCCCAGAACATTTCAGCTTCCGTTTTCCTTTTTAAATCACGGACATCAGTAAGAGTCTGGATCAGTTTGAAATCGCGCGCCTTGCCCAGGGTATACTCACTACACTCATCACAAGCCGCATGTCTCTTCACTGGCGGTGGCGGCGTAAATCCAAACGTGGTGGTTGAGGGATCATGAGCAGCACCGCCTGTGGAGGCGGCTTGTGGTTGGCTCCACTGAGGAGCTTCGTACTGCATGATAGAAATGGCTTCCACGAATATAGACCACCCCGCAGCACATCGAGGGTAGGAGAACAACAAATTCTTACTCGTGGGCGCGACCAGCTTTCGTTGATCCCGATTGTCAGTCCCTCCAAAAGCCAGCCAGATGAGGGAGGCGGTGTATCACGTGGGCGGTCAACACATCCGGTTTTTTATTTTCTCTTTGAAAAAAAAAAGTTGCCAAACATCTTGAGGTGAGCCAAGAGAGCTGCAGCATTTACTCGCCGTCATGCCTGCTTTGAAGGCTTCAAAGAAGCGTAAGGCTGTTACTCGCGATGTTGAAGAGGAGGCCGGGACCTTTTCTGGTGACGAATTGAACGCCGGGGGCCTTGATGGTGCGCTCTCCGATAATGCCCACGACCTTTCCAGCGACGAAGATGACAGTGATTCAGAGGCTGAATTGGTGGATGATTTCTCTGATTCAGAAAATGAGGGAGACGAGGAAGAGATTGATAGCGACGAAATTCCATCCGAGGGAGAGGATGGGGTGGTTGAGAAAAAATCTGGAAAGCCAGCGATTGACTTCAGTGGCTTAATCGAAGACGACGGAAGCTCAAGCGAGGAGGAAGAAGAGTTGAACTATCGTATTGAGAAGGATGCGAACGGAAACGACCGCTACGTTTATGATGAGATCAACCCAGACGACAATTCCGATCTTTCTGATATCGATGAGAATTCGAATACCATCGGCAACATTCCCTTGTCTTTCTACGACCAGTACCCCCATATTGGTTATGATATTAATGGAAAGAAGATCCTGCGTCCCGCCAAGGGGGAAGCGCTTGATGCACTACTCGACAGCATCGAGATTCCAAAGGGTTGGACTGGCCTTACAGATCCTTCCACCGGTAAACCGCTGGAATTGAGCCAGCACGAGCTTGAATTGCTGAAGAAGGTACAACTAAACGAGCTTCCCGAGGATGGCTACAATCCATATGAGCCTCTGCTTGAATGGTTCTCTACCGAAAAGGAGATTATGCCACTTAGTGCGGCACCCGAACCGAAGCGTCGATTTGTGCCGTCTAAGCACGAAGCGAAGCGGGTCATGAAGATCGTCAAGGCGATCAGGGAAGGTCGCATTCTGCCTTACAAGCCGCCCTCGGAAGAAGACGAGTTGGATAAGGATTTGATTAACTACGACCTCTGGGCGGATGAAGCGGAGCGACCTGATCACCCAATGCACGTCCCTGCGCCTAAACTTCCACCTCCAGGTTACGAAGAAAGCTACCACCCACCTCCAGAGTATCTCCCTGACAAGAAGGAACGCAAGGCTTGGGAGGAAGCAGACCCTGAAGATAGGGAGACTGAATTTCTTCCCAATGATTTCGGCTCTCTTCGAAAGGTTCCTGGCTATGAGACTTTTGTAAAGGAGAAGTTTGAACGCTGTCTAGACCTCTACTTGGCTCCGAGGGTTCGGAGGAGCAAGCTGAACATTGATCCTGAAAGCTTGCTTCCCAAGCTCCCCAGTCCCGAAGAACTAAAACCATTCCCTACAACCTGTGCCACAGTATTCCGAGGACACAAAGGTCGCGTTCGCAGCCTTGCTGTGGACCCGACTGGTATTTGGCTCGCTACTGGTGGCGACGATGGAACGGTTCGTGTTTGGGAACTCCTCACAGGACGCCAGTTGTGGAGTGCCAAGCTGGGTGAAGATGAGCCAGTCAATGTAGTCCGTTGGAGACCAGGCAAGGATGCTGTTATCCTTGCTGCAGCCGCAGGTGACGATATTTACCTTGCCGTGCCTCCAATTGCCGAACCTGAGATCGAAAAGACGAGTCTGGATATCCTCGATGCAGGCTGGGGTTACGCGGCGTCGAAGCCTGCCCCGAGCGCGGCAGATGAAAATAAGAAGAACACACCTCCTCAATGGATTCGACCTTCGTCGTCTCTTCAAGACGCCGGCGTGTGCGCTGTTATTCCCCTTCGTTACGTGCCTAAGACTATTTCTTGGCATCGCCGGGGGGATTATTTCGTCACTGTGTGCTCGGGAGCTTCTACACCCGCTTCTGTAGCCATCTCAATTCATACTCTTTCGAAGCATTTGAGCCAGTATCCCTTCCGTCGCCGCATCAAGGGTGGTGGCCCACCGCAAACCGCACATTTCCACCCCTCCAAGCCCATTCTTTTCGTTGCCAACCAACGGACTATTCGCGCTTACGACCTGTCGCGTCAGCTACTTGTGAAGATTGTCCAGCCCGGCGCCCGCTGGATCTCCTCCTTCGACATTCACCCAACTTCTTCTACCGCTGCGGGTGGTGACAACATCATCGTTGGATCATACGACCGCCGCTTACTGTGGCACGATCTGGAGCTGTCGCAACGACCCTATAAGACTCTCCGATACCACCGCAAGGCCATCCGTGCTGTTCGGTTCCACCCTGGCGGCCGCTACCCTCTGTTCGCTGACGCTAGTGATGATGGCTCTATACAAGTGTTCCATGGCAATGTGACTGGTGACATGTTGAGCAATGCCACAATTGTGCCTCTGAAGGTCCTCAAGGGCCACAAAATCACTGGCGAACTCGGCGTTATGGATATTGACTGGCATCCTCGGGAAGCGTGGTGTGTCAGTGCAGGTGCGGACGGGACGTGTCGTTTATGGATGTGATTTTTACTATGGTAACCAACACTTAGATCAGCATATATGTATTTTCGTATTACCTGTCCTTCCATGCCCCCGTTTGTGCCTTGTCTATAGGAAAGGCGTTCTGGTGTATATAAATCACTGTCTTTTGATATCCACAACAAAAAAAAAGTTTTTTTCCATCATTTCCGTTCCCCATCGTAGATTTAGGGTTTTCATTATTCCAGTCTTGGTCATTCTACAAGCAAACCCCCCAGTATCGACCTCATTCCCGTGGGAGTTAAAAGTCTACCCGTATGTCATTATTACCGTCGATATATATGTCGTAGATTTAACCCTCTATATACATGTGTTCTACACAACACCACCACTCCAATCTCTCCTTAGCCTCTCATACTTCTTGAGATCGGTGACACTAGGGCGAATGAACGACTTGGCGGCAACAAAGTCTTCAAGTTTGATCGCATCCCGTCTCTTGATAGCCGAGTAACCGGCGCGGCGGAGCAAGCTCGTCAGATCAGCACCGCTGAACCCTTCGCACTCCTCTGCCAGACGTCTCAGATCCTCACTGAACTCAACAGGCAAGTTCCGAATCAGGGTCTGCAGGATCTCCACACGCTCCAGGGGACTCGGGAGGTTGACGAAGAGGAGCGTCTCGAGGCGGCCGGGGCGGAGCATGGCCGGGTCAATGATATCAGGACGGTTGGTGGCTGCAATGACGTAGATCCCCTGGCGGCTGCTGCCCAGGCCATCCAACTCCGTGAGGAGGGTGTTGACCACACGAGCGGAGGCCTCGGAGAGGGTGTCGTCTCTGCGGGGCACGAGAGCGTCCAGCTCGTCGAAGAAGATGACGCAGGGAATGGAGGAGCGGGCGCGGACGAAGACCTGGCGGACGGCGCGCTCGGATTCACCCACGTATTTGTTGAGGAGTTCGGGGCCCTTGACGCTGATGAAGTTCGCGCGGGACTCGTTGGCTACGGCTTTGGCGAGGAGAGTTTTTCCGCACCCGGGGGGACCCCAGAGGAGGACACCGGTTGGTGCTGTGATACCGACGCGGGCGTAGAGGTCGGGGTCCCTGATGGGTTCCACGATTGCGGTGGAGAGCTCCTCGCGGATGCCGCCCAAGGCGCCGATATCTGCCCATGTGGTGTCTGGGATGGTGGCGAAGCCTTCTCGTTTGGAGGACGGCTGGATCTTGGGGAGGGCGGTAAAGAAGTCTGCGTTGGAGACAAGGACGGTCTGTGTCTCGTCGCCAATAGGTGTTTCTTTTGCGTGGGTTATAAGGCGGCGCAGTTCCTTGACCTTGGGGCTGAGCTCGTCGGGTTCGGCTCCTTCGATGTCCATTTCTTCGCCACTGTTGGATTTTAGTAGGTCCATGTATCTTTTGATGGCTGCGGAGCCGGCGGTGGAGACGAGGTCGTTGAGATCGGCTCCGACGAAGCCTGGGGTACGCTTGGCGAGCGTTTTGAAATCGAGATCGTCTACAAGACGCATCTTGCGGGTGAGCGCTCGGAGAATCTGCTCACGGACGGGCTCCGAAGGGACGGTCATGTTGATTTCCTTATCGAAGCGACCGCCTCTACGTAGCGCTGCGTCCAGACTGTCGGGTCGGTTCGTGGCTGCGAGAACAATAACGGGCTTTCCATCTGTTTTTTCTAGGGCCAAGTCATCCATACAGGTGAGCAGCTGGGCGACGATTCGCTTCTCCATCTCTCGTTGGGCACTTTCTCGCTTGGGAGTAATGGCATCGATCTCATCAATGAAAATCAGACAAGGCGCGATCCGCTTCGCCTCTTCAAAGTGCTCACGGAGAGCTTTTTCGGATTCTCCTGACATGCCAGAAACAATGGACGGCGCGGATATGGAGATGAAGGGTACACCGAGTTCCGCCGCAAAGGCATTGGCGATCATGGTCTTTCCGCATCCAGGCGGGCCATGTAGCAAGACACCACGGGGAGGCTGCACGTTCGAAGACATGTATACCTGTGGGCGAGTCATAGGGAGAATCACAAGATCGCCCAGTTGCTGAATCACATCATCTAGGCCACCCAAGTCCGCCAGGCTGACATGCGTGGGCGGAGATCGGTC
Organism: Aspergillus biplanus; assembly: GCA_027569045.1. Taxonomy (NCBI): domain Eukaryota; kingdom Fungi; phylum Ascomycota; class Eurotiomycetes; order Eurotiales; family Aspergillaceae; genus Aspergillus; species Aspergillus biplanus. Next base: position 140,915 of record JAPDEJ010000048.1, read on the forward strand.
GATAGCAGCTTCGGCCTTTCGCCGTTTCGACGAGTGGGATTCGGGTCCGTGGTGTCGCTTCTTGGACGAGGTAGAAGTAGTGGGAGGAGCAGGCGTACCCTCAGCGGTGGTAGATTCGGGCTGTTTCTGCGATTTTGAGCCGGTGTTCCACATGCCTACAATACTCCTGTTCATGGTGTTGGATTCCTGCGACTGTCAGCACCCAATCGAAGCAGTAAATGGAAGAGTCCTGTCATGGATTGTGCATCGCATACTGGGACCGGCGCAGACTGTTCCTCCAAGCCAGCATAATCGCCGTTTATCGAATCATTATCGTCCTCTCCAAGGACATCACTCTTCAATACTTCCACCACACGCTCGATGCTGTCCTCGAGAATCCTCTTTGGTTTTCGATTTAAGCTGGAATTGGATTTCTTGATCGACTCGTATATCGCGGATACCGATAGGCGAACTGGTTCTTTTTCAGCCTGGTCGTCTATGATTTTGCGCACGACTTGGTAGACCTGGCAACCACCAAAAGCTGTCAGAAAGGAACTAGGCAAAATATATACCTTTTCACCTGTTAAGTTTTTTTGATAAGATAAATGAGCCTCTTACCTCCCGGTCAAGACCCTGCCTGAGGGTGGATCTGCCTCCACGACCCATCTCCTGATTCTCCTCCAAGCCCCGCGGATATCTTCGTTTCAAAGCTGGGGAGCGAGTTCTTGCTTGGGAATTTGTGAGGTTTAATTTAATGTCCGAAATATTTTGTATAATTTTTAGAGTGTCGGAAGAATAGATTTGCCGGCGGGATCTGGAAATTCCAGACCGAAATTGTAACTTGATTGGACAATTTTAAAACAAATCATGACAAGTGACAATACCACGACCTGATATCCCGAAGGTCTTCGAAGCGGGGTTCGAAAGTAATTACAATTGGATATAGTACTGCTACTGGTAGTTGGAGGTACTTGGGAGTGACTGGAATCCAATGAGTCTTTTCTAGGAGTATTTGGAAATGCATAAAACGATATGGTACCATAGGTACGGTATGGTACGTGACCGTACACACCGACGTCATTCTCTTCCCCAATTGTGCGAAGGTCCAGGCGTCCTTATCGGCGGCATTTGCCCTGCCTGTTGCATCAACGCCACTGCGAGTGCTGCTCGAGGAGTTCACTAACGACGACAACATGCGCTGACAATGGGGAACACGAACAGCGCTCCTAAAATATCCCCTCAAGATCGGTGAGCTCTGCTTTCCCCCTTGCCTCAGTGCTCTGGACCCTGATATGACTCCCTCGGCTTGTTTGTCTGGCCTCCTAGCCGACATCTCAGACCCCCCTTCCCCTCTTTCGCTCTGTTTTTTCTTCACACAGACTGACACTCCCTTTCTCCTTGGAAACTAGAGCAATACTTGATCTGAAAGTCCAGCGTGACCAACTCCACCAGTATCAAAGACGCATCACCAAGCTCACCGACCGCGAAACCGAAATCGCGAAGACATGCCTTGCCCAGAATGACCGAAAGCGGGCTCTGCTCGCGTTACGTCGCAAGAAATACCAAGAGTCACTTTTAGCCAAAACCGACGGGCAGTTGGAACAGTTGGAGCAGCTGACCAGCCAGGTGGAATTCGCCCTTGTCCAGAAGGATATCCTCTATGGATTACAGCAGGGAACAAGGGTTCTCCAGGCCATTAATAAGGAAATGGGTGGGATTGAAGGGGTGGATAAGTTAATGGGGGAGACGGAGGAGGCTAGGGCTTACCAAGAGGTTAGGGGGTTCTATATTGGCTTAAACTTCTCAGTTTGGATATATGCTGATCTGATCCAAAACAGGAAATCACTCAGATGCTTGCCGGGCATTTATCTAACCAGGACGAAGATGAGGTAGAGGATGAACTGGAAGCACTACGCCGCGAGGTCCAAGGCCCGGAAGAAGTCGAGCTGCCTGAAGCTCCGACTTCCACCCTACCGCAGCCAGAGCTTGACGCGAAGGCCCGCGCCAGAGCCAGAGCCAGAGAACGGACGGCAGTTCCGGCCTCATGAAACGGAAGCAATCAGTTCACCCTCTACCGGAATAAGCAGCTTCTGGAGATCGAATACCTTTTGTTGAGAAAAGGGGGCGCGGGCTGGTTTTGCCTCGCGGGGAGCATATTATGGTGTTTGGGCGGATTCTTCTAGCATTCCCACAACGGTTTTAGACTTGTATCTTTGCTCGATACTCTTACCATTACACATGCCATTGCCTAGAATCTAGTTCCCCAGTTCAATACTGGAAATAGTTTTTGATTTATCTCAGTTTGCATGTACAGATGTCATATTCATAAATTCGTCATAATATCGCACTGAAGTGTAACAGGCATGATAGTTGTAACATGAGCCCCCTCATTTATTCTGCCCTAGTTCACCCAATATCTCGTGGCTTCTTACTGTCCAGGCATGACCCTCCCGATCCCATTCACGCCTTGGATCGCAACATGATCACCCGGGTTCGCCGCTGCCTCATATAGAAAACTAACTGGCTCCCTATTCAAAGCCATAAACTGGCCCTTGAATCCAATATAGCCGACCTTCGTCACATCTTCCTCCCCATCACTCCAGTTATCCTCAAAAAACAAAGTGATGGAGGTAGTAGCGTTCCAGTGGGCACGGTTCAATGGCAACTCGAACACATCAGTTCCAGGGATGGGCTGTGGGACCTCTAAGGTCTGTGTGGGTTTGAGATCGGACGCGGTTGAGAAATCGAGATCATCGCGATTCTTGAAAAGTTTCAGGGTCTTGGGCGCGGATGTGGTTGGGGCCGTGTAGATTAGGATGGAGTGGACTTTGATTTGGCCGGTGAACCTGCAAAAAGGCGAATTAATTGGCTTGTTAGTATCGAGGGGGGCCCACGGAGCAAGTACGAGGAAAAATTTGTCCGCAATTGGGTGGGAGGGGCTGTATGTTGTCGAAATCTGTAGGGGGAGAGGTAGTGGGGATGCCGCGGGGTAAAAATGGCGAGGTAAAAGAAGAGAGACCTTACTGATCTTGCGGGGGTAGGAAAAGGAAAAAGGAGGGCGAACGACGTACGGAATATACATGAGCAGCTGTTCATCTGCGTCACTTTCCAGCTCCGGTTGGTCATTTTGTCTCTCGGCCCAAGTCTTTTGGACAATAGCAGCTCCGGATTTTGGGGTCACCTCTGCATCTACACATCAGCCAAGAGCCCCAGCAAGAAAAGAGGTGCGATGCGTTTCGGGGTTTGACGAACCGTTCAGGGTAGTAATGGAGTCAAACTGGATTTGGGAGTAAAGTAGAGACTGGATGGCTGGGGTGATGTCATTCGAATGGTCGTGGCCATCGTCTCCCTCACCGTGGCAATGTCCGTGATCATGGTGGTGATGGGAATGTCCTGACATTTTGGGGTTCTGAAGTGCACAGGTTGTTGGTTCGGAATCAAAACCTTGGGTCGTGTGAAGTCTCTATATGCTGGGGATTTGGCAGCTGATGAAAGAGGGATCTTCTTTGGCCCTGAATTGATTTGGCGGTTATTTTTTGGTTTGCGCGGATCTTCTCCGTCATTCCCAAGGACGACCCTTCTGAGAAAAAGATTTGTATTTTCTGCACCAGCTTTTATGCCGAGAACTTTTATTCTGTCTTTTGATTCTATCCGTTGATTCTGTCCCTTGTTTCTTCTAATTTACTACTATTTCTGAGAGCATGAGTTAAAGGTGAACCGTCGTCATTACGGGCCGACTGTGGCTCAAGCTCTCACCTATAACAAACTGGGAAGATTATTGAATTTTGTAGTATTCAGGGGCATACTCTAGTAGGTAGCTCTTTTCGATCTTCGTGATATCCCGAATAAACGTCTTTTCGCCTGTTTGCAAGATCTCGTGGAAAATAACCCAGTCGGCTTTCCGATTCTGCATTACCGGTGTCAGCTTTCCTTCAAAAAGTGCGAGTAAAGAAAAAGAAAATCCGGGGTGGAAAAGAACTTACAAACATCAAGGAGCTTGGATGGGCATGGAGAGTAATTCCACCACTAACCGTCTTAAATGTTCCGTCAGGCTGCATTCTCGCAGCATGGGCAAAATAGCCAGTCGTGAGGCATCGCTGGATTTTGTCGGATGGCTTGCCCAGGTCTGCAGGTCTAGAATGGGAAGAGAGAGATTCATCGACTTTAATATCGAATCGCTCAAGATAGCGTTTTAGCTGGCCCCTTATACTCACGGCTCGTTGCAGAGATCGGTAATTCAAAAGGTTGTCTCGACACCATTTGGAGTCTTTCTTTCCTTTTGTGACGAATGCTTGGTACACGTTTAAATATGTTAGGTGGTCCCCTTCCTCCACGGCGAATTTTCTGCGAGTACTTTCGGAGGCTTTTTTATCCCCCTCATGTTGGACCCATACTGAACCCTGAAGACTAACCATGGCGGCAATCGAGAGTATCTCACTTAAGCAGTTGAAGGACTGTGCGGATAGAAGTACCTTGGCCATCATTGGGTCAACTGCAAGTTCCGCCATTCTCATTCCTAGGGGTTGGGTTAGTTTTGCGTAGTCATCAATAGCGCCCAGCGAATACAGAAGTTCGAACGCCCGGATCACAAGTTCAGCGGGGGGAGAAGTCAAAAAATCAAATTTAACAATGTTATCTATCCCCAAAGCCTTGAGTTGCATTATCACGGGCGCTAAATTGGACCGTTGAATCTCTGGGATGGTAGATTCTGGAAGCTGTTCATATGCTTGCTCTGTATAGAGACGGAAGCATTTTCCAGGCTTAGTTCTCCCAGCTCGGCCAGCTCGCTGAACGGCAGCAGCCTTTGCTATTGGGACAGCTGTCAATGTCTCAATACCGGTTTTGGGGTTGTAAGCTCTGAGCTTCGCGAACCCACAATCTATAACATATACAATGCCATTGATAGTTACAGATGCTTCGGCAATATTCGTCGACACGATTACTTTCCTCGTGCTTTCTGGGGCCGGCTCAAAGACGTACATCTGCTGATCTGTCGTGAGACCTGAATACAGAGGTAGTGGAAGTAAAGATTGTGCTTTGGGATGGAGTTCTGCTGTGCGCTCGGAAATCAACTGAATTGCTGTGTCGATTTCCTCTCGACCGGTGAGAAACACTAAAATATCGCCTTCGACCTCTTGCAAATGAATGTCAAATACGGTCTTAACAGCCCTTTCAACATAATCTTCCGCGGGGTCTTCAAGGAACATCGTATCGACCGGGTACATTCGTCCCTCCAGGCTAATGATTCTCCCCACACTCCCGCCGATCTCCCCAGTCTCTGAGTTACTTTGGAATTCATCTCCAGCGAAGAATTGGAGGAAATGCTCAGCTTGCAGTGTTGCACTGCTGACGACAATCCGAAGTTCGGGGCGTTTTTTCATTATTTTTTTCAGAATGCCAAGAAGTAAATCAGTGCTGAGAGAACGTTCGTGAGCCTCATCAACCATGATGACTGAGTATCGTGATAGAAGAGGGTCTACCAGTGCCTCTCTAAGCAGCATGCCATCCGTTAAGAATTTGATCCTTGTGGCGGAAGAGGTCACATCCTCAAATCGAATTGAGTAGCCCACATCCTCGCCCAGCTTGCAACGCATTTCCTCTGCTACCCTAGCCGCCACGGTTGTGGCAGCCACACGACGGGGCTGCATAATATTTTAGTTACGTTGGGAAAGGTAGACGGAGGGGAAGGAGGGTGAAAATGGGTGGTTACCTGCGTGACAGCGATTGATTTTCCATCCCCACACCATCCTGCTTGATCGAGATACTGAGGTAATTGCGTCGTTTTCCCGCTTCCGGTTTGCCCAACAACAATGGTCACGGGGTATGTTTCCACGAGATATAATAAGCTTTCTTTGTGTCTCGCGATAGGAAGCAAGCTGGGAGGCTTGTATAGGGAAGGAATGAATGAAGATGTGAGATCTAAATCAGAAGCCATCTGGTCCTTGGGGTGCTTGTTAGACTCTAGCGAATAGCTATACTCCACCACCAGTGGGATGGGAGGTAAACGAGCTCGAGACTTCAAGGGTTTGTCGCTTGGGAGCTGGTCACGGCGTGGAAATAAGGCATATTGGATAGACACACAGGTATGCACTTGGCCAAATGAACGCTGGCGGCTGCTAGAGTTTGTCGACTGCAACAATTCGTACCTGGTAAGCACCTCGTAGGTATTTATATACCAGAGTGCTACAGAAGCCAAAGACCGTTGAAATGGCTGCTGACTATATCCAATTATATAAGCATCAAGGTACGAGAGTGTCCACGTGACTCAACGTCACCGCGGTGCACCGGAGATGCTGGAGCTTCGAGTCGAGCCGCCAATAGCAACAAGGTTTCGCCATCCGGATACCTTTCTGCCTGCTGGGTGTTATTTTCTCATCGCAAACGCATTTGATTTCTTTTCGCAATCTCACTCACTGTCTGTCGCAGACTAAAGGCTAAAAAAACTATTATTATCCACCCTGCAACTGTCTACATCATGTCGGAAGAGGACAAGACTGTTAGTGACCCCTCTCTCCATCCGCCCACGTCTATCCAGAACCAGAGCTCACTCCGGGACAGGCTGCTAGCAAGGCGTCGGCAGGACCAACCAGCCCCAGGCCAGAATCGCCGACTACTGCGCGCCCTCTTGACTTCGACGATGAATATCAGGAGATCGGTATCACGCCCACCTCGTTGGCTCCTGCCCAGCAAACCTCTGGGGATTCTGCGCCGCCAAAACCCCCGCGCCCATTGAGCCCCCAGAAACAGGCGGAGAACACACTGAAAGAGGCCTTTCCCACAGTTGAAGAATCAGTTGTTAAGGCAGTGTTGGTGGCAAGCGGCTTTGACGTGGAAAGAGCTTTCCATGCTCTCCTTGGTCCGTAGGGCCTATCCGGACTTGCGAGGCTAGAATTAACGTCTTCTTAGGAATGACCGACCCAAATGCACAGGAAGAAGTCGCGCCACCCAAACCCCCTCGGCCATCAGCGCAGCAGAGGCAACTAGAGGCCGATGAGATGTACGCTCGTCAGCTCGCAGAGCACTACAACCGCCGTGCGCAACCACCTCCCCAGTGGGAGAACGAGGGTCCATATCAGCGGCCTAGAGGGGAGCATGAGCAGGATGATGAGAAGGAATATGACTTCTTCAACGGTAGATGTGCCGACCGCCATTATTATTTGTTCTCATGACTAACAAGCACCTTTATAGACGAACTCCCGGTGATTCGTGAGAACATTCGCAAAGGATTCCTCGATACACAGACGAAAGTCAGCGCTTGGGTCCAGAATATAAGAAAGAGACTCGACGGCGAAGAGGAAGATGAAGCTCATGCAGGTCAAGGCTACAGCGAGGAAAGCTATGCTCGATCGCGGCGAAGTGGGGACCTAGGCCGCCGCAGTGGGGATCGCGATCGATATGATGCGGACCCTCAGGTTTTGAGTGATGATTTTTCTGCGCTTGAGCTGAGAGACTCAGAAGGTTTGTTGACTCTCCTACTACTGCCTTTAGATAATGCCTGCTAACTCTCCAAATGAAGCGGCTCCCCCACGACCCCCAAGGCCGCTTGCGAATCCTAATTTATATAAGAAATCATCGCCTTCGCCCGACAGGCGCAAGGTTTCGTTCCAGGAGGGTCCGCCCACTGAAATCGGCAATATCTACGATGCATCAGAACCAGCCAAATCATCAACGTCTATGGGAGGGAAGCCAAGCAAATGGCAACCGTTGTCTACGATTGATCCATCCCCCGTTGGAGACAATGACCCTTTCAGCCTCGGCGATAGCGACGATGAAAAGGACGCTAAGGCGAAGGACCAGAGTGCCTCCGACGAAGGTGATCGCATAAAAAAGGCCACGGCAGAGGCCATGGCTGGGGAGCTTGATGGTTCATCGAAAGACGCCAACAAACCCGGAAATGCGTCATAGTCTCTTGCTCTTCCCCTTCTCCCCCCGCCTCCTTTTGTAACGGCCCTTGACTTCTTCATTTCTTAAACGTGCATTGCCGTGCTATGTAGCATAGCTATCTTATACCTTAGGTTGATGTTGATGATACCAGAAATTACTTTATACGAGGTGTGGAGGGCGAAATAGTTCAGCATATTATTATTTCTTTTTTCTTTTTTCTTTCCCAACCGAAGCATCCTTGTGTCATTAACGAAATGAAAGAGAAGCATGATGAGTATGTTTGTTTGGTAACCATCAATAAATGTAACGCATCTTACCTTTTAAGGGTAATGAGCTAGAAAATGTCACTCATGCTAGACAGGCCGTCGTCACTATACAACACAAGGGAGAGAATAGAGGGGGAAACTGTTGATCTCAATCAACGAATGTAGCCAGAATTGAAAACAAAAAGCAAATTTGACCAAGTATTTCAAAGCGGGCGGCAGTGACACAAGGGACAATATGTTCATTCATTGGTAGGCCCTATAGTTACTCCCTTGTAATCGGGTTGAGGCGACAGGGCATTTGCAGTCAGCATGTAAATGGCCACCCGGTTATTTGTTATTACCCTATATTGCGTGGATTGCAGAGGCTATTCGCGGGTATATTATTCGAGGACAGACACATAGACAATGCTAACTATTCTTGGGTTTTCTGCCGGCTTGTTGGACTCGGGGCGATATGCACAGAATCCCGAGAGAGAGGGTGTATTCATTTAAGCATATAAACATTCTCTTTTAGGGGTAGACCCTGTAACCAGCATGGCAGTTATGTCTAATGTTGGCGTAATTAATATCAAACGGCTTGGCGGTCATATAGTTTATTTCCTCCATTGGGAAATACGGAGGACATAGTAAGATTTGGGGGTAATACTCCGTACTGGATGTGATATAGCCGCTTCTCCATGCATTTGGAATCTCAGAGGAGAAGGATGATGGTTACACAGAGAAGTAATTCCTACGCCTTCAACAATATTGACTAGCCAGCATCATCATCATGTGTTACACTTAAGCGGAGATGAGGAAAAGTGGATAGAATCCTTTGGCCCTTGGGGAATTGGACGGGTTAATCGAACCGAGCTGTCTCGTGGTTGAGAGTAAAGAAGCTGGACTGGGCGATCTTGTCAGCAAGCGGTCCCAGGCTCCCAGGGCATTGTCCACCATGAAGAAGAGATGGAGTCGCTAGAGCCGGCTGGGAATAGCGCCACGCTGTGTCGACCCAAAACACTCCATTTACTCCCGAACCGCTGCCGTTTCTCATCAGGATTCCGGTGGATGGAGCAGTCCTGTGTTCGATTGTGAGGTCGGCGCCAACCTCCGTACACTCCATGGAGCCCCGAAATCATATCAACCTGGGGGAGTTGCCAGGGGTTTCTCCAGTCTTGGCAGGCTCATTTTGAATGAAGCTATCAGGTACTAGCATTATTAGCATATGTACAATTATGTCCTGCAGCGCAGGGTTGTGTTTCCTTGGGACACCTGACCAGGTCCTTGGTCTTGAATTTTTATTTTATTGTTTTTATTTTTATTTTTCTGCTTTTGCCATTTGGGCAATTCGTTTTCCCGGCTCTGGGACCGGATTATCGCGAAGAGACGCAAGATCGCTGGTTCAACGCCTCCCAACAGCGATTAGACTCTTCACCGTCCGACCTAGAAAGTTCGACAATGCTTCCACAGTCCAAACGGGCTTCAGATGGCTCTCCCTCCGAGAGTTGGCCGCTCCGCTAGGCCGAGTCGAGCAGCGATCCACTCAGCACGGCTTATTCTGTTACATAATCTGCGGCGAGTGCGCTTCGGGGTCTGTCCGTGCAGGCCCAGTCGCTGGCCAATGGGAACGAGGCGCGGCCTCCTGAGCCAATCATGTTGCCGCGATAACGCAAAATGAAGGCTGCCAATCCGGCGCCGACCTCGATAAACCCGCCGTGTTGGGAAAGGCCGTGCCCAACGGTGATTGGTGTCCACTCTCGCAATGCGGGTTTGCGGGAATCTCAATGACCCATTTTCTCTCCCTGACTGCCCAGTGCCCAGCCGACTATCGGCACTTCGTCACGTTGGTATAATTCCTCATCCCTGAGAGAGCAGAGGGAGCTCGAGAGTATAGGGGAAAAGCTGTTATCGTCACCGCCAAAAGACGACTTGCAAGGGGTTGAGAGGGGTTGGGCAACCATCAGCAGGATCAGCCATCATATGCATTTCCCCGATTTATTGTCTTGGTGTTGAATTTGCCAGCCGAGCGGTGTTGGAGGAGGGGAGGTTCCTTTGGCCGCCGAGGATTGTCTCGTGAACTCTTCCAGATCCAGAGTAACTTCTCACGGTTACCTTCCCTTACTATTCCCCTTCCTCTACTGGTCAAGGTGGGTCCCGGTCGCGTGTGGAGTCTCCAACAGTCGCCCCGTTGCCAATGAGGATCGCTTGTTTTCTGGTCCGAAGGCGATTTGATGGTTCAATGTTCCGCTGGTCGGCAACTGTCACAGCGACAGTCCGCAAGCTGTCTTCGGGAGTTCTCTCAGTCTGAGCAGTAGTCGCCGTTCCAGTGTTGTTCTCCAGTTACTTCCCTTTCGTGCGAGAAGTGGAGAGGAAGTATGGAGCTGGCCTGAAAGGGAAAGTCATCGTGCCTTCAAGTGGTTCCAAAATCCACAAGGATCTCCAGTTGCCTCCCCGGCTGATGGCCACTGGGACCGTTGCCACCAACTCCTGATAACAGACGACTGGATGATGTTATGGATGATTCAAGAAGCTCCTGGGATATCTCGAAGGCGGCTCCTAGTTCGGACGAGTACAGTTACTTTGTTGGTTATCATTTGGAGTATCAAGAGGCGGTCAAGAGCGGGCAGGGATGTTATCATGATGACTTCGGAGAAAGGGGGGTAAACCTGGAGGGACATCCCTGCATGAATGCCCTCCCCCTTGTCGATACACATGAAATTCTACAGAGCTGCATGCTCCTGCTTAGTTCTAACCTAATAATTAGAAACCATGACTGCGAAGGACAAATGAAAAGGGGCTGCAGAAAGAAGAAAAAAGTGACTTGATTGTAATATTAATGAGAACTCGAGACACGGGCAAGCAATTTAAAAAAATTATTATTATTCTTTTGCCTGGAACGATCTTCATCAAAAGATCTCCCTTGAAATGATTATTATTATTAATGAATCCCGCCCCAACCACCGTCCATTGCTCCTCGGTAAAACACCGCTCCGGATGCAGTTAGCGCTGCCAACCGGATCCCGATCTTGAAGCTCGAGTCCAGAAGAGGGTGGACGGATTAATCATTTTATATTATTATGGGAATTAAGAATGGAATCATAATGAAATAACACGAAAATAACACGAACGAGGAGGGGGGCAATCTCTTGCTATACTTGAGACAAAGGGGACATCCTGAAGAATACGGAGTAATAAACTAACCACTTCCAGACTCAGGACACGCAAGACGAGGCGGGCTTGATACGATGTGATATTATCCGATCACTTTCGTCCTCGTAGTTTGGAAGGGATGCGTTGCTGTTGCCTCCGACCTCGACCAGCTCCACCGGCAGCGTTTCTTCGGGACTTTCCCTTCCAGCCTCAACTTGCTCTTCCCTCTCTTCCCTCTCACTCTTTTAATCTTTCATGTGTTACTGCTCAGCTGAGATATTACACGACATCGTCAGCACGGCCAATATTTCTCAGGATTTGTGTTGAGGAGGAGATAAAACTAGAAATCATAAATTATTGCAGTGTGATGATTCTGGGAAGGATTAGGAGGAGATGCGATAGTGGTTAGGATTATCGGGGGTCTCCATCCGTTAGCGCACATCTCCACAGCAGACGCATGGCAAAAATTCGCCTTTGGTTTCCGGCGAATCCTATTAAGGCGAATGCATCGCTGGGATTATTATCACCCGTTATATTACTATAGATCCCCTTCCTCATACTTGAGTCCGCCTCTCCCCACGCGGCGTCACCATCCCTCTGGATCAAGTGTCGGCTCTGTCGATTGGATTTACCACATTCCCCCATCGATCCGTCTCTTAATCTCTCTGCGACTCAGCTCGTCTCTCTTCCATCTCATATCGTCATTACGAACTTTATTCACTGCTCGACTCCCCATTCTCTCTTCGCCACTGCGATGTGTGACTGGTTCCGCCCAACCTTGATTCACCACAACTACTCCAAATAGCTCTGATCGACTCATACACTCCCCAGGAGATAATATCATTCGCGTATCTATACAATCTGGGCCTTGCTCTACACAGTCTCCCCGTCAACCTCGCCTTCCACCCCTCTCTTTCCATTCGCCTCCTTCCTCCCTTTTCTTCTTCTGTGGCAGCCTTTCCACACACACTCTCTCTCCTTAATTTCAACTTCGCCCTTGTTGCTCTTGTCTCCAACACTGCGGAAATGGCTACCCACGTTGTTACCACCACCACCACCACCTCGCCTCCTTCTGCCAACCAGATTCCGATCTATGGTGGCCACCCTTCTCCCTTGAATTCCACCACCACTACTGCAAACAACTCTCCCACCTCGCCTCGTTTGCAGTACCTTCCCCTTCACAACCGTCAGTTGCGCCCGCCTAAAGCTCCTCTCTATGTTCCTGCGGCCTTGCGCCCAACCGAGAGGCCCCAGAAGCCTTCCCCTCCAACTCCCCCTCGCAGTGTCCACGGTTCTCTCGACAGCCTAAATGACACGGAGACAGACGAGACGGTCAGCCGTCGCTCCACGATGGAGAGTTTCGGTAGCGGTCCTATTAGCAAGTTGGCTGAGGATGAGTGGATGAAGACTGAACACCTTGGCGAGGTCACCGGCCTGCCAACTAGAGATCATTGGAAAGTAAGTGTTGCTTTTTTTTTTCTTGTTCCTACTTTGCGGAAAGGATGTGTTCCACTATTTATATTTCGGCGGTTGCGTGCGTGCATCCCGGGATGTCGAGCCAGCCAACGGTTTGCGACATCTTGCGTGATCTGCACTCACGACATAATCTCCTTGCCCTGCATCTCAAATCCACCAGTCTTGTGCTACTATGGGGAATACATTTGCTAATAGAAACCTCGTCTAGGCGGACTCGGCCTCCCCAAACTGCGACTCCCCTTCCTGTCGCTCCTCATTTGGCATCTTCCTTCGTCGGCATCACTGTCGCCATTGCGGCCATGTATTCTGCTCTTCCCACACCCCCCATGTGGTTCCCCTTGACCAAGATGCCCGCTTCCATCCCGAGGGAGTTTCTTCTCGTGCATGCGACATGTGTTGGAGTGCCTTCCAACGCTGGGAAGAATCTCGTACTGAACGCCTCAACAAGATCCAGAATAATATCAATGCTCAAAACTCTAGCCCGAGTGACAGCCAGGACTCCGACGAAGTCAGCCCTCCTGCTTCCGCCAGTATTGATGCCTCGCCGGTCGAGGGTCCCAAGTCAGCGTTTGCATCCATGATCGGCCAAACCACTGAAATCGCCGCCAGCATTCCTCGAGGTTGGAACTGGAGTACCTTTTAATTCATTGACTTTGGTCAACTAATCTATATTCGCCACGAACTCTTTTCATCGAGCGATATCATCCCATTGCAGATACTTTTCTTCTCTTCGATTCAACATATTCTAGAACATACTTTTCTCGTTTCCGCTTTTTCTCGGGTTGGACCATCGTCTTCTGTTATTTACGGCTCGGGTCATCTACAGGAGTTCCGTCAATTTTCGTGATATCTATGGGTCATGGCTCTTTTTTTTCATTTCTACACCCCTGCGGGTTTTTCTCTTATGCTGCAATCTGTCATAGAATTAATACTTTTGTTTTTCTTTACTACTCAGGATACCCTGTGATTTGTTGGTTTTTATTTTCTTTCCAGCTATGGCGTTCTGAACTGGGTTATGCTCTATCAAGTTTTCTCGGCCATACAGGTGTTAATGTTTTACTTGAACTTATGAAATTCCAGGAAATTCTTCTAGCCAGCCTGAGTGTCGTTCGTATATCTTAATTGCTATAGGTAGATATCTGTCTACACCTTGCTTAGAAACCCTCCTTATTATTACTTACCAGGCTCTTCCAAAGCACCTTTTAAGCCTTCAGCTCTAATCGTTTCCACATCCCTACATGATCAATCCCCTCCTCCACCCAGCAACCCAGTTCCTCATCCGTCAAAAATCCCAACCTCTCGTACATTCTCTCCACTTGCTCCTGCGCATGCACCAAAGCCAACCCCTTCCACACCGGAATCCCCCCTTCCTTCCATTCGCCCCCCTTCTGTACCACCCGCCCCAACGCCCGATTAATTTCCTCCGTATTCTCCACTGCCCACCCCATCGCCGTCTCCATCAACCGCCTCCCCAGCCCAAACCCCCTATACTCAGCCAAAACAGCCACTCTCCCAAACTTGACATGCGGCTCATGAACCAAATCCCACTTGGCCCCCCTTCCTCCAGACTCCGGATGCCCATTCGAAACACTCTCATGCGGCGGATGCGGCGGGGGCACAAGCCTCACCACTGCAACAGGCACCTTACTCGCCGGCTCAGCATCGGTAAGTCTAAATTCTTCATCGTAGATCACCCAATGCCAGCTCCGGGCGTCGTCGTCGTCGATTTCTAGCTCAGGTGTGCATTTTTGTTCGTCGATGAAGACTTGGAGACGTACTGCTAGGGCATCGTTGAAGGGGGGAGGGTTACTGGCGGGGTAGGGGACTGTGCGAGTGGGGAGGATAAGGGGCGTGTTTGTGTCAGGAGGGGGGATGAGGGTTGTGGTGAATTTGGGCATTTTTCCTCAACCCTTTTTTTTTTGTCAGATTGGCGACTTTTAGGAGGGATAGGAAGGCATAGATGAGGGGAATAAGGAATTGATGAGATTTATACTTGTCTGATGAAGGGCATGTTATCGGAGGGGAAACGTTATCAAACAAACATTGCAAACATGCTATAACTTTTTCTTTATTTTTCGACCATCCGCCATGGTCAAGATATCATTCCTGCATATCAGGGAAGAAAAGAAAGAAAAAATGTCCCTATATTTCGACGCAGTGTCGGTCCTCACAGCGCCTACGTCAACAGGTGGATCGTTTAAATCGCGCCTATACAATTCCCGATCCCTCAAGGCCTCCCCAGCGCAAATCTATGCTCTCATTACCGAGACATCGAAATGGGACATCCTTCTCAAGGAAGTCATTGACCAGGCTGGGATCATCAAACTCGAACCCAAGGTACGTTATTTTGTCTGCTCCAAAGATAAATGACTGCAGAGAGAAAAAAAAATCTTTCCTGCTGACTGACGAAGAAGTAATCCTAAATTAGCTCTCCCCCCTCCTTGCCCTTCTTCTAGTGCATGACCACCTCCTCGCAAAAAATGGCATTGCTGCCCCAGCTACCCACCCGATTCGCCAGGCGGTCGAGAGACATAAGATTCGGTTGAAAGGGGAGTTTACGAAAGCGCGCGTGCGGCGCGGATGCGCCAATATCCCGGATCTGAAGGAGGTTGTGAGACGGGAGAAGCTTGGGACGGGTGCGCAGGCCGTCTCAGCGGTGTATCCACGGTGGGTACGGGTGAATAATGTCCGCAGCTCAATGGATAAGCAATTAACATCGACGTTTGGGTCGTACCTCCGGGTTGGGACGCTGGACGAGTTGGTGGAGAAGGAGAAAGTGATGCGCGTGGATCCACATATCCCCGAGCTTATCGCCGTGCCGCCGGGGATGGATTTGACGGCCTCGTCTGCGTATAAGAACGGGGAGATTATTCTCCAGGATAAAGCGTCGTGTTTCCCTGCATATCTTTTACTCGGGGATGAGCCTTGGGGTATGGATTGTAGTGGTGGTGGTGACCTGCTGGACGGGTGCGCCGCGCCGGGGAACAAGACGACGCATCTTGCTTCATTGTTAGCCAAGGCGAGCGGAGAGAAAAAGGTTACGTCGCGCATTTACTCCATGGATGCATCGAAGATGCGGGCGAAGACGCTCCAAAAAATGGTTTCCACGGCCGGCGGGGATCGCTTCGTCACTGTGCTCCCGGGCCAGGATTTTCTGGCCTTGGACCCGGATGACCCTCGATTCCTGAATGTGACAGGCCTGCTTCTTGATCCCAGCTGTTCGGGAAGCGGGATTATTGGCCGGGATGACGTCCCTAAACTCACCCTCCCCACAGCCGTACCCGGTCGAAATGACCGGGGTAAAAAGCGGAAGCGTGGAGATGGAGACGAGGAGACTTCGCCGCAGAACCGAAACAACGGCACCCCCTCCTCACCGACCGACGAGAACGAGCTCACCAGCAGCGCACAACTCGACCCAGACCGACTCACAAAACTATCTAACCTCCAAACCCGCATCGTCGAGCACGCCCTCGGTTTCCCCGCCGCCACCCGCGTTACCTACAGCACGTGCTCGATCCACATGATCGAGAACGAGTCCGTTGTCGCGCGCCTCCTGGCCTCTGACGTTGCCAAACGGCGGGGGTGGCGCGTTATGCGACGCGATGAGCAACCGAGTGGTCTGCGGAGATGGAAACATCGGGGGATCAGGACGGAGTTGCGGGAGGGTGAAACGCAGTCTGTGGATTTGTCTGAGGAGGAATTGGAGGGTTGTTTGCGGTGTTGGCCGGGAGATGAGGAGGGGACGGGGGGGTTTTTTGTTGCTGGATTTGTGCGTGATGAGGACGTTGAGGGGGACACCCGAGATGGGGGGAATGATGAAGGTGAGAATGAACAGGAGGAGGAGGAGGAGTGGGGGGGATTCTCGGATTGATTAGGGGGTAATAAGCCAATAAGCCGTTTATCATACATATGGTTAGCATTGGATGCGTAGCGAATGAATGTCTACCTTGGAGCTTGAAGAAACTTTATATCTACCTAAGGGTTATCTGATGCGACATAGGGGAATCATATGAAATATATAACAACTGAAGAGCTAAGAACTTAGGAAGACTTGTCGCCTATTCCGTATCCTCTGGCTCGTATAAACATCAAGTTTGACCGCCACCATGGTGAATTCGGGATTCTCTGCGGTAAGCCCAGGGTGCATCGAGAGCCGCCACTGACCATTGCGTACGATCCACGTCGGACCGTCTGATTGGGACCCGTCGGTGCGTCTGCGTTTTGCTGGAGGCTCTGGGCCGAGGTCCGGGTTACTGAAGGAGGCGAGATAGTCAACGTAACGCTGCTCCTCGCCGTCGAGGGTCAGGTCGGTGTCCTCATCGATTTGGAGGTGGATGGGATGCCGGATCGCTGCGGGGGGTTTGTGTTGCGGGGTGGACGATCGCTGCGAATCGGACGCGGGGCTATTCCGCTTGTCGCAGAGGATTTGGAGGAAGCTCGCGATGCGCGCATTGGCCAGGTTGAGGAAGGTCGGCCGCATCGAGTGCAGGTCAATGAGGGTGTTCTCGTCGCCGATCTCGAGGATCAGGTCGTGGGGGGAATCGTCAATGAAGGGTCGTGAGTAGGTGATCCGAGTTTCATTAATATTGTCGTCGTCGTCATCGTTCTCCACGACGTGGATTCCGGATCGACGGACATCTTCGAGTCGGATGATGATCTCAGACCGGTTGGTGAGGGGGTTGGTGCTTATATGGTGTGGGATGAGCTTCTGCTCGAGGCCACGGAGATGGAAGTAGCGACAGTCGCGCAGGAGTTCGGCCCGGTGCGCTTCGTTCTTGATGTGGAGCGGGTAGCCGCGGAGGAGATGAAGCAGTTGCGCAAAGACTTCGCCCGATCGGTTGGGAACGCTAGGGGGAACGATGGCAGGGGGTCGAAGGAGGCCGTTGCGGTCGAGACCGGGAAATACTTCGGCGGGGGATGCGAAGAACGCAGCGAACCCTAGTGAGAAGAAGTTGGGGGAGTCGCCCGGGCCGGAGAAAATGTCGCGGGGGATCTGGAAGTGGCGGTCGCCGATCTGAATGATAATCTCCGACTCGAAGAGCTGGGAGATCAGTCGCGGTACTGGTGGGATGAATGGATTATTAACTCAGGACGTTCAGTATGGGGAGGATCAGAGCTTCATACAGCTATAGAACTGGGCGTCTGCGAACAGCTTTACGAATTGGGGCCCATCTTTGGGTTGGACATGGTAGCCTGCGGTTGTGTGAGAATCGCGCTCAGCTCACATCACATCACACATGCGAGCAAAATCCCGGGGGATAAGGAGCTCCTACCCTGCAGATGCCTGGCAATCTCTTGAAAGGTGGCCGGATCACGGTCGATGTAAAGCGTGCGGATGTTAGCTCCCTCCCCATTCTGACCCAGTTGGTCCTCGAAAAACCGGGAGAAGTAGGACGGTGCTGCAGAGAGGTTAAGCAGGCAGCTCACAGAAATAACGATGGATCATACGATGGTGCGGGGAGATAATTTAAGGTGCAACTAACCATCGGAAGCAATCGAGGCTCCCGAAAGACGGAAGAGCTCGGTTCCAATCTGGATGGAGAAGACCTTCTCCCGGGGGAGTGTGCACGACGACTGGCTGGGTTTTTCAGTGGCCATGGGGGGAATTCGGCTCTGTTCTCGTCGGTCTCTCTTCCTCTGGTAGCAGTTTATTTTATCTTAATTTTTTGATAATTTTTCTCCCTTTCCTTTCTCTGTGGCCCGGAGGCCCTGTTGGGGGACTGGTACAGGCTATCCCAACATGGACGGAGGATCAATCTAGTGTGGATCAGGACGGAGGCGCAAAGGGAGGGTCATTCAATTGTGTCAGCAATAACCGTCGTCATCACCGCCAGTCAGCACAGAAGAATAATAAGCAGTGAGGATGTCGATCCACCGCGGGAAAGAATTCTGGCGCTGAGCTGAGCTGAGCTGAGCTTGACATCCATCGCGAAGTTGGTAGCTATTTCCGTATCGCCAAACTCGAAAGTCACGAGCGACCGGAAGCTTCGGCGCTTCGGGTTCCGATGGGCTCGCCTTTTGGATAGCTTCATTTGCAGCCTCAATTACGTTTGCATGGTCTGCTTAGTCTCCCTCGTGTTATTACGATAGTCTCGTCGGACAGAGCACGAGCTTCTAGCTGCCCAGGACCCATCGCCCAAGTGTTGAGATCCCACTAATAAGAGATTGGGCGTTTTTTAACGTTCCGAGGGAGCTCGCTTTCTCCCAGTTATATCTATTTTAACTTGCGATCAAACATTACTCAGCAATCCAAATATGAGGAGAAATAAATGTTCAATATCATTGCCCGCCAGGCGACAATCATAAAGAAAGATGAGGAGTGATCGTGATCGGAATAATAATGGAGATCAGCACCTTCACATGGAATCTTTTTTCCGGTGGAACTCGGCTGGACTCTTTTTTCCCCGCAATTTCTCAGCTCCGCCAAGCAGCTCCTTTTAGCTTCAGAGTTCAGACCCTGGCGGATCGCCGACTGAAAAGGGGGTTTGGAATCGAAAGGAGGAATGCGGAGGCAAAAGGTGAACAAAAAAAGCAAAATAGGGAGAGATTCTGATTGTAAGGAGATGGTCTGATGTTCGCTGGTTACGCACTCCTCGTTCTCGAGAGTCTATTACTGTTGGGCGGATCCTCGGTTGAGCTCCATGTGGCATTGTTGGCCTCCGCAGAACGTTTTCTCTAGATGGTCTGATCCAATCAACAACGACAGAGCCAGAGGAAGTGACTGCAAGAAAAGCTTTACCCCTCAGTTCCATCTCGAATTTTCCAAGGGGGCTGCACAGTGCGCTCCTGCAGTGTTTTTTTCCTTTTTCTTCTTCTCCTGACTCTTACCCACTTTGGAAGCTAACCGTGCCGCCAACCGGGGCTCCGTTCGCAAGCACTACTCCTTCCGGACTGAGACTTCCTTCACCTCTCGTCTGGCGCCTGCACTGGAGGAAGGTGTGTGTCGTCCTCTGTCTCGATCCAAGGTATATAGATCCTCGATTGTTTATAGCTGCCCCTGGAGGGCCTCGATCCATATCCCTCCGTCGCTCAAACCCGCCGTGATCGCTCTCTGTCTCAACGTATTATTCCCCCCTCATTGTTTATTTGTATACCCCTCACATACACGCGAACTTGTATCAATATTTTTTGCACATATCCCCTCCGCTGAGCTTTCGCGATGACGGAGCAAGCTGTAGCACCCTACACTCCACTGGATCCCCCTCTACCCCCAGTCCCGACCGATGAAGTATTCTCCGAGTTGCAATGGAAGACTCTTCTGTCCCTTGCAGACACTGTTATCCCCTCTGTGCGGGGACCAAATGGCCGTAAATCTCGGTCTAGCAAGGTTGTACCGCAGGACACGCTGAATGCCGCTCTCGCAGCCCTGACGGCTACAATCCCTGGCCCGGATGCAGGGACCCTAGCTACGGAGTACCTGGAGGAGAATCTGTCGTCGCTCCCCGAAGTCCGCGAGGCTCTTCAGCGTCTGTTTGCCGTGCATGTGCACCAAGAGGGAAAGTCTGGGCTGAGTCTAATTTTGACTGCGTTGAAGTAGGTGCTGTGCCATTCATCGTGTATATGAGAACACTTGAAGCTGACAATAACATCAACAACTTTCAGTACAAGGGCTGGATCTCTTCTTTTGACGGGATCGATGACTCCGATTCAAAGCCAACCTTTCGAAGTACGGGAGCAGATCTTCAAAAGTTGGGGAGACTCGCGGTTGCCGCCTGTGCGCTCTGTCTACCGGGCTCTGACCGCTATATTCAAGAAAATGTGGGTGACGTTCAGCCCGACCCTCTATCCTACTGTCGGCCTTCCCCGAATCCCCGTCCATGGTACGCCTACGGATGGCTTCAAGTACGAATTTTTACAATTTCCCCCTGGCGACAAACCAGAGACGATTGAAACCGACGTTGTGATTATTGGAAGTGGATGTGGTGGCGGCGTGTCAGCTAAAAACCTGGCCGAGGCAGGCCACAGAGTCATTGTTGTCGACAAGGGTTATTCGTTCTCGTCAAACCACTACCCAATGAAGCCCAACGAAGGTTTTAATAATTTGTTCGACTCTTCCGGCGCAACGACTAATGATGAAGGCTCAATGGGCGTTCTTTATGGCTCGACCTGGGGAGGTGGTGGTACCATCAATTGGTCCGCATCGCTTCAAACGCAGGGCTATGTGCGACAGGAATGGGCTGACCAAGGCCTTCCCTTCTTCACCTCGTGGGAGTTTCAAAATAGTTTGGATCGCGTTTGTGATCGCATGGGTGTCAACACCGAATTTATTAACCACAACAAGGCCAACCGGATGATCCTTGAAGGTTCTCGAAAGCTCGGTTACGCAGCAAAGGCAGTACCTCAAAATACCGGTCGAACCGACCATTACTGTGGATATTGCACCTTGGGCTGCCATTCAGCAGGGAAGAAAGGCCCCACGGAGTCTTTTCTTGCCGACGCTTCTAATGCCGGTGCAACATTTGTGGAAGGCTTTAAAGCTGACAAGGTACTTTTTAAGAAGACAAAGGATGGACAGGTTGCTTCTGGTATTATCGGACAGTGGACGTCCCGCGATGCCCACTTCGGCGTCTCGGGCGTTGGTGCCGTGAACCGCAAGATCATCATCAAGGCGAAGAAGGTCATTGTCTCCTGTGGCTCCATGAACAGCCCCCTTCTTCTGCTTCGCAGCGGTATCAAAAACTCCAACATAGGCCGAAACCTCTATCTTCATCCTGGTAAGTAAACCGTGATCTCCCACCCCTTGCTCCAGAACCCCGGCTCATGACTGTTTTTCTTAGTCGCGGTTGCTACTGCTGTATTCGACGAAGAAATTCGCCCCTGGGAGGGTGGATGTTTGACCACCGTCGTCAATGAGTTCGAAAATCTCGACAACAAGGGCCATGGCTTTAAGGTTGAGGGTGTTTCCATGCTCCCAGCAGCGATTCTTCCCATTTATACCTGGCGCGATGGCCTGGACTACAAGCTGCAAGCGGCCAAGCTGTCTCACTCGGCGGGCTTCATCACCCTGATCAAAGATAAGCACCCGGGACGTGTCTACCCAGATCCGGCCGATGGACGAGTCCGGGTTGATTACAGCGTTTCCAATTTTGATCGCAAACACATGGTTGAGGCCCTAGTTGCCAGTGCTAAGATCTCATATATTTCTGGGGCCAAGGAAATTCACACTTCGTATCGCGATATCCCGCCGTTCATCCGTCCCGAGGGTGACGCCAATGCCCCCGAGGGAGTTAACAACGAAGCACTTCAGGCATGGATCGCCGAACTTCGAAAGAAGTCAGTCGCCTCCGATAGAGTAATGTGGGCTAGCGCCCATCAGATGGGAAGTTGCCGTATGGGTACCTCCTCCCGTAGCAGCGTCGTCGACCCGGAGGGTCAGGTTTGGGGTATTAAGGGACTTTATGTTGCAGACGCGTCGGTGTTCCCCAGCGCTAGTGGTGTAAATCCCATGGTCACCAACATGGGCATCGCAGACTACATCAGCCGAACCATCGCTAAATCGATGGACAAGTCCATGTCTCATCTATGAGCCCCGTGATCGAATTCCAGGCACTAGCGGAAGTACGATATCTCTCCAGCATGTCCTCGGTATTGGGCTCTTTTCCCCCTCCTTCTTGTGACTATTATTATTCCCATCACTATTCGTACACTTAGTATTTTTTATTCTGGGCATTAGCCCAGATAATTTGTAACTTAACAATCCGAACGGTTCCCTGACTGAGATTCCTGTTAATAAGTTTTCGTAGAGCCCATACGTCACTGTGAACTATTTGTTACCCCACTTTGCTTAGTATCAGTTGAAAAACAACTCACCAGCACCAACTTGAGCGGCACCCTGGGTTAATAACAGTTTGCTGTGCTGATTGTTCAATGTAAATGCCTATTGCCTCTTTTATTACCACCTTACCTCCCGAAATCCACCTCCTCATTTCCAGCTACTTACTTCCTTCCGACCGCATCTGCCTCCGAATCACCTGCACCTACCTTCACTCTCTCCTTCCCCCACTTACACACCACGATCTTCTCCAAGCCGAAATATCAGACGAGGCCATCTCAAAGGATATCTACGCATGTCGGTACTGCCTCCATCTCCGCCCCGCGAGCAAGTTCGCTGACCGGATGCTTCGTCGCCGCCGGGGTCGGTTCGGTCGCGATGCGGGGAAACGGTTCTGCGTCGAGTGCGGGTTGGCCCCGCGGTCCGGAGAGGCGAGATACGGCCCGGGAGCGGAAATTATGGTTTGCGGCGTGCGGTATATCATTTGTCTGTGCTGTAGAGAGTTTCGTCGGGGGAAGAATGAGCGGGGGAAGAGGGGAGGGGATTGGTGTGAGAGCTGTTGGCAGGAAACGGGGGGTGGCGGTTTAACAGAAATATGATAGATGGATACTGGAGAAGAAAGAGAGAATATATACAGAGGGATTGATTGGATATCTGTCTTATGGGATGGCCTCTTATATATTTTGCCTTTGAGGGAGGGGTTGGAAAGGGATTGTAGTATTAGCTTTGTCGTGCGGGGTCCTCCTGGGGCTTGTTCTTGAGAGCCTCATCAATCTCTGCCATAATTTCCGGCGTGAGCAACGGCAACAGTTTCAAACTCTGTACATTGTCCACGATCTGCTCAGGTCTTGTGGACCCCGTGATAACAGCGGCGACGTTTTTATTCTTCAGACACCATGCAATCGCGAGCTGGGACTGCTTCACTCCGAGCTTATCTGCCAGGGCCTGTGCGAGAATTCATTAATAAGTCTTTCTATACCCCTAATTTTTTGTGAGGGGAATTGAAGCAATTGAGTTATTGTACCTTGATAGCATTAACCTGTCGAATCGTCTCGACGGATTGCTCACTACCCCACTTGGCCCGGACGGTTTTTATATACCCATCCTTGCTTTCTGCGAACCGGCCACCGGCCGGAGGTTGTGAGAAGGCGTCATTGTATTTACCACTCAGAAGCCCGCCCCTGAGGGGGGAGAAAGTGGTCAGACCGATTCCACATCGCGAGTACAACCGCTGAAACTGTCCCTCGACCTTATCTCGGTTTATCATGCTGTATAGTGGCTGCTCAACGATCGGCGCAATGAGACCCAGTGATCTAGCAATTCCGCATGCCTCACTGATCTCATCAGCCGACCACTCGGATGTTCCCCAGTAAAAGGCCCAGCCTTTTTCGATCACAAAATTGAATGCCCTTACGGTCTCCTCCATTGGTGTCAACCGATCTGGGCGGTGCGCATAGATGAGATCGACGTAGTCCAATTGCAACCGGTCAAGGGAGGCTCGTGTCCCCTCGATAATGTGTTTCCGGGAAAGGCCATGGTTATTGATGAGGATTTCGCCGTTCGCAAGACCCCAATTCAGCTGGAGGTATCGTTAGTTCTCTATGGCTTTGGATGGAAAAAGTGTCCAACCAACTTTCGTGCTAATAACGAGATCGCTTCTCTTCCAGCCTTTCTCCTTGATTATTTGGCCCATTACAATTTCAGACTTGCCGCCCGAGTAGCTATGTAAGGTCAACTTTATGTAAGTAATATAATAAGAGGGCAAGCCTGCCTACCCCTCTGCGGTGTCGAAGAAGTTGATTCCACATTCGTATGCTTGTTCCATACACTTCTTGGCAACGCCTGGGTGTTAACAGGATTAGCTTAAGAGCTTTGGTATAATCATCTCGACTGCTGACACATTCAATCGCTGTAAATAATGAGCATACCGTCGCTCACGTCGCCTCCAAATCTATTCCCGTTAAAGACTGTTAGATCGGCAATCGTGGCTTAGATGAGACACATACGTTAACCATCCTCCCAGACCAATAGCTGAGATATGCAAACCGGAATTGCCCAGTCGGCGGTAGATCATATCTTGATTCTTGTTTGGCCACGCCATCTTGCTTCAAGTGTGAATTTTTGCTTGACAAGTAGAAGAAACGCAGTATAATTCTGGAGGGAAAAGAAATGAAATCAGTTTTCTGCTCACACAGCAGCTCAAACGAGGTATTAACCTATTAATTTATATCTTCCATTTTTCTTAGCCCTTTCCCGGGCCCCATATTTGGACCCCGACATTTGATTAGTGACATGGAGTTCGAGGTGAACCAAAGCTTGTGGTGGAATTTTTGTCGAACAGTATCGAATTAGGGCTCATCATATCCTCGCACTACTTGTGGGGTTAGTCGTCCAGAAAAGTGTCGGGTAGCTCCCCCGAGGGCCTGAGTTGGTTTAGCCTGATTTCCGTGCAAGCTTTATTATTTAGGCGGAATGTGGTAGTACAATGTACATCGTACGTTGCACAGTCCCATTCTCATTCCATCGGATTCTGGAACTAATCCACTTTGGGTACTTGGTCGATTCAGAACGTCTCATTTGTGATTCAATGTTGTGGTTGAATGCATTTCTTCGGGGGAATGCGTAGACCAATAATAATCACGCCACCCCCGAGTTTATCCCAAATAAGCTTGAGTCCCTTAACTGTTAAGAAACTGCGATTGTGGAATAATTTCATGAATCCAGACTAGCAATAAATATGGTGTGGACCTTCTTAGAGTCGTTCATATCTTGGGAGTTGTATGTGTTTCAGGGCTCTGTACAGTACCTGAATAAATAATTAGTTTATCTCATGAGAAGAAAATGCACTAACACCATTACCGAATGAAAAGGATAGAAGTCGAATAATGACATATGGATTAGATGAATGGGAGCAGACGACCCAGGTTTTGGGATCACCCGTTGAATAAGTTCCTCTGGGAGGTCTCCGACAAGCTTGACCACAGTCACAGAAGTAATTCAATGGCGTATCATCGTCTTTCGCAAAGAAAGAACGGTGTGTTTTCACTGGTTTAATTGGCCCCCCCCCCCGGGAGTCGGTGTGCTTTCATGAAGGGCCCTGCATCAGCATTGTACAGAGCTCTCAAATCTGCTCGACCTCGACCCAGCCACTCAAATAACCCGAGATTTGCTATTGGTCATTCCCTTGGGATTGGATCTCGTATCAGGACATCAGTGCGATGTCCAAGGATAGCCAAAGAACCAGCCTCACTCGTTATATTGTGATCAGCAATCCCTCAGAAGCCGGGTATCCCCAAGCTTGCCCTTCCGAATTCGCAGTGGCGTCGATTTATCTCGAAATTTGGTATTTCGTAATCCAGAAACCCTCATAAGATTGAACGAATCAACGTGGTGTTGAAACCAGCCTTTGAATCCCCAGATTCCCCCTCGATTTGAGGGGAAATTTTCGATTCTGATCCAATGATATGGGGTACATTTCGAATTATCAAGCACATGTGGGGGGAGTTCGTGGGGGAGAGGCGCTCCTCACACAACGATCTCATTTGATTACCTACGATAATCTAAACCCGAACCCAGTGTGGTGGCTGGTCATTTGAAATCGTTAGATTGTGATTGGCGAGTTAAAAGATATCAAGGCTACAGGCAACCTGTATCCAGGTCTGACCTCTTGTCGGATCGGCTGATGATCAGCAGGCTTTGGGAATCTATGTTAGAAGCACTCGGCAGGGTCTCGGATTATTCATTAGAGGGATATCGATAAGGTGGGTATATCCGAAGGTGTGGTGAGCCGGTCTTTGGTTGGAAGCAATAGATGGAGGAAGAAGAAGAAAAAAAAACGTGGGGGGAGCTCCCCCTGAGGGTTGGAAAAAGCAAGCCTTGAGGCGCTTACGAAGTAGGCGCCGAAGCTGGGGTCACGAGCAAGGTCATGTCTGATGCTGTCCCTACCTTCGGGTTAGTATGTCCTTATTTACGGGCCTATGGCAGATAGCTCAGCGGATACAACAAGGTAAGTATCGTGGATCTTAAGTCCGAGCCGAAGGTAATAACGAGGAGGTTAGGTACCACCTAGTACCTAGGCAGTGAGATACTACTCGGAGGACCAAAGGCAGTACTAGCCTGCATGGATCGAGCCGAGCAGCGATAGTGCTAACTATAGGATCATTTATATGGAAAGAAAAAAAAAGAACTTGCGATAAAAAATATGAAGATTAAGATGAAGCGGTGAGTCAAGGCCCTCGAAGTGATGAAGGGGAATGAAATATGGGTGTCCAATTGGTAGCATTCATTTCGGACCATTCAGGGCAAAAAGTAGCGCCACAGAAAGCAGCGGTTGGTTGACCGAGCCGACCGATCGTGCCATCTGGGAGATTGAGTGAGATTGCATGACTTCTTCCCCTCGCCATAACTATCCTCAAATGTTGGGCAGTTAGCGAGATCGGATCTTTCTGGCTGCCCAATTATGGAGAGGTTAAAGCCACCCAGGCAGAAACCAAAAGTTAAAACACTCACCTCCGACTTTCAGGGCAGGTGGAGCTTTCATATCTGCCTTGGTCTGCTTAGTTCTCGTAAACTCGGTGGATACTCAGCCTAGGGAACTAAGAGGGCATCGGAAATGGAGCTATTGTTTGTTCTTGCATGGGCAGAGGTACTCTAATAGTGCGAGCACCCTTGAATTCCTGTTACATAATTCAATGTTTAGACACCGGGTGCTAGTCTGATGTTTCTCTGACTACCACGCATCCCGGGGAATAATATCCAGGTACGTCCTTTACCCAGGCCTGGAGGAAGGGGGGGAAGGGCATCATGCTTGCAGCCCACATGCCTATCGCTGACATTTGATCTATTTCGAAACCATGAATTTCCCGTCCCGAGAGGAAATGTCCATGCAGATAACTTGGTAACACTTCGTATCTCCGCACAATACCACCTACCTAAGTCATGTAGCATGCAGCTTGCATGCATGCCTGACCGTTTGAGTTAGTCCAGGCAGGATGCGTCATTTCTCTTTTCTCAAGAAACGAGGTTAGCGCGTGGAACTCTGTTGAGTGGAGTCGGTGGACTGAACAAGATTCAGAGACGAATAAGCTGACGGCCCTTTCCTGCAGTAGACAATCCCTGCCATTCCAGGAGGGACCCAGTCATTGCCCTGGATTGAGGTTCCATTTTAAATCCGAGATGGTATCTTTTCTTGTATTATGAATACAACATTGTATCGCGTAACGTGAAGGAGAAAGGTTTCGAATAGGGGGATATATCTCCTCCGTAGCGGGGCACTGGAAAACAGAATAATGACTGTCCAACTTGCTGTCGATAACAGTCGATATACGCACTTGATTAATGTAAATGCTCCATATGCCTTTTTTCATGTTCTTCAAGCTGTATACTCCGGAGAGGGTATAATACGTACATAAATGGTACAAATCTAATCAGATGATCTAATCAGATAAGTAATGTGCCCGATAATCGGAGAGCCAACGGCGGTCTGTCGCACCTGACCGATCCCGTGAAGTAGCCTGTGTATTCCTGTTTCCCAGCGGCTTAGCCTCTTCGACGCTTCCGCACCAAAGGCCGAAGCCCGCCATCCCACGTAATAAGCCACAGAGGTGCCCATGCGTCAATCTGCAAATCCGTGTCCTCGCATCGTTGCTACCTGCTGCGACCTGAGATCACCTTCCCCCGATTTGCCCCCACCTCTCGCGCTTGGGCCTATCACTGTGTCGTATACCTCTCTCAGATCCACCAATGATAGTGAATGTATTTCACATTGTTTGAAGGTTCCTGCGTCCCAACGGCTACTTCGAAGCTGTGCTCAAATTTTTATATATATTGGTGTCATTATTTCCTCTTTTTTGGTCAGGTTGGTTGTATTAAACCTCCTCTGGCCAAAAGGGTTGTCAGGTTTTGCGATCGCAGCGGTCCGAAAAGTTCGCAATGGGAAAGCGCAAGCTAGCAGTCTTTTTTCGCAAGTACGTAACAGCCAAGCTCTCACGGAGAACAAAAAAAAAGGTAGGTGCATTTCGAAGCCATGACGAAGGACACCAAAACTCGACAGCTCCAACTCGACAGGCCACCAAACCCCAGGCCAACAGCGACCAACGAAATGGATCATTTGAGGTGGTTCCAGTCACCAAGATTCCTGCCTTAGATACGATAGATCAATATGTCGCTGGACCGGCAACTGAAGGTACTATCGACCGGAGCCCGAGGGTTGAGCTTTCCTGGAGCTCCGATGCGCGAACCGTGATCGACGACCTTATGCAAGGCTATGCACGGTTCATATCTTCCTTCACTGGGCTCCAGGATATTGCCTTTGTTCTATCGCTCCGGTCTCCTTTTGCAGCAGAGTCAAAGAATACCCATTCAGTTGTCTGCGCAACTATCGCTCCTTCTGGTGATAACCAAGAACCAGGGGATCAAAGCAGGTGTATGCTGCGTGAGGTTGACTTTGAACGGTATAACAAAGACGAAGTCCAATTCTTCGCGGAATTGGGATCAAGCTGTGATCACGAAAAGGAAGGACGCAAAGCGCCGTGGAGTACCCTGGAAAATGTTAGTTGCAACCCGTGGGGTGGTAGACGTACAAACTTAGCTAAATACATATATTTTCTGTTTAGATCTTCACATTATTTGCTGAGCCTGACATAAGGAAAAATACTTTGCACATCAGCTTCGAGTATCCTAGACGTCTTATACCCGAGCCTGCGGTGAACCAGATCTTGCATGTACTTGCTACCAGTCTCGCTGATTCTTCACCCACCCTCGCCCTTTCAACGATGACACCACCCGTTGAACTTTCTATCCTCAACTTCCCCCCTTGTATGGCTCCACCGTCTCGCCATCCTACACAAAACGGGAACATTGACACCACCTCCATGAGACGACATCTTCTACATAGCGCATTTGAAGATTGTGTCCGGAAAAAGCCAAGCACAATTGCACTGGACTTTGTGCACTCGCTGCCATCCAAAACTTCGCCTGCCGAGCACAGCACTCTCACCTACGCCACCCTTGACGCTGCAGCTTCTAATTTAGCGGTACGTATCAGATCTCTCTTGTCCGGTACCGGTTTAGCTTCTGAGTATGGATCTATCATTCCTGTTCACATGCCGACATCCCCCGAACTCTATATATCGTACCTAGGAATTTTGAAGGCTGGATATGCTTTCTCCCCAATTCCACAAGACGCCCCGCCACAAAGAATTTTGCAGACTATTAAGGCCCTAGGCTCACCCATTCTGCTTGGAAATACCCCAGAGCCTGCTTCTTATCTATCCCACTCAGGAGCCATAGACAATGAGAGAAAGATGCCTATCTGGGTTGACGTGACCGATGTATCCAAGTGGAAGGAATTATGTCGCGACCGTTTCACGACAGCACTCACCTCTAAGGCCCCGATTGAGCAGTTGGATATCCGAGAAGATCAAACTGCTTACCTGCTATTCACAAGCGGTTCCACTGGGCAACCCAAAGGCGTTCAAATAAGCCATTTAGCAGGTACATGCTCTATTGAATCCCACATCGCGGAGGTTCCACTCCCAGGAGATCCAAATGGAGGTTTTCGCTGGTTTCAGTTTGCTTCTCCGTCCTTCGACCCATCAATCATGGAGATATTTGTGACTTTGAGCACGGGGGGAACGTTGTGCTCTGCAGACCGCAATCTTTCACTTTCCAACTTGGAGGCAACTATTAACGAAGCAAGAGCAACGGTGATGATGTCTACGCCTAGTCTGGCTTCCATTCTCCGACCATCTCATTTGACAACCCTTCAATCTCTCTGGTCGATGGGGGAGAAACTCAATCGAACTGTGATAGAAAAGTTTTCCCCCAAGCCGGAGGATGATGGAGCCGGAGCTTTATCGAATCTTCCACCAGCCTTAGTTAATGCCTATGGACCGACTGAAGGAGCAATTAATTGCACTATTTCTGCTCCGTTCACATATAACACCCGTGGCTCGATTATCGGGAAAGCACTACCAACATGTACAATCCTTATTATATGTCCTAATAGCCCTACCCCAAGACTAGTTCCTTCTGGCCTGGTCGGAGAATTGGTGATAGGTGGACCGCAAGTCAGCAAGGGCTACTTCAACCTTCCAAGGGAGACAGAAAAGTCGTTTATTCACAGCACTAAGTTCGGCTACCTCTACCGCACCGGTGACAGGGCTCGCATCGTGTGGGACCAGGCGGGTTCTCCAGTCATTGAGTATCTAGGCCGTATCACGACGGATCAGGTGAAAGTGAGTGGCCGACGGGTTGAATTAGGTGAGATTGAATCAGCCATCACCACTGTCCCTAGCGTTAGAGAAGCCGTTGCGGTTGTCTTAATGCGAGACGATAAGCTAGAGGGCGGCGAACAGATTATCGCATGTTTGGTGATTAATGACAAGTGTGAGGAGACGAAACGAAAGGTTATACAACAGGTGCAGAAGAAAGTGAAGGAGCACCTTACACCCTCTATGTTCCCGTCTGGGTATACTTTTTTCGAATCGCTCCCGAGATCCGGCTCTGGAAAGGTGGATCGCAAAGCAATTTCTGCTCGGCTGCAACGAGGAGAGAATGAGAGCAAGATTTTACCTGCTGTGGAGTATGAGAAGTTAGGAAATGGAGCCATCGGATTGGTGAAGACGCAGGACCCAGCCACGATACCATTGCAACAGCTTGTAACTAGCCTGATTGCCGAAACTGTGGGCGAGAGTACCTCTGCCGTTAACCCGGGAGACGACTTATTCTCAATGGGCATGGACAGCCTTAATGCGGTGAAGCTTCTTCAAAAAATGAGGGATCATACTATTGGTGGTTTGTCCGTGGCAGACGTCTTGCAGTCTCAAACACCCATGGCCTTGGCTACGGTCATTGCGAATCGCCAAAAATCGGAGGAAGAGAACCAAGCTCCGATATGGCAGACAGGGTTCTCGTTGGATATCACAGCATTCGGAAGCCGAAATCGTCCAGTATGCGCAAAGAAACTCAACCTTGCCAGTGATAAGATCGAAAAAGTGTTACCGGCTACTGCGACCCAGTGCTCCATGTTAACGAGTTTTCTTGGTAGCTTGGCTGATAGGTCTTCCACAACTCGCAATTACATCTATCACTCAGTCCTTTCACTTCCACCGCAAGTGAATCTCGAACAAATGAAGACGGCCTGGGAAACCATAATAGCAACTTATGATTCATTCCGAACGGTCTTTTGCAGTGTGGATGATGATATTGCCCCTTTTTCTCAGTGCATCTTGACCCAGGAAAATGCCCCCCGGCTGGATTGGAAAGCATTCTCTGCATATGCCAACGGCCATCCAGAGGAAACAGCGTTGCAGAAGGCACTTTCGGACGCTGAGGATACAATTGATGTGGACTCCCCCTGGAAAATATCTCTTGTTCAATCACCGACACGCTCCCAGATACTATTGAGCATGTTCCATGGAATATTTGATGGTGGCTCTTTGAAACTTCTCCTTGAAGATGTGTCTTCCGTATACACAGGAAAGCCATTGGCAGAGCGAAAACCTTTGGATTACATTGTCAAGCATCATTTTCAGACTGACCATATATCGACATCCCGTTTCTGGGGTGAATACCTGGAAAACTACTCGCCGGTAACATTTCCATCTCTCACATCTTACCAGCGTCCATCAATCAAGGCAACTGGATGTGTGGAAATATCTTCCCTTACCAACAACTACCATAGCCTGAAGAGGCGGGCTAAAAGCATAGGTTCTACCCCACTCTCCGTGCTACAGGCTGCCTGGAGCTCAATTCTTTTCAATTACACAGGGGCACCTGATCAGGAGGTTGTCCTGGGAAGCGTGGTGTCTGGAAGGCTTGACGAAGACTCAGCTACGTGTATCGGACCGACATTCACAGTTATACCCGTGAGGGTCTCGATTGGGGAAATCTACCAAAGAGATGGAAACCCTATAACTAACGTAGCTATCGCTCGCCATTTGGCATCATTCAATGCCAAAGCGCTCTCGCACTTGCAGCCACGACTAGGGTCAATCAATTCTGCAGACGGGCAAATTCCATACGACACAGTTCTCGCTTACCAGGACTTCAGGCGTAGCTCTAGTTCTACCAGCCACTGGAACTCGATTGTGCATCCTCCCATGGCGACTGATTTTACGGTCATGGTTGAGGTTATACCAGAAGACGATTCGTCTTTGACTTTCCGAGCTAATTTTAATGAGAAGCTTGATTCAATCTCTGCTGAGATGATGCTGAAAGAAATGGATGATATCGTTAATTTTATCCTTGACAATCCAAATGGGAACTTTGAGGATGCTTCATTTCATCCTCGATCAGACCTAAAGTCGGCTTTCAACCCTACCCCCAAGACTGCGTCCGAAGTAGCGGGTGGCTACTTACTACACTCTCAGTTCGAGGAACATGCCAAATCCAATCCAAGCGATATTGCCTTGATATTTAAGCGGAGCGTGGACAACGAACAAGACCCTGGAAACGTTAATTTGACCTATTCGGAACTTAATGCTATGGCTGATAATCTTGCCGAACACCTGCTTCGAATCTGTGGATCTCTGACAAATTCCACGGTGCCAATATGCATCGAGAAAAGTCCAGAGCTGTATGTGGCTATTCTCGGAATCCTCAAAGCTGGAGGTGCTTGGTGTCCAATTGATACACACTCTCCTACACAGCGTCGGCATGACCTTATTGCCCGGACTAGTTCTGGTGTGCTTCTTGTCTCAAATAATGATGGCGCACAACCTGACGGGGCTGTGCCTGCTGCCACCAAAGTGATCAACGTCAGCCAATTCTCAGATAATTGCTACCGTAATCCCGATACCGCAGAGCCAAAACTCAATACAAGTCGCGCTTCCCCAGACAACATAGCGTATCTTATCTGGACCAGCGGAACAACAGGAGCACCAAAAGGGGTTCCAATAACCCATTCTGCAGCTGTATCTAGTATGAGATCACTTCAAAAGGACATTCCGGTGAACGCAGATGGAAGCCCTGTGCGCTGTTTGCAATTCTCACAGTGTACCTTTGATGTGTCAATTCAAGACCTATTCTATACATGGGGCGTAGGAGGAGTCCTTATCTCTGCCTCAAGAGATGTCATGCTGGGGTCTTTCTCTACTCTCGCAAATATCACTAATGCAACACATGCACATCTCACCCCCGCATTTGCGGCTGGAGTTCCCAGGAAAAGCTGCCAAACCCTAAAGGTGATCACGATGATCGGTGAAAAATTAACGCAACCAGTAGCTGATGATTGGGGAACCAATATGAGGGCATTCAATACCTATGGACCAGCCGAGGTGACGGTGGTTTCCACCATACGCGAGTTTGGTAATGAACACAGGTCCATCAAAAGCGCAAATGTTGGGTGGCCTATGGATTCTGTCTCCGTGTTCGTAACGAAGAATCAGCGGGTGATAATGAAGAATGCTGTTGGTGAATTGGCTTTAGGTGGCCCACAGCTCTCTCCCGGTTATTTGAAACAGGAGGATGTCACCAAAGCAAAGTATGTCTGGAATAAGGAAGCTTCGCAGAGGTTGTATTATACAGGAGATCTGGTTCGAATGCTTGCAGACGGCTCCCTCGAATTTATGTCTCGTTCCGATGACTTGGTCAAGCTTGGTGGCATTAGGGTTGAGTTGAGTGAGATAAGCTTCGCCCTCCGGGGGTGCCATCCCCTCGTTGGGATCATTGAGACGTTTGTTCTCAGTCGCCAAGATCGGCCTACTCCTGTTCTGGTTGCTTTCCTGTCTGCACCTGGAGCCGCAGGTACTGTGCCTGCTGGGCAGCTCGTGCTATCACAGCATGTTGCCGTCGAGGTAGCTTGTGCTGCGGCGAATCAGGCACGAGATGCCTTGCCTGAATATATGATCCCGTCGGTTTTTTTGGTTGTGAATGTTATTCCCAAAACTTCATCAGCAAAGGTTGATCGCCGTGCACTCCAGGCTGCCTACGAGTCCGTTGACCTCGATAATTGGGAAAATAAACTTCATCCCGAAGATCCTACCGGCAGCCAAATATCGGAAATCGAACCTCGTACTTCCATCGCCACAGAAGTAATTGCAATCGTCTCTGCTCTAGTCAATATTTCACCCTCGACCTTTACCAAGACTAAGCGGCTCCGAAGTCTTGGCCTCGATTCTTTACGTGCAACCCGCCTTGCCTCCAAGATGAAAGAGGCAGGCTATGGGATATCTGTCATCGAAGTTTTAAGCTGTGTTACTGTTCATGATCTTATCAGATTAGCTACGTCCGTGCGTGGGATGGATGTGGCTAACTCTCGTGTTTTTGACGTGAAGGCATTTAACAGCGTCTGGCATGATGTGGTAGCGAAGAAGGTAAAGGACGAGTTTGTGACCGTCCGTGCAACCGCGATCCAGGAGAGTTTGCTTACCGAAACCATGAGCACATATAACATGTATTGGAGTAACCACTTCTACTCTCTCGACCGTTCCGTGGATGTTTCCCGATTACGGCAGGCATGGTTCGCAGTTTGCCAAAAGACGGAGGCATTAAGGACTGGTTTCATTCCTGTGGCTGAGGCAGATAAGAGCATTCAGAACGAAAACCTCTTGTTTTCCCTTCTGCAGATAATCTACAGGCTTCCAGCTTTGGATTGGGAATATCACAAATGCACTCAAAAAGATTGGAGGGGGGTGATGGAGCGTCGAATCGAGGATATCATGACAAGAAATCAAAGGGATTACTTCAGGCACCCTCCATGGGCTGTTACGATATTTGACAGGGGCCAGGAACGCATCATGGTATTAACCCTGCACCACTCCGTCCACGATGAACAGTCACTTCAATTTATTGTGGACGACGTGCGAGTCGCTTATTCTTATAAACCACCGCTGAGACCCCAAATGAGTGATGCACTTTCCATCATCCTCTCAGGTGAGGGTGATTACGGAGAAGCCCTCAAATTCTGGGCTTCAGAGCTCGAGAGTTTTCCAAATATTGATGCAGCAGTATGGCCAGACTTGACGGGAAAGCGAGTGCGGGCGGGTGTTGTGCCAGAATATCAATTAATTTCCGAAGAGGTCGCCATGACAGAACCTGTTATAATGTTGGAATCGGCTGCAGCTAAGCTTGGTCTACGTTCTATGACATCAATTATTCGGGCTGCATGGGCATTTGTGTCATTGGGCTATCTTGGTTTGCCAGCAACTGTTTTCGCTGAGACTCTCTCTGACCGATTGTTGGACACGTCCCTTGAACGCAACGTTGGCCCTTTAATATCAGTCGTCCCGATTCCTTTCCATCCGAAAGGGAGTGCGCGTGAAGTTTTGATAGAACATGATCGCCTCTCCGTTCACTCCTGGAAACACCGCCATGTTCACGCCCGCGATATCCGGAAAATACTTAAGAGGCCTCGAGGGGAAACGTTATATCCTGCAGTTTTCAACTTTCATGGGGCCAGCGAAAGGCCTAAGAACCACTCACTGCCTGATATTTGGCGAGAGATGCAGGACCAAGTCGGGTTACACGTGGAACATGCAATGGCGATGAACGTGTTTCAAAGGAAGAACGGTAGCCTTACCTTGGAGGCGTCTGCAGACAGCCGTTTGATAAGCCGAGGACATCTACGTGTTTTTGTCCGTCAAGTTGATGGCCTCATATCATCTATTCTCAAGTATCCCGACGAATCTTTGGCTAGCTTAGTCAATCATCTTCCAAGTAATCTGCGTTCTATCTCAAACCGTCCTATCAGTGAGGAAGTCGCAAGCTCGATCCACACAAACCCAACCTATTGGCTGGAGTTATATGCTAAAAAGCAACCAGATTGGGTTGCCGTTGAGGTGGCTAAAAGCATTACAGCAAACGGGGTTAAGAAGGAGGTGATGAGCTATGGAAAGCTGAACGCTGACTCTAATCGTGTGGCAGCCTTTATCTCTTCGCTTGGCCATAAGAACAGAACTGTCGCTGTCTGCTCCGGGCGGACCATGGTGTCTTATTCGATCATCGTCGGCATCTTGAAGTCGGGGAATGCCTATCTCCCAATAGATGAGGGCCTCCCAGCCGATCGAAAATCGTTCTTAATCCAGGATGGGGACTGTCCAATTCTTTTCACCGAAACGTCTCTTGTGTCGTCTTTTTCTGGTATCGCAGATAACTGCCTGGTATTTTGCATTGACGATTCCGAACTCCCAAAGTCTTTAGCAGCAATGTCCCCCAGTGACAGAGACTATGCGTCTACGCACGACGATAATGCATACCTTCTCTTTACATCCGGTTCAACCGGAAAACCAAAGGGAGTTATGGTGACCCGAGGAAACCTCTCCTCATTCATCGAGTCATTCTCAGAATTTACCTGCGAGGCTGCCCCACGAACGTTAGAATTGGGCGGAGCAGGAAGATACCTTGCACAAGCAAACAGAGCTTTCGATCCTCATCTTCTGGAAATGTTTTTCCCGTGGCGCCACGGAATGGCAACCGTCACTGCCCCCAGACCAATGATTCTTGACGACCTTGAATTAACACTCTCGAAGTGGGATATCACACACGCAAGCTTTGTGCCATCTCTAGTGGACCACTCAAATATCACACCGGAGAAGTGCCCCAGTCTTATATTTATGACCGTTGGCGGAGAGAAAATTTCACAAAAGGTCTTGGATACGTGGGCTTCGACCCCCCAGGTTGCAATCGCGAACGCATATGGTCCCACAGAAGTAACCATCGGTTGTACTTTCGCACATATTAAGGAATACACGAACCTGAGGAATATAGGGCCACCCTTGACTGCATGCATCGGACATGTTCTTATTCCTGGTACCATGGATTACACCCTAATAGGCCAAACCGGAGAATTATGCTTCACGGGCGATCTTGTCGCAAAGGGTTACCTTAATAGGCCAGATGCAACCGGCTTCGTTGCCGGTCCCAATGGTGAGAAGATGTATAGAACCGGTGATATTGGGCGCCTGATGTCCGATGGCTCCGTGGAATATCTTGGGCGTGGTGACGACCAAACAAAGATCCGTGGCCAAAGATTAGAACTTGGGGAGGTTTCGGAAGTACTTCGTTCATCTTCGGTAACGGAGATCGATGTTGTCACGACTGTCGCAAAACATCCTGGCCTCGCGAGGGTTCAGCTTATTTCGTTTGTTGCTCGGTCGGATTCTCGCCAACAGAAGAAGGCGCAGAATGAACCTGTGGATCTTCTTTACTCTGACTTTGTAACATTGGGCCGAGAGTTGCAAGATATATGTCGAAAGAAGTTGCCAGGATACATGGTTCCAGACCTGATTGTGCCTATTTCGTTCATCCCATTTGCGCAACTGTCCGGGAAGGCAAATATAAAAGAACTTCACGAGCTATTTGCACATATCCCGCTTCAAACTGTTCTTCAGGGCAATAAACCCACGGCTGTTAATGGGGCCGCCTTCGAGCGACAATTGAGCCCTGAAGAAGAAGCTGTGGTGAACGAAATATGCCAGGTGGTCCCAGGTGATCCTCGCAGTTTCCGGCCGTTGTCAAACATCTTTGAGATTGGAGTGGACAGTCTGAGTGCCATCAGTCTCTCTGTGAGATTACGAAATATCGGTTACGCCGCCACTGTGGCCCGTGTTATGAGCAACCCGGTCATCGAACAACTCGCACGTCTGCCTAGAGACTCGTCACCGTCTAAGTCACAGGCCAATGTTTTATCAGCACAACACCAGGGACTCCGGGACCTAGAATCCCAGTATTGGAAAACTCCATCTTCTCAATTACTGCCATCCGAGGTTGTTTCGGTTCGACCATGCCTTCCATTGCAGGAAGGCTTGGTTGCTCGCTCTATCAATAGTGATCAGGACCGTCTCTATGTCAACCACATCATTCTCCAACTCGGAGACAATCTGGATGCTAGGAGGCTCAAAGAGAGCTGGCAGCAGGTCACTGATGATAACGAAATCATGAGAACTGTGTTCGCCCCCTTAGAGAAGGAGATCGTTCAAGTGGTTCTTTCAGCGTCCTCCCACGAGCTCAAATGGGCAGAGAATGAGTATAGCAGCTTAGAAGAGGCAATCTATCAACACCAACAGCACCAAGGTCAGATTTCGCGGGATATTATATCCAATATCTCTCGAGTGCCTCCAGTCCGGTTTCAACTAGCAAAGATTTCAGGTACAGAAATCCCTCTGGCTCTCTTCATCTCCATTCATCATGCTCTTTATGATGCAGAATCTTTTTCAATGCTATTGGACGATATATCTCAGCGTTACGAAGGGAAAGAGGTGCCCCAAAGGGGTTCGCCATCCGCCTTCATCGAGCATATTTACCTTCAGGACACTGAACGAGCAAAGCAACACTGGGTCCAATCTATGTCTGGCTGCCACCCCACCAGTCTCCGTGCAGATTCAACAACTATAGATAAGCCCATGGTTACCCATCTAAATCTCAGGAGCACACTTTCCGAAATGGAGCGGCGGTCAGCAAGCCTTCAAACAACAGTTCCAATATTGATACAAGCCGTGTTTGCTCTTTTGCTCGCAGACACTGTGGGTGCGCCTGACGTCACATATGGCATCGTGCTCTCAGGGCGGACTGTTTCTATTCCAGGCGCAACCTCGGTTCTCCTGCCTTGCATCACCACTATCCCTGGCCGTCTCGATACGAGGAATCTGGAGACTGTTGGTGACGTTGTCGAGACCGTTCAGAGATCGAATGTGCGGTCACTCGAGTTCCAGCATACTTCATTAAGACATATTCAACGATGGCTGAAAACTGAAACCCCTCTGTTTGATTGCCTTTTCTCTTACATCCGAACTCCTGCGCCACCAAAACGCACCCTCTGGAGCGAGTTGGACAGCCAAATGCCATCAGAGTATCCACTGGCGCTTGAAGTGGAAGCCAGCCATGCGACAGATACAGTTCACCTCAATTGTGTTTTCTCATCTTCATTCGGCCCCTTGTATAAGGGACAAGAACTCCTCGAGAAGATGGAAGCAATCCTGTCAAGCATTGCCGCTGGCGAAAACCCGTCTCTCGAAACCTTCCACCTTTCCAAATCTGAAAGTTTAGGTGTGAAGAAACCCAATACCTTGTGGGATGAAACAATATGGTCCTCCGTCGAAAAACAAATTCGAGGTCTTACTGAAGCGTTTTGCGGCCTTCCCTCGCTTCATGTCACCAAGGGGGCTTCTTTCCTTAGCTTGGGAATTGATTCTGTGACAGCCATTCAATTTGCAAACGAGCTACGCAAAGCCGGCCATCAAGTCTCATCTTCTGAGGTTATGCGATTCTCCTGTGTAGGTGCATTGGCGAAACGCATAGAGGAAATTTCTTCTAAACCACAAACAAATGGGGTGAAACGGGCCAAACAGGCTGCCATCCCAGCCAGTACATATGGAAAACATATTCGACCACTCGGTGGAAATGATTCCATATGCGCCATGTTTCAATGCACTCCTCTACAGTCGGGCATGATCACCCAAACAATTACTTCTGGTGGAAGCGTCTACGTTCACCCCCATTCCGTTCTACTCAATAACACGGTTGACTTTGATCAACTCAAAGTTGCGTTCCACCAAGTGGTTCAAAAGAATGATATCTTGCGTACCTCCTTCCACACGATTGAAGATCTTGGGAATTCCTGGGTTGGTGCTGTACATGTCAACCCCGCTCTCGAGTGGAAAGAGATCAGTTTGCCCTCCGGGGTAGATGTCATTTCCAAGGTTGCAACTCTTGTTAAGTTCGATAATGAAACGTCTTTTGGCACTCCACCTATCTTCCCAGTACTTGTCAATCAACCAGAGGGCAGAATCCTTATTCTTATTATGCACCACGCCCTTTATGATGGCGCTTCGTTACCGTTCATATTCGAAGATCTTGCCGCTATCTATCGAGGTGAACCTATATTAGAGCGGCCGCAGTTCTCCAAAATGGTCGAGCATGTTTTGAATGGGGAGGAGTCCTCATGCGAGTTCTGGGTAGATAGGTTACGAGGATATAGGCCCGCCGAAATCTCCCGACTCGATGACGCCAGCACTTCAAGTCGCATGCTTCTTGCAGAACATCCCATCAGCCTTGATTTATCAAAGATCATTGCCTCCTGCAAAGGAATTGAAGTGACCATTCAAAGCATAGCCCTCTTGACATATGCCAAGGTATTTGCACGCTTAATCGGGAGACGCGATGTCGTCTTTGGCCAAGTCCTCGCAGGTCGCTCGCTCTCTGTTCCTGACGCTGATCGAACCCTTGGGCCGCTGTTCAATACTGTTGCTCAGAGGGTTATTTTTGAGCCTAAATTTCTCAGCAACGCAGCACTAGCTCTGAGGGTGCAACAACATACCACAGATGCTCAGGTTCACCAGCACGCACCTCTACGGATAATACAGAACTCTCTACGACGGGCTGATGAGTTCAACTCCGCTTCGCTTTTTGACTCTCTCTTTGTTTTCCAAAAGAGCGCGGGGCTCGCTGGTAGTGACATGGAAACACAAGATATCTGGTCACCATGTAATACGGAAAACTATGCTGCACAGGCTGAATACAAACTCAATGTTGAGGTTGACCATGAACGGCATGGAATCGTGGTCAGGGCCACCTGCAATAGTCAATACATCTCGCAACAGATGCTTGATGATTTTCTAGACGAGTTCGACACCGTTTTTTGCGATATTATCGAGCATCCCACAAGGTGTGGCACAGCTTTACCTACCGGACTAGCAGAACTTCCACTTAAGAATATTCTGGTGGAGATTCAAGGGTCTGTTGTCGAAGATTCCAGTCCACTCCAACACGAATCAGTCGTTCGAACAGTGCTGGCGGAAGTGGCAGGTGTTAACCTCGATAGCATTACACCTCGCACAACCATATTCAACATAGGCTTAGACTCCTTATCAGCCATTCGCGTTGCCTCTCTATGTCGTGCCAAAGGCCTGAAGACAGGAGTGGGAGATATTCTTTTAGGAAATACGCTACGTGGAATCAGTCAACGCATCGTGCCTATCTCTGCCCAGCAGCCTGCAACAAATGGCTCGCTTATCAAAGAACATACTCTGGTAGAGGAGAAGGTACTCGAAAAACTTCATCTGGAAAAGGATTCAGTTGAGGAAATCCTACCATGTCTACCTGGTCAATTCTTTCACCTGACTAGCTGGTTAAAATCTGGACGGAAGATGCTTGAACCGACGTGGAGCTTCTTTAGCCCCGAACGTCTTGATGGTGACAAGCTCCAGGAAGCCTGGTTCAAGCTTCGCCAACGGCATTCCATACTGCGGACTTGCTTTGCTGCTGTATCACCAAAGGAGGCAGTGCAAGTTATCTTGAAAAGTCCCGCGCACGACACGGCAGAGACATTCAAAGTTATCGAATCCTCTAGCCCTATAACTGAACTAGCTAAGGCCCAAGCGCATGAGGAAGCATTGAAACCATCTTCTCTCTTCACTCCTCCAGTCCGCCTCCGTCTCCTGAAGGCTAGTGACAGAGATGGGATTGTCATAATTATCAACCATGCCTCGTACGATGCATGGACGATGCCAATATTTGTTTCGGAGCTGGAGAAGATTTACCGCGGCCAGCCCCTAGGTACATGCCCCGATTTTTCGTCTTTCGTCAATCACTCCGTACAAGCCCTACGTGAACTAGACGAAGAGGCATATTGGACCTCGACGCTCAGTTCTGGCGCGCCTACCTTAATCAAATCCTCTGAAGAATCGCCACCACAATCTTCAACTCAGCTATTTATCGGAGTATGGGAGAAGGTCAAAAACCTGTCTCAGATGGAGGCAGAATGCCGCTCAGTTGGACTGAGTCTTCAAACTGTTGTCCTCCTTGCCGCTGCTCGGTGTATTGCCCAGGTTACTGAAACCGAAAACCCCATTATGGGATTGTACCAGACTGGCCGATCTGCCTCATTCAATAACATCGAAAATCTCTCCGGTCCTTGCCTGAACGTGAACCCACTCGTGGTCCAAGATGCCCTATCAGTTGAGAGTGAGACTCAAACGGATATTATCGACCTGGCGCTAGCAGTCCAGGCCTCTCTTGCTGAGCGTGTATCATACGAGCAAAGCTCTCTGCAGGATGTTCTTCGGTGGGCCGATGCCCAGGCCCCGGGATCTCCATTGTTTAATACATGGATCAATTTACTTTGGACACAGAGCGCTCTCCCATCAGCCAACGACGTCACCCCAGAATCAGACTTAAAAGGAGACGAAGCGCTGTTCTTACCGCTGCGTATTGGCGTCCCAACGGATTTTATCCCTACTGAAGCCTTACCCAATTTACCAACTCCAGTGCAAGATCTGGATACGACTTTCCTACCAGACGGGAACGTATTCATTGATGTTGGGCCCGACCTGAAGACCGATACAATCGGATTTGGTGTTCGCGTTGAGGGTGGCATACTTTCAGAGAATGAAGTGCGCCAGCTTGTGGACAACATTAGCTGGGAAATTGAAGGGATCGTTTCCGCTCTGGGTGATGAGCACAGAAGAGACCATTGAAACGGCAAAGGCTGGAAGATATAAAAGAAAATGGGAACATATGAGTTTGCTTGCATTTTATCTGATATCTGTTTGTAATTAAACAACAATTTATTGTGATCTTACACTAAATTTCATCCTTGCCTTAACGAGGGCATATTGTCCGTAGCCAATGTCTATACAAAACCCAACATTAACATCCCTAAAACACATATTTCACAGTTCGCCCCGCCAATCCCGCCAGGACAACCGAAGACCACACAAACAAAGAAAACCGCACAGGAATCTTATTCCCAATAGTATGCGACAAACTGTGAAGAACCCGTAGACCAACATACGCCCACGCCAGGCCCACATCCGCAGTATTCGGTTTCCCCCCCGTCGCAATGGCCAATGTCAGCGCGATGGCATAAAACTGCGTCGGCTGCTCCATCAAGTGGTTGAAGTTATCTGCCTTCCATCGAACAGAGGGAGGGGTCTTTGCATCGATCTCGCCTTTGGTGAGGGTGTTGTCTTCTGAGATCTTCAGGCGCATGAATACCGGGATTCGGGTCGCGTACATCCAGATCTCGATGGCGAATGTCCAGAGATTGAGGACGATGACGGGGCCGAGGAGGCCTCCTGTGATTTGGTCGGGCATTTTGGTGGAGAATTGGACTAGTTTTGATGTTTGAAATTGTTTCTTCAGTGTGACCCGGAATGGGGGAGAGATCCAGGAATGCGTTTAACCCTTTATAATGATGGATCCACCACCTCGTATTCGTCCTTGAGGGAACGAGATACCGTGAAGCATGTGTTTTCGGCCGCAGCGGACCGCGAGGTGATCCTTCTATATCGATGGCATCCGTGGACCGATGGCGAGGCACCAGGGAACCGGTGAGGTGCAAGTTAGACACTTGCCTACATCCCTAGTTTGTTGAGCAAAAGAGATCTGCAGAGAACACTCCCGTACGATGGACGAAGTCGAAGTGAAGCGGGGGGATTAGGTGAAGCTTAATTTGACTGACTCGGGGTCACTGGGAATTGACTCGAAGTCGGACAAATTCTTGCTGTTCCATGCCCGCAATGATGTTTATCAAACCGAGATTCGAGTAACTTACGGGCCTCAGCTGTATCGAAGGTATCACCTACTAGCAGACAGTGAACAAAAAAGACAAGAGAGGTATGATACTTGCCCCTGAATAAATACCTACGAAGTCGAAAAGAGTGGAGAGCCTTTATATTAGCAATTATAATACAGAATACAGAGAATATCCTAACACATTCAGATCCTATATCAACCCCGGCACCCTCCCATCAAAACTCCCCAACTGAACCCCCAAAGCCACCGCCCCAACCCCATCAAAAACCGCCAGGGTCAAAAACTCCCAGAAACCCTCCTCACTCATCCCCCTTCGTCCACGCAGTAGGCAATTCCCCAACATTGTCGCCGAAATTCCCAGCCGAACGGGCACACTGACGTGTAGCCACTGGTTCTCCTCGATAGGCATGTAAGAGCTCAGGAAGTAGGGCAGCATCAGGGCTGAAGTAACGATTCCAAAGAGGGCATTTGTGTCTGCGATTCGTCGCGTTGTAGGATTCGGGACGAAGATTTCGGGGGAGCTTTGGTTGGGGTTCCGGGTTTTGGGGGTTGGGGTGCGGCGGAAGAGGGAGACGTAGACTCCAAGGCCGAGAATGGCGGTGCTGGAGATGAGGACGGGGGTGGGGAGGTTTATCGG
The DNA here is from genome assembly GCA_027569045.1 of Aspergillus biplanus. Taxonomy (NCBI): domain Eukaryota; kingdom Fungi; phylum Ascomycota; class Eurotiomycetes; order Eurotiales; family Aspergillaceae; genus Aspergillus; species Aspergillus biplanus. The sequence continues at coordinate 185,532 of JAPDEJ010000048.1, forward strand.
GCGGAGGGAGAGCATTTTTATTGATGGTACTGGTGGAGGAGTATGTGGATTTAATCGGGTGTGGGTGTTGGGAACAGATGTTGAGGATTTGGAGGAGGGGGATGTGCATCAAAGCATTTTGGAATACGAGGTGGAACTTTGACCATTGATGCGCACCCCCGGCCTTGGTGTCATATGGCATCCTTGGGGTTCCGTAAGCCCATTCTATTGGCCAATGGTGACAAATAAAACTAAATAACCTTATGCGATGAAAAAAATAATATGATGGGCTGAGACGAGTATATCCCGGAACATCCATCCCAAAGCATGGAGCGGAGCAAGTTTGATGACTGCGCGAGAAATTGGCACGAAGGACCTCGGTGAGAGAGTAGGGTGCTAAATACAATCGATGCACCACGAGTTTGGTAGTTCCGGGCGCGCTTTATATGTCGAGGGTTATATCTAGACTGTGTGGATAATGCCACATATTTCGAATAACTATATTGGATGAGAAAGTGGTGAATTCTATTTCAAGACGAGGACGCTCATAAAAGGTATCCAAATCTATACAAAGGAGACTATACTTCATCACCACATTATGCTTATTCGCTTTCTTCGGCGTAGTTCACCTTCTTCGTCCGCTGGCTTCGACGTACTCCATTGCTCTGAGACTGCGTCAGGTTTGGGCTTTCCGGATGATCTATCTCACTATCAGAACCAGTTGGCGTTGATGCAACAGGCGATGCTTTTCGTTTTCGGGTGGGCTTTGTCTTGGTGCTTGATGGACTCACAAAACCTCGCGGGGGTTTGGAGGCTGGAGTAGTTGGGCCCTCTCCGTTTGCTATGGCTTTCTTGGGACTTCGTGCCGTTTTCCCACGGGTCGTCTTCTTCGGTCGAAGCCACTCTTCCATACCCGGCGGCCAGTAAACTCTTCCTTCGGGACCACCCATTCCAATTTCTTCCTCGGGGACAATGGGAATAGGTGGCACTTGACCCTCAAGGTCAACAAAGCCGCCGTTCTTTTTGGTCTTTCGAGGGGGCTTGAATAGCTTATTCTCATCGTTACGGACATGAGGCGTGATGTCATTGAATAGCTCATGACCTGGAAGCTTAAATGTTCTCATCAATTGGAAAACTGCCTGCTCCTTGTCCTTGGCCTCGATCATCAAATCCATCGTTGGGTCGCATGGAGGAAGTGTGGAAACGCGATCGCTATGTTTCCGACGCTGGCGATTTGTGATCGCGGACGAAACCGGTTCGGAGTAATGCATCTTCTGTGTTATCTCCTTTCGGGTCCAGGTTGCCTTTATCCGATCAAAAAGGTCCATGATATCAAGCGTACCCCCGCGTACCTTGCTCGAGTCGAAAATGATGTTATGGTGGTGGAAATCAAGGACAAGTGGGATATTCAACTCCTCACAGATAGGCAACAAATCGTGGACAGACCAGCTCACGTCATCGTTCTCCAAAACAAGACGATTCTTAATATCTTGCGAGAGGTTTTTGTAGTTGCCGCGAAAACGCTCTAGTGTTGCCTGCTTGTCCCCGAAAACACCACCCATGTGCAAGATCATAACCGCATCCCGATTCTGCTGAGGAGGTAGCTGAAGTAGCTGAAGCATCTCAGAGTGGTACTCTAGGTCCCTGATAGAGCTCTCCACAACTTCTTTCCGTGGGGAGCCTAGTTGGGTATACTGACCAGGATGCACGGACACTCTATGGCCAAGCTCAGCTACTACACGGCCTGCTTCCGCAAGTACATCCGAAGCAAAGGGGGCCAGTTTATATCCGTATTCCTTATGGCTTGCAAAAGGAAACATCTCACTGCTGAGACGCATAAATCTGATGCCGTAACGGTTATTCCAACGTAAAATCTTCTCGATATCGCGAGCGTTAGCGAGACCCAGGGATTCCACATATGCGTGGCCGCGCTCAATATCCGCCGGTTGGTTTAGATCACGCCGATTTTTGGTTGGATGGGGCGGTTGGGACGGATCCAAAAGCGGGTGTCTATTCTCCAGGATAGAGGATATACGGCAGGTACGGGAGCAAAATACGGACGGGTTTGCATATCGAAGATATGTGTTCAAGCAAGCCTATCCATTGAATCAGGAAAATATTCACCAGGGGGGGACAACTCCTGTCAGTAGTCTCGTAATCAGGCCAAACTCACATAGCCCAATCGTCCTTTCCAAGGGAGGGGAAGGTAGCTGCTGTGCACCGGAGGCGGGCGCGAGAGAGCTTCCTGAAGCTCCTCCGCTTCGATTGGCACCTCTTCATCCGATTCTGGATCCATCAACACGTCGATTGGTTGTTGGGTTGAACACGCGTCGTTCGCATCAACTACTCTCCGAGAGTCTTTAATTAAACCTTCTTCCACACTCGGTAGGGGCTCCGGAACGGAAAAGACCTCTGTGGCTTGAGGGGATCCACGCGATCCTGAAAAATACCTAAGGGGTAAGCTCAGATGTCGTGTTGTCGCACGCCCTGATGAGTATTGTCGCGAAGAGGAATGCGCTGAATTGTTGAGCACACCGAACAAATGACCTTTGGGGGGAGATTGAATTAAGGGAGCGATCGGAATCGCCACAGTATCTGCACGAGTCATCCATCGCTGACGAGGCAGATCGATGTGGCGACCACCCACGCGGAGAGATGCGGCATGCTGGACAGGGTACGCTCGAGCAAACCTCTGCGGATGCGAAGAAAGCCGCAAAATCATCCAGCAGGAAGCTTGCGAATGATTTTAGGGAATTCAAGTTAATTGACTGGACTTGTAATGTACATGGATCCTCATGTTTGGGGGGATACTCGTACAACTTCAATCTCGATCTCAGGGGAGAACAATGACGTGACACAAAAACAGAGGTGGATGAGATAAGCCAACCAAACAAGCTCGATCAATCAAGGTTGGCAAAACCTGTCGAGCTATACCTAAATAAGTAAGCATTTCCGGATTAGTAGGTGTAAATCCTGCCAGCGCCTCGGCGGTCTTGAAGGAGAGTAAATAATGGGCAAGGCTTCGTCCAGGACTAGTATATTGTGAATGTATATAGTGCTATACACTCGTTTATCTTGTATTATTCTGCTAAAAATGGAGAAATAAGTAAAATAAAGTTGGTGGAGTACACCATACGCCTTGATTAAACCCCGTGGGCGTGGGAAGACAGGGAGTTCGCACCAGCTGAAGGATTCATTCATTAAAAATCTTTAAAAGTAAAAAAATACATTATGTGAAGTCAACCAAGGGCAATAATATGCAAGAAAAGATCTCCACATAAAATAGCCCGAGTTTCAAAGTCATTGGTATCCTGTGTGTGGTGCGTCATTCAGTCATCGGTCTGACAATCCCCTTGGTAAAGTAGCCAAGATAGAAAAAAAAACCTGCGTGTTCAAAATCTTGGGGTAAAGTACCCCGGGCTCCTCCTTTTTTCGTGTGTTTTATTCTTTTTCGTATATATACGGCATCTTGCAACTGTGGACCTTGCGGTCGAGTCCCTTTGCATACGTATAGATCAATTTCGGGTCTTAGTAAGTGCCCGTGTAAGCAGCCGAGTCCCCATACCCGGTCTGGGTAGCCGTATTAGGCTTCCGGGAGAAACGGCTGAACAAGCCAGGCTTTTCATTATTGGTCCCCATCTCCACATCTTGAGGAGTCGGGTGCCCTGGAAGAATGTCATCGGCGCTGGCCGTGTCCGGGCTGTTCTTGTTACGGCGCCAGAAGCCACCACGTTGCTGGGATCCGTACGTGTATCCGTTGGCGGGAGAAGGTCCGAACCGCTTCTCACGCTTGTGGTGACGAGCGAGAAGGAATTGGAAGAGGATGGAAATCAGGAAGAAGAAACTAATAAGAGTGAAAGGATCAGTCATCAACTTTTTCTTCTTGTGTTGTAGACTTTTACTCACATTCCAATCAGTGCAACCGCGAATACCACCTTCTCAAGCCTGCAGGCAAATCCATAGCTTACAGTCGATGGAGAATCGGTGTCACTGGCTCCCGTTCCCAGAGGAGTATCAACAGTACCGGAGCAAGCTTGCGTCCCGTCCCGGGTCATAACAGCGATAGCGATCATAACTCCAACGAAACAAACGTCGAGAACGATAGCCATAAAAGCAAAAAACGAGACCCCTCCTAGACAGCAGGTGAAGAGGGTCCCGAGGAGGGCGTAGAGTGTCGCTGCTCCAGCGAGGCCTTCTACAGCCCGCATCCATTGAGGAATAGACTGGTCATGTTGGGATAAGACAGCAAGGAAGTAGGAGAAAATTCCTAGAATAACTGCAGAATCCAGGAACTGTAAGACCCGAATGGCCAAGTTGAAGAAACGCAGAACAACGCCACCGACACCCATTCTGGTAGTTGGAGCCAATAGCTATGAAGGGATGGACGGAATTTGACAAAGATTGAGTGCCAAACAGGTAATCACCTAGGTAAGATTTTGTGATATGGTGTAAAAAAATGGGGGGGGGGAATCTTTCACAATAAGAATTTAATGTATTCCTGGGAAGTAGACACGACGAGTAAAACGTTGGGGGAGGGAAAGAGTTGCAATATACCTGCTGTGGAAGGCAGCGAAATTTCATTGTTCAGGGAGGGTCCCAGGGGACAGAAGTGTCGAAGCATGGAGATCAGTGGAGGCATTTCCCTCGCAAGCCCCAGAGAAGAGTGGGGACTGGAATCGTGCCACTATTCTCACAGGCCTTTCGGAGAGGAACAGTCCACCTTGCCCATGTAATCCGGAAGGGTGATCCACGGATGACGACAAGTGTTGGGCGGACGTGATTGGAAGATAGCCGGAAATTGAAGAAAATCCCCCCAAGGCTCCTGTTTACAAGCCACAGCGCCCAGCCACTAATGATGTAATGATCATGGGACCAGGCGTCAGTAGAAGTCCTATTGGCTTAAGCTCAGGTGGCGCGAGGTCCCGATGGGGCTAGCCCCGAACTATGTGACACCGCCACGCGATTAAATTCCGGGACCGTCACTTTTTAGTGCAGCCCTATACATAGTAATTTCCATTGAGTAATATTTGGTGGGCTTAGTGGAGGGCGCAGCGTCATCTTGGGGTTGCAGGCACAGAAAGTCGCAGGAATAATATTATTACTATACTCAAAGGAAATGAACCATGGTGTCATCATTATCTAAGTAGCTCAGTGCTCCCCAGACATTCTCATCTCAACCTCGTGTGACACTGGTTGTCATGTCGGGGTGTTTCCGCCCACCCACCATTATTAATTACTCTTTCGGTCTTCCCAGATGACGTGACATGTGATGGACCAATTCAACGTGCAGGTATACGTTTTGACTCTCGCGGATGCAACCTTCAGATTTATATCGTCCTTTGGACATCCACAAGGATCTTGCAGTGTTGATCCCGCCCGCTGAGCAAGGGTTTGAATCCTTTCTCCACTACATCAGCCATCTTTATTTTGTCCGTGATCATCCTCTCCGGCTTTAACAAGCCTTTAATGCACATATGTCAGACCGGTTTTCGAATTCCTCTGGACGTTTGCGAGAAGCTTACCTTGGCCGATAGCATTGATAACATCCTGGAATGACTTCTCATCGAACAGCGCCGCTCCAATATATTTAACCTCCCTCCACATCATCGCGTTGACGCGAACGTTCGGGTTTTTCTCCCACACCGCCACATTTACAATTGTCCCGTGGATTTTGCAGGCGTCGATAGCCTCGTTCAGTGCTTTGTCAACACCAGCGGCATCGAAGACAACATCCACTCCCAGCCCGTCGGTCAATTCCAGGGCCTTTTCCGTCACATTTATCTCCGTAGGATCTAGGACATACTCTGCACCATAATCAAAAGCAACTTTCTTCCGCCTCTCGATCAACTCTGAAACCATAACAAGCTTGGCTCCCCGTGATTTCAGAACCTGCAGGATACAAATACCCACCGGTCCACCCCCTATAATTAGGACGCTGTCGCCCTCCTTAAATAGAGATAGATTAACGGCATGCCAAGCCACCGCTAGTGGTTCAATTAAAGCTGCAGTTTCCAGAGGCACATTGTCAGGGATAGGGTAGAAATGCTCCTCGGGGGCAACGGTGAGCCTAGCCAGGCCACCACCATATCCTGTGCACCTGCAGTTAGTATTTCCCTGCACGTAGCTGGTGGACTCGAGGAGTCACGGCCTACCAGAGAGTCCAATAAACCCAATATTCTTACAGCAATGCCAGTAACCGAGTTTGCATGAAGGGCATTCTCGGTCGAAAATTGTCGGTCGTACAACCACGCGCTGTCCCCGAGAAACACGTGTGACGCCCGCCCCTACTTCTTCAACAACTCCAGCAAACTCGTGGCCCATTGTCACGGGGTATATGGACCCCGTTATAGGATGCGGTTTCTGGGGAATTAGAAGAGGGCCACAGGAGTATTCGTGGAGATCTTAAACCATCATATCAGTCCAATGCTAAGTCAGATCAAAGGTCACAAATACATACCGCTACCACAAATTCCAACGAACGCTGGTCGCAACTAAGTCATCCGATCAGTGCATTGGTGGGGAATCGGGGTTACGGCAGGTACAATACCTTGACCTCGCCATTTCCACAAGTGGGCTCTTCTATCTCTTCCACCCGTATGTCCTTAGGACCGTGAAAGCGGACTGATTTCATGGGGGTGTGTAGTATAGATGCTTTTACCATTGAAAATCAATCGTACTATCGTAATATTAATTATCCTCCGAACATAGGTAAGGTGTGAATATTTCAATTAATCTCGATTCAGTGTCAGCCTCCGCCATGGTAAATGCTGGCAATATATTTAAGCTACCTATAAGTGGGCAAATGTTATTAAGACTCGTCCAACGATGCCGACGTTACTATGACGTTTTAGAACATAAGTAGAAGCGGCAACGCGTAGTCTTGGCACCAAAGAAAGTGAGAGTATACCAACGGTTCGATGATGAGTATGTCCATCTGACCATCAATTATTAGGAACGGATTTCGTCAGGAAATCTATCTACGTCGTTGTCTGGTTAAGCAACCGGAAATGTGGCAAGCACAGGTGAGCTGAAGGTTTCCTTTTCGACGCCGTCCAAGGAACTTCTTGCAGTAGCATCTAGGTCGATCAAGTTCATCGATGAAAATAGTTTGTTCCTATCAGCTAAGTATCCCATCCGCTAGAGCAACTCAGATTGCCGCCCGAGCCGCCAACGAAGACCAAGATTCCCTTGTACTTCCCCCTAAACATCATAGCCACACTGCTGGTGTGAATAATGAGGTTGCGAGATGGTATGCGCCATCGTTGCTTATTTCTGCATTGGCTATAAGAAAATAAAGTGAGTATAGAAACTCAGTGCCTACTGATGTTCTCATCGATTAGTCGAGTGTCCTAGTTCATTAATGGCAAAAATCCACCTACTCAGTATTATATCAAGTAGGGATGGACTCTTTATCCCAAACGCCAAGGGTATGTTGTATCGTAAACCATGATAAAGTATATTCAAAAACAAAAAAGGTCACAGAATCAAAAGGATGGACAAAAACACATTATTCATTCTCTGAGGATTCTTCCTCACGTTGCCGTTCCACAAACGCACGCAAGATCGATTCTAGTCCCTCGTTTCGGCGCGCTAGCATCATCACGTCAGATACATTTATTGTCGAACGGCCAGCATGTCTTATACCCCGAACTGTCAGTAAACACGCGGGAAATAAGTAATATTAATGCAAACAATGTTATCGCTTACTTCGCAAAAGCTTCTAGGTCCTGACTCGCAGTCTCTGTTTGAAGATTAGATTAGTACGATATCACAAAGGAAAAATAAATACACTCAAGGGAGAAAGGAATAGAAAGCTTGCTTCTAGCGGCTGCTTGCCAGTAGTTGTGCGCATACCTATTTGGACCCAGACTAGTTCAGTCAAAGCTCCAATAAACTGAGGCGTAGCATTCACACCAAGTTTAATGGTCTCCTCATCAACAATTTTCCCAATAGAGAGCCAAAGAGCCGATTTCAAGCGCTATGGGAGGAGATATTCAGTGGTTGTCTGGAAGAAAGCGCTGGAGTTTCTACATACCTCTTCCAAACTAATTTCCTCATTCCGATCCATCTTCAAACGATGGGGGAGCAAAGTAACGACTGGGTGTCTGAATCAGTTACCAAAAATATAGAGCTCTACTGGCATATGATCCACTTAAATCCTCAACTCTCGTACATAGGCCATGATTTCTGAGTTCGTCTTGTTGGAGTTGAGTGAAACTGAACGCGATCCAACGCGTCGGTCTTGAATTGAATGATCAAGCTGATCGTTGATTGGCCCAGACTCGGAGCCCGGGATTAGCGTTTCTCCATGCAGATCACGCTTTACCTGTCAAAGAAATTTCCTATTTCGGAAGCACTCAGAAAAAGCCGCAGAACCACCTTCACCTGACAGCTTCTTTTGATTTTGGGAGTCTCTGCCTCCTTCATCCTCCAATTAACTCTCGAAGAACAGAAAGCCTACTAGCTCCGAGTGGGGGTGTCAATTGAGATCTCCATCATTTCCTTTTTTCTTCTTTTTCTCTCTTTCTTCTGCTTCTTTCCCAATTTCCTTTCCGTTCCCGAGTTCTCCGCTCAGGAAGGCCTTTTTTTATCGCCCTCTTCGGCTTTATCCTAGTCCTCCTCCAACCCGACTACCCATCAAATACCGAATAACGAACCTCCAACATGACCTCCGAATCCACCTCCGTCGTCCAAGAGGCGCTAAACGACTTCTTCGGACAGCTCTACGCCGGCGTTGAAGAGATCTTCCGCCGTTTCTTTACCAACCTCTACAAATCTTTTACTGAACTGACAGTCTCCCGCTGGACAAAAGTCATTCTCTCCGTTGTCGGCTACATCCTCATCCGACCGTACATCGAGGCGTTCTTCCGCAAGATGGCCGAACGAGACCGCAAGAAGCAGCTAGAAAAGGAGCGGGCCAAGAGGGAGGGTGCTACGAAAGCCAAAGTGTCCGCCAATACCCTGCGTGGGGGTAAGAGCAGCGAGGGTGGAAAGGTGCTCGGTGAGGTAGAGAATACCGACGATGAGTTCGGGGAGGCGGAGGAGTTTGCGACGGCCAGTGGTGTGCCTGAGTGGGGAAAGAATACTAGGAAGCGCATGAAGAAGCATCGCAAGAACTTGGAGCGGGAGGCTGCGGAACGAGAGGCTACGGATGCTAATGGGGAGAAATTGACAGAGGAGAAGATCATGGAGCTCCTGGATTGGAGTGATTCGGAGAACGACGAGAAGAAGGCTTGATTTGGCCCCTCTAAAAGGCCCCTATTATTGTCGACTAGGTGTGTTGGTGGGCTTCTCTCGATCTGCGGGTAGAGTTCATCGTGCCCCTCTGTTTCTTTTGTTACCTTCATTGCATGTATTAGTGATATATACGCTTTCAAGCTACTTCTAATCGGCCTTGTGACGAACACCATCATACGACTAATCGACCATCAGAATCAACCAAGCCGCTTTTGCTTTCCAACACAGAGTTCAATAGGACTAACTTATGAAAAGTTATATGCGGGTCTCTAGTGTTTATAGTACGGAATAACCGCAGGTGTCCCACCTCATTTATTTAATGTTGAACCACAAAAAAAAGAGGCTTTCCAACGATAAAATCATAGATACCGATATCATGTTTTGATAGGCGCTTTAAATCACCGTAATACCAGACACCACAAAACGAAAACTGCGAGAATTGAAGACTAATGCAATCGCCTGAGTGCCTCTATCATGAGTTTGACATCCTCAACACTTATTGTGCCCACCATGTCAACAATTTCCTCCTGTACTTTTGGCTCGCAGGTAAGGAACCTCTCAATAAGCTCTCCATCCACGAAGCGGTATGGCTCCTTGGTCTCTCGGGTCATCGTGCGGAAGCCCCGGAACTCGTTAAATGAAAGACCCCCCAGTGATTCAACTCTGCCTGCTAATATAGCCTGCAAACGCATTAAGAAGTCCTGATGCTCAGGGTTGATCACGGCGTAGAGGTAAATGGAACCCTCAACCTACAATCCATTAAGTCAAATCCGTCAGTAATCTAAAAGAGCCGCTCGGGTTGAGGAAACGACAAAAACACATACCGTTCCTAGGAAAGCCCGTGGGACAACCGTCGCACTGGGCACCTGTTGGATATTGACCGGCCGGATACGATTGACCATTTCGCCCAGCGAAATTTCCCCTGTTACCTCCAGTCTTCGCTTGTCATCTTCCTCAACCCCGGTTCGGTTGCGTCGAATGACAATCAAGTTGCCCTCTGCGTCACTTTCCAGGAAGGTATCCGGAGCAACGCTAGCAACACCTGTCCCCCACACAGTTTGAAAATGACGAGCGACCTCTGTCAGTGAATCAGAGAGGCCATCCTCCCCTTCCTTGTATTCTACAAGGCACACACTTTTCATGAGATCCGAAATTGCAATCAGGTTGCCGGTAACCGTCACATCTACCGGCGCAGTAGACGTCCTATAGCTAGCAGCTTTCTCTAATTTAATCCACCCGAACTGGTGCACCACTTTGTAAACAACAACCTTGAAAGAGCGTTAGATATCTTGGGGTAATAAAACTCAGTTGAGGAATGCGTACCGTTTTGACCAATGCTGCGATAATTTTATCTCCCATCATCGCCAGTGCACGGCATGCTCCACGCACAGGTAGATCTGCAACCTTTGCCAACTTTCTGCCGTTATCAACCTCAAAGATCAGAATGCGTCCACGAGTTGAGTCAGATTCCTCATCCAAATATGCGGTACCAACAACGAAACGATCCTTGGCTCCATGGTGGACCCGTCCGTTTTTGTCCTTGCCCGCAGGGAACTCTACGCGAATTGCGCTTTCCACAATCTCCTCCATCTCCATATCAAACGAGTCCAGTCGTCGGAATAGGATTTCATCGGCTAGCACAAATTGACTTTGTACCCATTCTCTACCATTCTTCAGCTTACGCTCTATTGTACCAATACCAAACGCCTTCTCCGCTGGGGAATAAGCAACACGACGAACGGTTGCACCGATAGGGAGTGTTTGGATCTGTGTCGTCCTTTCCTTATCTACCAACGCGATCTTCAATTCGCTGGATGTGGCGACTGCAATTGACTCCGGGTATGCCTCTGAGTTGAAATGGCATATACGCGACGCCCCTTCTGAGTTCACTGCAGAGTAGATAATACGCCCCTCGGATCCGTAGATCAAACTTGGGTTTTCGCAGGTGGCAAAGACATTACAAAGTCCATCACCCCTTGGTAACTTCTTGAAGCTGGGTTGTTCAGACCCCAGAATGAGTTTGGTCATGCCGGTCAGGGAATGATCATTGGTGTTATATGCGTAGGTGACCACACTTCCATCTGCCATTGCAATGAAGAGAGTGGGGAGACTATCCACCAACACACTAGCAACAAGGACAGAACGGGGGAAGGCCTCGCCGGCCTGTCCCAGTGACATTGTGTGAATCGGGGACAAGTCTTGCAAGTTGAGCACAGAAACTGTCGCGAGTTGAGGGAATCCAACAATGCAAACATTAGTGGGAGATGAGGGCAACGTAACCCCCGAAATCTGATTATCACCCCCAAAGTCTTTCTGTATGATCACTCGAGCTTCGCCCCTAATATCCAAGACCGTCACAAGTTCACCACCAACGACCAGCACTATGCATTCATCGTTCGCAGAAGCAGCAGTGATGATAAGCTGGTTCGGCGGCGACCATTGGTAGACTGTCATTCCGCCTTCAATATCAGCAATCAGAACCCTTTGCTCTGTAACTTGTAGTACCCGCCCATTGGGTAGGTTGGCAACAAGAAGCGTATTTTCCGAAAGGCTCAGTCCAAGAAAGCTTTCTAATTCCTCTACCTCCCCATCGGGGCTGAAGCGGAAGACTCTTGTTTCGTCGACAAAAGTGACGAGAAGGGTGTCCAGGAAATCGTCCTTCGCGTCGACTTGCAACCCCCATAGATCTGTGATGTGCTCCATATCACCCAAGACGCCCAGCTCCTCCATACCAACACCACTGCGCACACTTCTAAGAGTACCATCATCAAAAGCGCCGGAGCCCGTAACTATGCGAGCTTGGCCCGATGAGAACTCATGCGTTTGACTTTCACTTGTGCGATTCCCAAGATCCATGATTGTGAAGTCTAATATAGGAGCAATATTAGATAGGGACTGAATGGCCTCGAAGGATTGGTAGCCTTCATCGATTCGAAGGACTTGAGAGTTTCCCTGGTGTGATCCCAAAAACACCATTCCAGCTCCCAAGTATACTAAGACAGACGCCCGAGAGGCGTTTCCCAGGAGTTTCAGTTCCCATTTATCAACCTGCTTGTGCTCGGAAGATCCTAGCACCAGCACCAAAAAAAAAAGCCTTCCATAATCATCAGCCAGTAACCATCTTTGACTGTCGACCTGCTCCCAAGCCACAAAAATGGTTGCCTCGTCCAATGATTGAGAGACGATCTCGTTGTTGTCGGCATCGACGTATTTGATCGATGTCTCGCCTAGGATAAGAAGGCCACCTATGACAGGTATTAGGTTGAAACAATACATCTTGGGGATGAGCTTAGGCAGTAAAATAGTACTTACCTAATGGGGCAGGAACAGGGATTAGATGGGAAGCTCCCAAGTCAAGTTCTTGTGTGTAATCCGCAAAATGGGCAAACTCTGATTCCGTCCCTACGCCAGAGTTGTATTTGAGCTCTCGGACTTTCAGCTTGACCTTCTTCTGGTTGTCCTCGTATAATAGCGCTAGACGTGGAGGACCACTTTGCACATGCAGGAACGCAGAGGATCGAACAAAGAGCTCGTCGATCCTAGTCGTCGTCGGTTCTCCCAATTCCCCGACCCGTGGCGCATCCCCACCAGAAGGTAAGGCTACCTGCCTCCCTCGCTTCTTGCTAGGTAATTGTATGATCGGGACGACCACAATCATGCCATCATAGACTTCCAACGTCATAAACCGGCCGCTCGGATCAATTAAGCATCGACTGCCGGTCTGTGTTTCCCGAGAAGACGGATCCGCGATGTCGACGTAAGTTTGCTCCGTGCGAATTTGACTCTTCGAGTTATCCCAGGACAGTGTGAAATAGCTGTATCGATCGGTGCCAATAAAGAGGTGGTCTGTGGAGGAATCCGCGGGAGCCGGCAGTCGGGCCAGCATTGTAACCCGGGCATATATTGAGCATGATGTGATAAGATTCAATCCATCGTCAGTGAAAGAGAAGAACTCGAGTTGGTTTGCCTTTCTGTAAAAGGTAAAATCAAAGAATTAGCTTCCCGCTCATTTGGTTCCCCTTCAACAACCTCATCATTGGAATCGGGGATCACATACGCAACAACCAGACAGTCTTCCTCGGCTTCCATAAAATGCAGCTTCAGGGCATTTCGAACACTGCTTGCCCGGTGTATTGGCACAACGTATGACATCGTGCAGGAATGGTGTCTTTGCAGCGCCTGGGTTCTGTTTCGGAATAGGATTTTTGCAGCGGAGTCCACTGCGGGGAAAGACAGCACGACGACAGCCTTATCGGAGGGTGAAACGAATACGATAGAATTTACATTAGAGCACTGTAAATCTTAAATACCCCTTTCGATTGGCATGATACCTGCGTTGGCCGGCGGGGAGGAAAGGAGGGGACGTTGAAGCCGGTAGGTATGTTGGATTGGCTCCCGTAGTCGCGTTTATCATTCATCTATGATGTAAAGCGACCGAAGGACCTGTGAATTGCCTCTTCCGGTTAGTTCTGCTGTTTCGGGGATGGGTCTTCCGTTGTCCTGTAAACACTCCTCCAAAGAAACCAGATAGGAATTTGCGAGCAATTCACGGAATTAATATTTGCTCCGAAGCAGAAAAGTCAATGGGCATTAAGGGCGAAGCTATTATTCTGTCTTCCGAATCGCTCATATTATTGTCCCACTGCGACGCAATAGGCCACCGGCATGAATCTTAACAGGCAGGTGATGTATATTACTTTTTATCAACAGAAAGCCTCTGCTGGTATCCAAACACTTTTAGCCCTATATAATTGTTAGCTAGGAGAGCAAGTTACAGATTCGGTTCGGAATATTTTGTCAAGTTGTGAGCAAGAGGAATAGAAAGAGCAGATGGACCAAGCAGGGACATATCACTAGGTAATTGGGGGAGAAGCGGCATAGTCAAATATGACCCAATCCAATCCTTGAGTTATAAGCAATGCTTTGGTTTTTCTGAGAAACGACACAAACCGACCTGATACAGGATGGAGATCTTCGAAATAATTATTTGGTGTCATGCGTTTATTTGAAGTCCTGGATGAGTCGCGAGTTAGGGCTCAGTCCATGCTACAGTCGCAAACACGCAACCAAAAGTGTGGCCGGTCAGTTGCAGTATCTATTAACCAGGTAAAGAGGGATAATGATACGAGTAAATCACAGTCTTGGGTTACTAGAAAATTTCATTTGCAATCGTAGAATTTTAATATTTGCTGTCATCACCGTCTATTTCATCCATTTCAACGGTCGTATCACTCTCGTAGTAGACCGTCTGAAGAAAAAAAGAAAAACGAAAGGGCAAAAAAAAAAGGTACTAGGCATACACGAGCCGCGCCAAAACAAATCAATAAAACCGGAGTATATATGCAAAGATCAGCCAGGCATGAGAAAGAAAGAGATGGAAACACATAAGGCCTAAGAGGGTAGTACGGGTGAATCAGGGTTTGAAGATGATCATGACCAGACATCTTCCTGGTAGCTTCCGCTGCTCCGCATATGCTTCACCATCTCTTCTCCCTTCTCAGCAGGCAGGCCTCGCTGGGCAGCAATAATCTGGCCAAGCACGAGGTTAACCTCACGAGCCATGTTTGCAGCATCTCCACAAACGTAGAAAGTTGCCTTCTGCTTCAGGAGTTCGCTGACAAGTTCCGCGTGTTCCCGGAGCCTGTGCTGAACGTAAACCTTCTTGGATTCTTCACGGGAGAATGCAGTGACAATCTTCAAAGAGTCTCCAAGCTGGTCCTGATAAACCTAGATAGTGAATAAAAAACGATCGGTCAGAGCTGGTCACATAATTTTAATCAATGGGCATGAGCTTACCTTCCATTCGTCCCGATACACGAAATCTTCATCACGCTTACGGCAGCCAAAGAACAAAAGCGTAGTACCAACTTTTTCGCCCTTAGCGGCCAAAGCAGCGCGTTCCTGGATGAAACCACGGAAAGGAGCCACACCAGTGCCAGGTCCAACCATAATAACTGGCCTCGAGGGGTCGGAGGGCAGCTTGAAGTTCGAGTGGCGGACGTGGACAGGGACATGAATGCCGTCATACTTGTTGCGTGGGCCAGTGATAGAGTATGTCAAGCCATGAGAATCAGGGGAAGGGTCACCATTCTGCTTCTGCTTGAGAGCAAAAAGGTAGTTCGTAGTCACACCCTTGACAAGATGAGAGGCGCCGGGCAAGCGAGTGGATTCCACGACAGCGGTAATACTGATCTTGTCTTTCTGAACCAGGGAAGAAGAAGAAATGGAATAGTAACGGGGCTGGATCTTATTAAGGCCTTCGATGAGCAAAGAAAACGGGACGTTTGAAAACGGCTTGGAAGTGACTGTCTGGAGAGCCTGGGCAATGTTGAAGCACTGGTTGGTGATCTTCTCGTGGAAGTAGTCCTTGTCGCTGCCCAGACGCACAATCTCTGCCTTGGTCTCCTCATCGGGAGCAAAAGCAGCCAAAGTCGCGACGAACTGACGGGAGACAGGCGCACAGATTTCCATATAGTAACGAGCCGCGGCATCATAAGTAGTAGGAGTTGGGATCGGAACCTTGGCAGTGACATCAATACCCTTAATATTTATAACCGAATCACGCTTGTCTTCAATGCCAAAGACCTGGAGGAAGCGGTCCACCTCTGCACCAGCATTTGTGGGCCAAATCGCAATGTGATCACCGGTTTGATAAGTAAGGTTGCTTCCAGCAATGCTAATTTCCATGTGCAAGCAGTTTCGATCCTTGACAGAAAACAGTTCACGGGACTCGACGATGGGTGCGATGAATGGGTTGTGGGCAGAGAAAGGTCCCTTCGCTTGGCCTTCGAGGTGGTTTTGCGTTGGCTCTCCAAGGTAGACAGTAGAATCCTCAGGGGTCAGAGAATCGTCCTCCTCAACGTTGAAGACAGGTTCGTATACCGCATCACGCTCTTGAAGGTTCATTTTTTCGGAAAGTTCAGCCCACATAGGCTCCTTCCAGGCCAAGAAATCCTCTTCCATTGTACCAGCGCCATCATCACCTTCTCCGGCAGATCCAATACGGTGCGCCCCATATTTCGTGAGGGCCGCATCCACCTGGCGAACCATCGCATTGTAGTGCTCGTACGTGTTGTTGCCCAAGCCAAAGGTCACATATTTAAGAGAAGACAAGGGCTGGTCGTCAACGGTGCCACCACTTTCGAAAGAGGCTTCGTCACCAGTGATGAATTGATAGAATTCGACAGCGTTATCCGTAGGTTCACCCTCTCCATAGGTTGCCAAAACAAAAAAGGCAACCTTATCTTCGGGAAACTTGTCCAGGTTTTCGTAATCATAGTCCTCCAGATCAGCAACCATGGTTTTAAGACCGAATCTTTGAGAGCCTTCCTTGGCCAGTCTGGAGGCATAGTCCTCCGCAGTTCCTGTTTGCGAGCCGTAGAATATAACACAGTTCTTGCCAGTTTCATCCATTTTCTCAACGATGTCTCTCGACTTGCCAGCCTTGGCAGCCCCATTCATCGCTCCGCCGGTGGAGGCATAGGGATCTTTAGCGACACCCCAAACGGTACCCTTGGTAAAGTAGGCAACGCTACCGGCCAAGAGCACCGCCAGGACAACCAAATCAAGAGTATCGAGTTGCGCCATGATGCGGATAATTCAACGAGGGCACAGTATATGCCGCCGCTTTAACAAGAATTCAAAAAGAAAGTAATTTCCAAACGAAGGAGGGGAGGGAAAGAACCCCTGATCTTTCCGCTGCCAGAATCAGGCTTGGCAAAAAAGAAGAAAACCCGACTCTAGGCGTGTTCTCCGAGAATCAAAGGCAAGAAAAGGGGGGGAGGGGGGAAAATAAGGTGTGAATAGTGAGAAGGAGAAAGAAGCGGAGAGAAAGTTAGGAGGTGCCGTGGTGTGATTAACGGAGCAAGACTACCGATTCACAGTTTAAGCAGACCGCATAACTTGCTGCCGGGACAGGGAAAGTCAGTTTATGACTGGGGCAGACCAGATTCACTGCCTGAGGCAATGGTGGCCTTTCCGAACTCCGGTGTCGCGGACGTGGCCGCAGCGTGGATTGTGGGTGGCAGGAGGAGGCAGCCAACCAGTTCAGGAAAAACCAAGGTGGGAGAGGCTTTGTGACCCGCTGACAGGGGGGCGTGGAATCGGGGTAGAAAGGAGGGTCAGGTAATACGGAAGGCACAAAAAATTGAGATAAGATTTAAAAAAGCCTCACAAAAGATCGATTTCTCCTTCCAAATCCCCAGGATGCACTGAGGACCAGACGGTTTTATATGTACCCTCATTTGTGTGGGGAACCCACACTCGCCGACACTTGACCGAGATGGGAGTTTGGCTCGGAAGGGGACTTCGGCGCTCAGTTGACACAATACTGGAGGTGGCGGCGGAGCCCGTGGTTGTACCAGTCCCAGAATGGAGGCGAAACCATCATCATACTTTAGCATCAAATGGGGGATCTCCCGAACAACCTGCCGAAAAGCGTTCCTAGCCGAATTCCGCCTTTCGATGCTCCTGCTTTTGGTACATTTGAATAGGATGAACCAAGGGATGAGCTGGGGGGAATAGCCGCAATTTCTACATCATTACCATAATTATTCTCATCAGATATATGTGGTTGATGATGATGATGATCCTGTTTAACTATGACCTCTCAAGAGTACTTAAATTTTTACAGTCCAGAGGAATTGGCAGTCAAGCACAGTGCCGCCTTGACTACAACTTCAAGTACTACTAAGTACTAGTAGTAGTACGTAGTACGTAGTAGAAACATAGTAATTTGTACCTAGGAAATCGGATGCTCAATAATACAACATCATTGGTGAACTTCATAAATGGTTTCATATCGAAAATCTGGACTCTGGGCTGACTTTGTTTTCTCGAGTCAACGTCTTCATGAAGACTAAAATTAGGACGGAAGCTTTGCCTTTCCACCTGCTTCCTCGAAACCAATCGTATTTCCCCTACGAATATTCCGCTCCGCATCGTATTCCGTTTGTTTGTCTTTGAGATTGTTTGAGACCTCTCGTTTCCCGCCCTAGCCGGGAATCCTGCTCGATGGGGAAGATACGGAAACTACGGAGTGATTCCGCGCGGCACAAGTTTCCTGTTTGCCTGGAGAAGCAATAATAATTAAGGTATAAATCAACAACCTGGAACACACAGAGAGCCAATTAATCTCCAAGAGTTGACTCATTTTTGAAAAGAAGATAAATACGTAGCATACCCGGGTCTCTAAAAGGTTACTTGAATGCTTAACGATACTACAATATATAACTCCCACTCGGGAACCATTTGATTGTTTAGTAGGCCTTCTAAGCATCAACCCAACTGTAGCGACGGACTCTTGATGAACTGGGAAATTTTATCACTAGTGCCCCAGTTTGGAATCCGTTGAGTTAAGTTGTTGCATCACCTTGTAAAGTTGTAATCTCTCCCTAAGGAATCCGCCCATATATTCCCACGTTGCAAAAGTGTGTGGCTCACTCTCAAATGTACCTAGGTGGTTTGTTTAAATACACACGTGAAAGACCACAAAGATCCTCGGGCTCAACATTTTTCTTTCTTTGTTCTTTCATCTCTCTTCCCCTCTTCCGAGACCATCAAGATCTCGAAGGAAACATTATCAGTCTTGTGGAACATGTGAAGTTGTGTGTCCATCTGACCCCCTGGTTAGTAAAAAATAAGGCGAGAGTCGGCCCTACTGCTAAGTACTTAGGAGGTAGGAGTAGTTACAACTTCTATACCCCCCTCTTAGTGAAAATATATTTCGCTAGGCCTGAACAGGTATTTCCCACAACTACTTCTCGACATGGATACCCCAAACTAGACCCTCAACATATTTAAGTTACGACTGCCACTATTTCTCCAGTGGTAAGAAGCTCTCAATGGCTTCGGAGGCGCTGAGGCCTCTTTCTCACTTGCCTTTATTTATTATGAAGCCAGCAGCGCCTTCAAGCGCTGAATATTCCGAGTCCAGATGGGCAAGAAAGGCTTCTTATGAAGAGGATATATCTTATGATCTATAAATACTGGGCAAAACCTCAGTATACCGAGCCGCTGATATCCATGTTGGTATTGATTTTTTCTTTCTTTCACTTTATTCCTTCTGGACCCTTCGCCATATATTTATTCATTGAGCGGCCTTCATCCTGGCACAACCGCAGATCACTTATATTAGTGAATCAATGGAATTGAATGCTCGACCATATGATGAAGGAGAGGGCCGTTTGAAACCGGGGGTTACATATAGCATCTAACAAGCAACTTGGAAATATTTGAAAGATGCCTGATGGCTCCTCTAAGGAAAGCCAATTGATCCGTCCTTTCTGCCTAAATCTATGATCGTTTGTGAATGATTCTTCAAGGTTCCTTCTTTTGAGAGCTTGAAGCGGAATGTGGTGGCGTGTGCCCAGGACACACCTTTTCCTTCATATTCCCCGAACGCTAAACCTAAAATGGACACCGCCATACTAGATATGGAGAATTCCGGGAGCGCCGTCAAAAAACTGCCGCGATTTCACTTCAAGGCCACTTCGATCCTGGCTCCTCACCAACTTCGACTGAGAGTCGGGAGCCGGGACCCGACAGGAGTGTTCATGCTTATTGTTCATTATTATATTATTATTATTATTAAGCTAATTATTGAACTGTGATTAACTAACTTACAAATGAAGCGTAGCATATGATGTTTGTAGTATATTTTATTATTAATATGTCCTTGACATGTGATGCGCTTCACCGCTTGAATTCGATATGGGAGACAAGATCCATTAACGAGATCATAAAAGTCCTGTAGCGAACTCTCGCTATAGTTTTGCCAACAATTTATCTTATCAGTGAGGTGCCATCGAAAAGGGAATTCTTGGCATATAAGCTCGGCAGATGGGTCAGACATTTTTTCATTTGGGAAGGATGGAAAGGGTCATGAAACGAGAATAACTAAATATTTCGCCCTTCCTTCTTCTGGCGCTGTATGTTAGTAACTTGGAATTTGGCTTGCTCTGTAGTAAAAAAGAAAAATAAAAAAATTTGTTGCCTTCAAAACCATCTACAAGTGCAGAGAAGTGAGTGCTCTGGGGAGGCGGAGTAGATTTCTTTGGTTCCCGTCCTGTTCGTTCCTGGCCCCCGTAGCGGTCGCGAACAAACAAGTGCTCCAGCAAAGCTCGACGAACGGTGCTCGCTGTTGATGAGTGAGACGAACCAACATCAGCATCAGATACGGGGCAATAATGAGTCGCTTATGTTGGCCCTCGTATTCCATTGCTCCTATAAATGCGAGCATTAAATTGCAATGAGTGTTTAAATCTCGGGACGCGGTATGGAGAACAATAGTATGTGACCGATCCCTGACCATCTGCTCTTCGACCACTCCACTCCTTCCTGCTCAGCAGTTCCATCGTCGGAAGCTCCAATCCCTTACTGGTTTGCTGAAAGCCACCTTGGCAATTGGCTTGCTAACCTGCTACTTCTGCAGTGGCCTCCCATCCCACGATTAAAGCTGGCCCCATCCAGCCAACCCCAATGCCCCTCATCCCTGACGAAACGAGTTCTACGTCGCACCATGTCTTTTCATCCCCACCAGAGCGTCTAGTCACAAGGAGTACACCATCATCCACAGTTCACAGCCGGGAAACCTCCACTGTTAGAGGGAGAGCAGCCGACCCATCCACACTAGCCCCTTCGACTTTACAACCTCAAAGTAACCGTCGTGGTCACTCTCACTCAAAGAGCCCTGACACTTCTGCTGTTCGCCCTAGCGCTGGATACGATGCGAGTTTGGAACGGAGGCCCTCCAATTCATATGGACACCATCGGCAAACTTCGATCGTCCATGGAATCCAACACTCCCGAAACACCAGTTTCGCAGCATCAACCACATCTACCAGTCCTTTGAGCCCAGAATTAATTGCAAGCCTCACTCGCAGCGTCGGCGTTGAGCAGGAAGCCACCGGAGCCGGGCGGTTGGAACCATTTGATATGCATCCGAGCCATCAAACCCCAGGTGGAAATGGGGCGAACCATGGCTTGCAGGGGACGTTAAGCACCATTGAGGATAAGGATAGCGAGGAAGTGGCTGGTGGTAACCCGAAAAACCCTGCTCATCGGCGAATGAACTCTACGGGTAAAGCATGGCGAGAGCGCCCCCACAGTCGCTCGCACTCAAGGCATCTCCATTCGGAATCGAAAACCGTTGGGGAATACGCATTACACCACCTCTTTAACTCTGTAGGTCATTGGATATCTGGAAGACTTGAATATACCGCTAACAATTGGAAAAGTTTGTTGGTCAAGCAGATAGCAAGATTAACCAAGCCATAATGAAGCTAACTGAGTCCGATGCACCGGTCGAGGAGGTGTGCGGGCCTGGCGCGGACCCAAACTTCGATCAATTGATATCTGCTTTGGGTCATATCGCACGGCAAAAGCCAAAGCCGTTAATTGATACAATCATGTTTTGGCGAAAAGCCAAGGGCGATGCAGTCATAGTAGCCAAGCAAGCAGCAAGCCAGGTATGTTAGAACGCTCCTCTATGGGACCCCATGGGGCTGAATATATCGAACTTTTTTAGACGAAACCTTCCAATGAAAACGGTTTACTTATCCGCCGCAACACTGAGCCCCCTCAGATGATAGCGGATTCGACTACATCTACGGATTCTCCACCGAATTCTCTACTCTCCCGGCATGACGATATTGTTTTGACTGAGAGACGCGCAACCGTGTCTGTATACCTCGTTTGTAGGGTGCTAATCGAGATATTTAACCAGAGCACTCTCGATTCTATTACTTTGGATATGGCCGACCGCTTGGAAGACATTGTGTTCGGCCAGCTGAAGACCGTTGATCCGGAACAGATCGCAGCGTCACCACTCCGTATGGCTAATTGGAGAATCTATTCCCAACTGCTTGGGATCATGAGTGAGGAGAAGTTCACAACTGTAACAAACCGTTTTTTGGCAGAGCTTGAGAGATACCAAAAGGATGAAAGCGTTCGTGGCCCGTCAAAGGAAGGAGACGCCAGATCCGAGCTTCTGATCTCAGCCATGAAACATCTCCGCATCAGAACTTTTCCTGATAGTAAATGGATTAAGTCATGCGACTTCATGCGCTCTCTAGCCCGCCTGTTTGTTAATTCCCATGGCCAGCGGATCAAACAGACCTATTGCAACATCTTCGAGAGGCTCTTACTTCCTGTTGCTGCGAATCCTAACTGCGACCTCACTCTACCCAAGTGGAAAGAATTTCTCGACTTAGTCCATTCCCGTCTTCCACATATGTTAACCAAGCCTCGACATTGGCCAGCAGCGTTTCCCCTTCATGTTTTGCTTCTCTGCTTGTCCACGAAGGAGAATTTCTCGTCTCAATGGCTTTCAGTTATTCAATCGCTCCCGGCGAAATTGAAGGATAGGCCCACACGAGGTCCAGCACTTCAAGCTATGTGTCGTTTGGTTTGGACCTACTTTTTCCGCTACTCAGACTCACCAACGGTCACGCTTCGAAAAGTTGAGGAGGTGGCCAGAATAGCACTCCCCGCAGGCAAAAGGACCTACTTGAGCACCGACTCGGCCGTGGTAGAGCCTTTAATCCAGCTTATACGAATGATCGGATTCAAGCACCCGGATGTCTGCTTTAGGACTATAATATTCCCCCTGATAAACTCAGAGCATTTCACCTCCTCCGGGAGGGATATGAGAATCGAACAAATGGAGCCGGAAAAGATGGTTATTGGGATCAGAGCTTTTCTTGCCATAGTAACAGACCTCGAAAATTGTGATCAGCTGTGCCCCCCTTTTCCTACAGGCTCAATTCCGAACCCCTTTAGCGACGTTTCAGCTTCATCCCATTTGTTCCGGTCCCAATTCTTGATGGACCCCCGGCTGCCGAATACCTTGGAAGTCACGGATGAAGCAGTATCACTCCCTGTTAATACATCAAGGCTCAGTGATAGTGTTAGAGATCACTATATTCGCTTTTGTGAAATACTGGGCAATATCACAATTCTGTGTGATAATACCTTCGGTGGCCAAGCTGCGTTGGACGAAAAGTTTGGCGGAGCTACTCCCAAAACCCCTATATCCGAGGCATTCAGCTTTGGGAGACGCGATGATCACACAAGTACACTGGATCAGAGGCAAGGGTTCTATGATTTGCTTCATGTTGCCGTTCAAACACTTCCTCGCTGCCTGTCTGATCATATTCCATTTAACTCGCTTATCAATTTATTGTGTACGGGGACAGCTCACGTTCAGTCGAATATTGCCTTTTCATCCGCTGAATCGCTAAAGGCGATCGCAAGGGAGTCCCACGCACAGCAAGTGACCATGGGATTTGCAAGATTCATTTTCAACTTTGATGCAAGATACTCGACAATGTCGGATGAAGGCATGCTCGGGCCGGGTCACATTGAATCTACACTTAGGCTTTACGTGGAATTGCTGAGAATCTGGATAGAGGAAATCAAGCAAAAAACCAAGGGTGCTGCTATAGATATAGGGGAGAAGAACAGCTCTGGGAGCCGAGCGTTGCAGCTTGATCTTTCGAGTGTTTTGGCACAAGTCGAGGAAATCGAGTCTCACGGACTGTTTTTCCTGTGCTCACAGTCTCGAAGAGTTCGTGCCTTTGCAATTACTGTGCTCCGACTGATTACCGAATTCGACAGCGCCCTTGGCAAAGAGAATACGAGAATTATCAGAATATTGGAGGCTGATTCTCAACAAATTCTAGATGTCAACGATGAACAGCTTACTGTTGCCGAAAGGAGTCGAATACAAAAGGGCAAGCGACGAAGTGCCTCTAACAATACCCTTATTGAGCTTTGCAGCAGCGAGGTCTCGTACGACTCGACACTATGGTCTAAAGTATTTCCAAATATTATTCGCATAAGTTTTGAGACCTGTCCATTCGCTGTTACATTGGGACGAGAAATCGTCTGTGCACGGCTTGTCCACATGCACAAAACCATCACCTCTCTCGCCGAAAATACTCACAATCCTCATTATGCTCCTACTGATGCCGCACAGGCCCGTTCATTCGGAAGAAACAATATGACTGCTGAAATTTTGATTGAACAGTGGAAACTTTATCTGGTTATGGCATGTACCACTCTCAACAGTGTTGGTGCCCAGTCTCAGAGCCAGTTAGCAAATGCTCAACACGCGCGGAAGGCGTCTAAGGGAACCCAACAATCCCAGGACAAAATAGGCTCCGCTAGAAGTCTCTTCGCGTTCGTAATTCCACTGCTATCAGCAGAACGCTCCTCAATCCGCAACGCTATTGTGATTGCTTTGGGATCTATCAACAACAATCTTTACCGCACACTTCTTGAATCATTGCAGTATGCGGTAACAACGTGCAACGAGGAGGCTAAGATCCGAATCGGCACTCACTACCGAACCCCAAGTAGCCCTCGACGGAATCGCAAAACCGATAGGTTACGCACGGAAGTGACACATGTATACAAACTCACATCGAAATTCTTGCAAGAAAATGAGGTATTCAATGACGACTGGATCGTCAATAATCTTGTAACCTATGCGAAAGATTTGCGAATCTTCTTGAGCGATGCTGAGGTTCAGAACGACTGGGAATTCCAGCGGTTACGATTCCATTATTGTGGACTTATGGAGGAACTTTTCGAAGGGGTTAACCGTACAAAGGATCCATCTCGTTGGATCCCTTTCGAATCCCGAAAGTCTGCGTTTTCCTTGATGGAAGATTGGTGTGGGTACTCGCCTAATCAGTCCCAGATTTCCCAGAGAGAGGAAAATATGAGAAAACTCGCCCTCCGCCACGAATCTGGCGGTGAGTTGCGAAATACTGCAGCAGCCATGGAAATAGAAAAGAAGAACCTTCGCGCTGCATCCCTCGGCTCAATGGCGTCTCTTTGTGTGAGCATGGGTACCCTACGAATTTTCTTTCTCAAACTAACCTTTATAGGCGGGACCTATCAGCATCACCACAGAGAGCGGTTCTGTGCTTCAGTTCGATGTGGGACGGATGTTGTCATGGATTGATATCATTTTCAATACAGTCAGTGATAAGTGGCATACGATTGGTAGACGTGCACTCAAAAATTTGATTATCCATAACAAGGAGCATTCCTATTTGTTGGAGCGATCAATTGAGATGTGCTATGTCACTGAGCGACCGAAGGCCTTAGAGAGCTATTTTGAAGTTGTGACTCAGGTCCTTATCGAACACAGTGACTACCCTCTTGGCTTCTGGAGGATTTTGGGGGCTGTTCTCGTCACATTGGGAAGCTCGAAACGAGAGATAAGAATGAAATCCGCAAAACTGCTTCGAATCTTGGAAGAAAGGCAACAGAAGAATTCTAGGCTACAGGACTTCGACATTAGTATTTCCGACAAAACAACCGCTGTCTATAAGCTCGCTCAATTCGAGACATCCAAGCGCCTAGCTCAGCAACATTCAGACTTGGCTTTCACCCTCTTCTCCGAATTTTCCTTGCATTTCCGAAATCTACGACCGGATAGTCAGCGCAACATGGTGGCGGCTATCCTTCCCTGGGTACAGACGATAGAACTCCAGGTTGATCCCAATGGTGGGCCAACAGCAAGGTCCTATATGTTATTAGCCAACCTATTTGAAATCACCATTCGATCTAGTACCATACTTCCAAACGAGGTCCAAGCCCTCTGGCAGGCGCTCGCTACCGGGCCACATGGTGGGAATGTGCAACTGGTACTTGATTTTGTGATCAGCCTTTGTTTAGAGCGTAAAGAACAAAATTTTGTTGAATATGCCAAACAAGTGGTTGTCTTTTTATCCGGAACTCCGGCCGGATCGAAAGTCATTGAGTTTTTCCTCATGCAAGTCATTCCAAAGAACATGGTACAAGAGAGGAAAGACATCACTCCCGCGCCCCCGGATATCAAAAGCCTGCCATACGTTGCTGACCTTGGGGCCGTGCTTCCGGTCGGCAATAAACAGGCGGGTCTTTCTCTTGGCCAAGTTGCACTCATTTTCCTTGTTGACCTAATGGTCGCCCCGGTCACACTCCCCCTTGATGATGTAGTGAAGCTGCTCCATGTCGTTCTGATTTTATGGGATCATTATACGGTCACTGTGCAAGAACAAGCCCGCGAAATGCTTGTCCACCTAATCCATGAATTGATTGCTGCTAAGATTGAGGATGATGAGCCAGCCAGGAGCCGACAGTCTATTGAAGACTTTGTGGAATCTATCCGCAAAAGTGATCCGAAAGTTGTCTGGGAGTACGAGGATAGCAACGATAAAGATGACGGTGATGATGACCGCCGCGTCCCTTCGTCGATGTTGAGCGTCACTCACAAGGTTGTCGACTTTTTTTGCCTCGCTTACGAAAGTATAAACGACCTCTGGGCTAAGGAGGCGCTAAACTGGGCTACATCCTGCCCGGTACGCCACCTTGCGTGTCGCTCATTCCAGGTGTTTAGGTGCATTTCAATGTCTCTAGACTCCAGGATGCTTGCAGACATGCTAGCTCGACTCTCGAACACTATCGCCGATGAAGAGGCGGATTACCGAACATTCTCCATGGAAATTCTCACGACGCTAAAAATTATTATTAGTTCTTTGGCTCCGGCAGATCTGTTGCGGTACCCCCAGCTATTCTGGACTACATGTGCGTGCCTTAATACTATTCACGAGACAGAGTTTATTGAAAGTATAGGCATGCTGGAGAAATTTCTAGACCGGATGGATATGAGCGATCCGGTCGTCGTCACAGAGCTTATCAAAGGCCAACCGCCTAAATGGGAAGGTGGTTTCGATGGTATCCAAAACCTGGTGTACAAAGGGTTGAAATCTTCAGAGTCGCTCAATCGAACCCTCGATATCCTTCACCGCCTTAGCGGCCTCCCTAACAATGAACTCATTGGTGATGGTAATCGATTGCTATTTACAATTTTAGCAAACTTATCTCACTTTCTTCATCAGTTTGATCCATCTGTTGATGATCCAAAAACGCTCGCCCGCGCTACTTTACTGGCACGCGTTGCTGAAGGGGAGAGGTGCCCTCGCCTTGCAGCCTCGCTGCTCGGATTTGCGAATGGTCAATATAAAGCGGAGAACGACTTCTTGAACCACATCATTACAGAAATCAGATCTTACTATTTCCCCCAGCAAGACGTTCAGAGCTTGATTTTCCTCATGGGTTTACTTACCAACACGTCCACTTGGTTCCGGACCAAGGTGATGAAGATACTCTGTGTAATAATCCCTGAGATTGACATGCGCCGCCCCGAAGTAGCATGCCATGGCCCTGATTTGATATCCCCGTTACTACGACTTTTGCAAACAGACCTTTGCCCCCAAGCTTTACGCGTCATGGATCATATAATGACGGTATCCGGCAATCCAATGGAACGCCATCATCTCCGGATGAGTATGGCGTCTTCCTCGTCATCACGAGCTATCCGCAAGGAATATGAGCGTATTCAAAGCCTTTACGGCATACCGGAGCCTACAGGGTGGTCTATACCGATGCCTGCTACCCAGTCAGGGGTTACACGACATAATGTCCATGCTGTGTTCTACACGTGTGCCGAGGTGGACCGCATGGAGGCGCAGCAAACTGCCACGTCTGATGTGGAGTTCCATGCTGACGATTACAACGATGCCTTCTTCCCACTGCGAGCTGACACTATGAAGTCGATCGACACACAAACAGATGGCAATATAGGTGACATTGTACAAAAGCTTGACAGTCTAGACGACTTCTTCGAGGAAACGGAAACAGCACACCCAACGTTTGATGGCATACCAGATGCAACACTACGTGGCTTTACTGGCAACTACGTTGATAACAACGCCAATCTTTACGACCTGCAAACAGCCCCAATCCTGCGCAAATCTCTTGCGCGCACTGCCTCAACCTCGTCTTTTCACAATGGTCTCGCCGAGTCTCGCCCCTCCAATCTGCGTTTTGACAGCACGGGAGCTCATTCTACAGGCACATCAACACCCCAAATGCCCAGCCAAACACTACGACCAGTGTCACACACGCGCTCTGTTACCTCTCCCGTAAATCAAATTCTCTCACCAACTTCGTCCACCTCTCAATTCGCCACTCCGCCCATTGGTATCCACGAAGTAGCCTTCTTATCTGATGACGAAGTGGATGACGGTATTTATGATTTTGATGAGCGAATGTCCTCCAATAAGCAGCCTGTGCCTCACTTGATCAATCCGCCCCGCGTTCCAGTGGATGGGTCTTCGTCTTTCGAGTCCATGATCCGAAGTGGTATGAGACGCCTCACTGGCGGCACAGCCAGCCGAGAGAAGGATCGGCAACGCGATTTAGTCCGAGCCCAACAACGGGCGATCGCTCAGACAGCAAGCTCGCCGCGTGTTCCGAAGGTTCCACCCGAATACCTTGTCGGGTCAAGCAGCAATCCGACCTCGCCAGGATAGTGTAAGTGTCCCGATTTGTTGGCCGGTGACTCCACCCGAGCTTCATTCATTTAATTTCTCCCCCGAATTCTCCATACTTGTTGCTCTATTTGTTTATCGATGGATGGAGCAATTCCGGTGGCGTTTTTTTTTTTTTTTTTTTTTTTTAATTCAACAGTCCTCTTTGCGTAGTTATACATACTTCCATACCTCCATACCCCTAAATTTGTTTTTATTTATGTCCCTGATTTTGTGTATATGAGTGGTAGCTTGTTGGTAAACCAGCTTAGACTTATGTATATTACCTAGTTTTAGATTGAAGCTGGCATATACCCATGTGTTTCAGGGTGGTAAATTCATACCATTGTTTTGATCAAATTGGGCCTTGTTGCAAGTATCTTGCGCACTTCCTCGTTGTGCCATACTCCTATAGCTGCTCGTCCAGACCCAGACCTGGCGCACGTGATATTTCGGTTCTCCGCGCTCCGCAACCATTCCTATTTGGGACTTCCCCGCATGGAGACGAGTGGGGATGGTCGCAATGATTTAAGGAGGTGGAGGCACATCTAAAGTCTGGGCACCTTAAATGAGTTACTTCCCTTTCCCCCGCGTCTGGAAAGCCTCGGAAAACCACGGAGGCCAGGCACCCCTGCGTGATCCTCGGGACTCTCTGCGGTTATGGGTGATTACGTTAGAAGTTGCTGTCCAAAACCAACTTCCCAGTACTACCTCAAGAATCATAATACTCCCCTCATCTCCCCTCCCACAGAGAAGATTACCTACCGTTAATTTGCCCTCTCATACTGATCCTGTTCTACTATTTACCGCTGCTTTAGGAAACAAAGTTAGTCGCTCTTGAGTCTAGAAATGAGTCTTTCATACACCATCGCCCCTCTATTGAGGAGGGGCCCGATCTCCAAATCATGCCACACCGTCTCACACCTTTCGCAATCTACACCACGAACCACTAAAGCCTTCTCGACTTCTCTGCGACGTGATGCTACCTGGGGGTTTATTGGGCTGGGCCAGATGGGTAGGTGAAACCTCTCTTTTCTTTGTTCGCCAGCATCGCGGTGCCCTCCGCGGGAAGAGAAATCACGAGGCAAAGGAAATAAGGACGGAATTAGTTAAATCCCAAGTCGGAACTGAATGCGGTCAATTGAGGGAGATGGGGCGTGTGCATCTCTTGAGGTTCTCTCCTTTGGACGTATCTAAAGCCGAGTCTAACCTAGTCGTATATAGGTTACAACATGGCTAAGAATCTCCGTTCAAAAATACCTGCCACCGATACACTCATGATTCGCGATGTGAACGAAGATTCAACTGCCAAATTTGTTCGTGAAGCTCGCGAGATGGCCCAGAGTAGCGCAGCCGGTGACGATGCCTCGAATGTTATAGTTGCCCAAAACGCAAGGGAGATTGCGGAGAAGTCGGTAAGGAGGGCCCTTTTTACTCAACTTCTTGGTACCATCATTCGTGGGGTTTGCATGCTTCCCAGCGGGTGCTATCTATGGATTCCCCCCTCCTTCGTCTTGGGTAACAAGGAGAGAAGGGAGTTTGCTCCCTGCACTACAGATACCTATGGCAACCCAAGTATTAGAGCGGTGTACACAGCTAGTTCGTTCTGTGGTTGAAGTACTAATTTTTTTTTTTGTTTTTTAGACGGTCATTATCACGAGTCTTCCTGAGCCCCAACATGTTAAGGATGTATTTCATTCGATTCTGCGACATGGCAAACTTCCCACCCTCGATCAGGAACGGATATTCATTGATACGTCCACCATTGACCCTGCCTCGACTAAGGAGATCGCCAATGCTATTCACACCACTTGTCAAGGGCGATTCGTAGATGCGCCTGTATCTGGTGGGGTTGTCGGAGCGCGAGCCGGGACACTGTCTTTTATGTTCGGAGCCTCGTCTCAAACCGGACAACTCGTGGAACGGGTGAATTCGATATTACTTTTAATGGGAAAGAAGGCATGGCACATGGGAGCGCCAGGGGCCGGAGTTTCTGCGAAACTCGCCAACAACTATATTCTAGCCATTAACAACATCGCAACGGCCGAGGCCATGAATCTTGGCATGCGCTGCGGTCTTGATCCCAAGGTTCTAGCGGATATGATTAACACTTCCACTGGCAGATGCTGGCCGATGGAGATCAATAACCCTGTCCCTGGTGTGGTCGAAACTGCCCCCGCCTCGCGGGAGTACGAAGGTGGGTTTGGGGTTAGCTTGATGAACAAGGATCTGAGGCTGGCCCTCACGGCTGCGAAAGAGTCTGCAACCCCGTTAGCACTAGCAGAGGTGGCCCGTGTGTTGTATAACGTGGTTGAGGCGGAGCACCGGGGCAAGGACTTCTCTGTGGTATACAAGTGGCTGCGGGATCAGTCACCATAACAATGATTCGATGCTAAGTTCTTTTCGGCGTGTTTTTATTTCTTCCTTTTTAATCTTTCCTCTGATATCCTCGACTTTGCTCATTTTCTTCGCTTCTCTTAGTGGTTTGTTTTGCATCATAGATTGAGCTTGCGAAGATACCTTGTTTTTTGACTGGTTTTGGAGACAGGCATACAATTCAAGATGCGGAGGATTTCCTACGAAACTGAAGACTCTGGTGGATATATACCTAGAAGAATCATACAATGCCAAGAATTATCTCTTTGATCTGCTTAGCGTTGTACAACACCTTAGTGTTCATTGTTCTACTATTCTGAAGGTGAGTGTAGTTTAGCACGCCTTTGCATTGCCTATCGATATAGACCTCCACTTTCTCTAGTTCTAAAGATGAAATTTGTTACAGCGCCGAGACTTTGGTGACTTTGGTCTGGAAGGAAAGATGGGTTTTTCTCAATTTAGTCCACTCTTTCATTCTTTCATTCTTCTGTTTCCTCTCTCTGGACTGTACTATCTTCATCGTCTCTCTGTGCCATACAGTCTATCCGTCTGTTGCAGTACCTTCTTCATCAGGAAATCTCCAGGAATC
The DNA here is from genome assembly GCA_027569045.1 of Aspergillus biplanus. Lineage (NCBI taxonomy): Eukaryota > Fungi > Ascomycota > Eurotiomycetes > Eurotiales > Aspergillaceae > Aspergillus > Aspergillus biplanus. The sequence continues at coordinate 217,080 of JAPDEJ010000048.1, forward strand.
ACGACCAGCTCTTTCCATCCGAATAATTGCTTTACTCTCTGTCGAGTACCGAGAAGACCCATCCCTTCCTTTCCTAGTCATTCCTTCCCTTTTCTCTTTTTCTCTCCCGACGCCCTCCTCATCCCCTCTTTTGTTGCCCCGACCTTTTGCTTCACTCCTAACCTCCTCATCCCATCATCAACATTACGCATTTCCCATCATCAACTTCATTACGCATTCCTCCCACTAATTCTTCTATCTCTGCTAGCAGTTGTCCAATTTCAGCCTTCTTTGAAACGGTACTGCTCTTATATTTTCCTAAACACCCGAGCCCTCGTTTGCCTACATTCGTTCTCATCAATTACATTCTCCATTGTCCCACCGTCCTTCCATTCTAACATCCATCATTCATCCTGAAACATGTAAGTCTGAAGCCCTTGAGTATGGCTTATGACTCTTCTTCTGAATTGGCGGGCTGAATCTCTTCTCCAAGCAGTTCAGAGTGTTAGGTCCCAGTCATTGAGGTATGTTGTGTTCACTCACCCTAAGAACTATGAGCATTAAAATGACCAGACCACGGCTAATATTTCATATAGAAATTCTATTTAGAGCTTTCTACAATGCATAACCAACCTCAACAGCTCGCTGTTTCTGATCCAGGCCAGGCGTCGAATAGCCAGCTAGGGCAGTTTTCTCAGAACTCTCGTGGTTCCTTTGCCGCTGGATACCAGCAGGCCCCTCCTTCCAGTGCTCGAGACGGGAATCATCCGGATTTGTCTTCTCTGCTTGGTAGCCTGAATATTCAGAACCAGGGTGCAGGTAACAAATTCAACTCTATTAAAGGAAATATGGCACTGCCGATGCACCCAGCCTTGGACTTTTCCGGTGCCCATCGCCCTCCCTATAATAACCAGCTGGTTGTTTTCCCAACTGGAACGATGTTTGGGGGCATCCCTCCTGTTTCCCCACTCACTCCTGCCTCTCTTCCTGGGCATGATCAGGTGGGCCAAATCCCGTATTTGCCTAACAACATTTATCCAAACATGACTCCCGGTTGTCCCATCATGCCGGCTGCTATGCAAGGCTACGCTTTTCCCTACATGATGAATTGTGACATGCAGGATTTCCCTGGTTCGAAGAGGAACCCTTGGCTTGCTAACGACGAACAGAAAGGGACGGGACCATCCGTTTCCGACACTGGGGATCGAAACGACTTTTTTCATAACCCTGGCGCCTCCATAGATGGCTCGAATATGTCGAGTTATGCATTAAGTGGTCTTCCTCACTCGGGACAGCCATGCGTCCAGTTTCAAATGATGAAAACTCCAACTGGATACATTTTGCAGGACCTCGAGAGTTTGGTGCAGCAGGAACCGCCAATTCCTCGCGCAGTACCTGCTATGTGGACAAACCCAACTGACCTTACTCTTGCAAAATGTCTTGAGAATCGAGAGGGTATCACCAACATTTATATAAGGGGCTTTCTCCCTGAGACGACTGATGAGGTGCTTCACGCCTATGCCTCTCGATTTGGAAAAATTGATCGATGCAAAGCAATTGTGGACCTTGACACAGGTCTTTGCAAAGGGTATCCTGCCTTTAGATTCCTTAATTGACTTTTATGCTAACGGCATCTAAAGGTTCGGCTTTGTCCAATATTTCAACTTTGAATCCTGTGAGAATTGCATTCGGGGATTTTTCTATCTCGGTTACCAAGCTAGCTTTGCTCAGGTATTTTCCACAGCCTACTCACGGTTAATTCTCTGCTGCAGCACTAACAAAATAGAAATCCCGCAACTCTCGCCTAAAGGATCTTGAGGACAAAGCGTCAACTAACATATATTGCACCAATATCCCGATGGACTGGACTGAAGCTGTAAGATCGGCGTCTCTGATTATACACCTGCTACTGATATGGTTTTTTTTTTGTCTAGGACCTTCGCCTCCATTTTGAACCGTACCGCGTCGTTTCTGAGAAGATCAGTCGCGATGAGAAGACAGGTGTGAGCAAGGAAGTTGGCTTCGCTAGGTTAGTATTCTTAGCCCAGGCCTATCCCGGTTTCTTTCTTTATCTAAGCTTTGTGACAGATTTGAATCCCGTGAGATTGCGGAAAAGGTCTTGGGAGAATTTCACAATGTCATGGCAAAAGATGGAGTGAAATTGCTTCTTCGCTTTGCAGACACAAAAGCTCAGAAGCTGCTCAAACAACAAAGCAACGAGCGTCGCGCTTATCGTGCTGGAGAGTATAATTACTCCGTCGAGGTAGTTCAGGGATCAACTCCGTCTCCTTCGCTCCATCGTCTTCAACAAACTGTCTCACATCTAAGCCCAAACTCCCAGGTTAGCTATGTGTCCCCAGTGGGAGTAAGCTCCAGTTGGACTCCTGCAACCTCCATTTCCCCATCGTATGTACCACGGTCTATATACAAATAAAAGTACGCTAAGAGAACAAGCAGATTCCCTTTGGTGAAAAACCAGGTTGGCAATATGCGGTTTAACTCGTGGTCTTCTAAGAACACCCCGGCAGGTTTTGACAACACTCCATTGTATCGTGGACGACATGCACTAGCGAACCGCAACGTCTGGGCGGACAATCCCCCTTCTGGTTCATCTAAAACAGCTATCCCTTCTACCCCTTGTGCTGAACAACTTTCGGGACAGAGCAGCCCACACAAGGAAAATATCAAAGCCGGATCTCTTTCGCCAATGTCGTCACGCAAAGAGATCATTGTGAACTCTCCTCGATCAGTTGTCTGAACCTGATAATTGCGAGCTTTACTTCCTCCTTTCTTTGCACATCGACAAACTCATTTACCGGAAGTGTTGAGCGTTGCATACGCAATGCAGACTAGTATGGCATACTTTTACCTCAAATTTTGTTCCCGAAATTCTTGAAACAGCAAAAAAAAAAAAAAAAAGAGAAAAAAAAGAACCGAGGGGAGTTGGGGGCAGTATTCCCAGTACTCGTGCTGTATACACAAAGCTTCAGGGTTTCTGGTCGTTTTGAACCCCTCATTTCCCACTCATCTATTTTCTTACGATTCTTTTTACCTTTGTTTTTGTCGGGGAGGGTCCTATGCTTTTGACATGGAGTATGAGTTTTATCTGTTCTTGATTTCTTGACAACACCTATGGCTCACAGAAAGATCCTATTTAGAGATTTATCTGTTAAAGATGCGTGGAGGCGAGGAACGGAAAAAAATGTGAAATTAGCCGGATAGGTCAGAGATGGACGCACTATTTGTTATATCTGTCTAAACGTGTATTGTTTCGCTTTTGACCGAAAAGGACTGCATAATCTAATACTAATTAAGAGCATCACCGCACAAGTTATATCCATTATATGTTGAGATGTTATCCAAGACACTGGGTTTATAGTAAATCTATGGTTTTGCAGTCGACAGAAGTATTATACTGGGCACCCCATGCACTTTCGAGAAACTAAGCTGCATTTTGCTTGGTTCCATTGCTCCTCTCTCTCTCCCCCTTTATTCTTTTTTTATTGTTTTCATTCTCTCTTTTTTTTCACGATGACCGATTGTTTGGCTTTTTGCAGGCGAGGGAGTGGAAGATTGGGTACGTAGGCGCACTATCGACATATATAACGCTTCCCATGACATGGGGAAGATTTGGGGGCAATCAAAAGAAAATACTAGCAGGAAAGGAACCAAGGTCTTTCGGCTCTTAATGGCGCCCGAGGCGTTCCTCCAGATCCTCCGTTAACTCGTAAGCGGGTCGGTAGAAGGGACCTGATTCCGAGACATCCTGAGAACATTCCAGCCGCAATTTCGGATTGGGGTGAGTATCCGAGATGCCGCCCAAGCTCGTATAACCCTGATCGTAGAGCGGGCAATATTCCAGACTGAGGTGACGGATGAAGGCCCAGATTTCGGCATAATGCCAGTCAATAACGGGGTGGATACGGACGAAATCGGGCCAGCCGTGGTCAGTGCGGTCGAAATGAGTTAACTTGGCCCCGTGGGGGTCAGTCCTCCGAGTACCGACGAAGATGGCCTTGACAGAGGGATTGCGGGAGAGATAATTCTCAAAGCTAGACCGCAGGGTGGTATGCGGGGGGTCTGTAGTATATTTGATCATAGCGAGATGGTAAACGCGGGAGGACCACTGGACGAAGTCTTCGACGGCGGAAAAGGAATCGGGCGGCAGGGCATAAATAGCGGGGATAGAGGCGAGGCCGCCCTCTTCGGGGGATGGGTGGGGGTGGAGGCTGGCCAGGAAGAGGATGAGGAGGACGAGACAGTCCTTGCCGCCGTTGTAGGAGAGGGAGAGTTCGGAGAGATTGTAGCGGGAGAGAGCGGTTGCGACGACATCGAGGGAGACGCGGGTTTGGGATTGGACGGCGGCGAGGGGGGAATTGGGTGGGTGGGATTCCCCCAAGAAGGTGTGAACCTTGTCATGGCAGTAGGCAATTATGGACGAGAGAGAGGAGGAAGCAGGATGTGGTAGGTTCTTGGTTTGGTCCGGTGTAGTACTTGTGATGGTTGTGGTAGTCATTGTTGGTGGTGATTGCGGGGATGCGGGTTTCATCGCGCCATTTGGATGAGAGAGTAAAGGGTCCGTTGTGGTGACAGAGTCGGTCATCTCTTGTCCTTTTTTTCTTCTTTGCGGCCTATTAAGAGGAATACCCGGGTTTGGCTCTTTCTTGAGCAAGGAGGGTTGAGGGCTCAGTGGTAGTCCGAAAGGGAAGGATTCTAGAAGGAAATCAAGAATTCAATGGTATTGATTGGTGGGAGCAGATATGACGCGAGGGAGTTCGGGTATTCGTTCAATGAGGAAAGACCAAAGACGGTAGGGGGGGTGAATACAGCGAAAGAGAGTAAAGGCGATGCTATACAGATTGAGAGCCGGACAGGCAGCGAGTGAAGGGGGAAAGAAGAAAGCAATGGGAAAGCCGGCAGTTAGAGATGGAGAGAATCTTCTGGTCCCGAGTCGCCCAACTGGAACTGCGAACTTGGAAGTTCCGAACGCCCTCACGAATGAAATCGCCCCGCGCCCCGCAATTTAGTCTCGTCCTGACCGCTTTCTTATCGCCCACTCTTCAGTTTTCATGTACCCCTTCTGTTGTCCGGACCTCTATTTTCATGAATCATGATGCTATTAGAGATCGCCGTGATGATCAGAGATGGAATGCTACGCCACAGGGCTAAATACATCTTATGTGGGACAGGAATCTGAATGCCGCCAGGTTACAGCCAAGATTGATGATTAAAAAAATGCCCGTGGACAAGAAAAAGAATGAGGGCTTCCTTCACCCCAGCACCTTCATCTTTTTCTTCTTCTTGCTCCCATCCCCTTTCTTCTGTCCCTTTTGCCAATCTCGCCAACTGCCAATTCGCTCGTCGCGAGTGTCCTCCCATGCTTTATCCTGGTCTCGTTTCCGTTTGCGCTCCTCTAGCTCCTCCTCTTCTTTCCGTCGCTCTCGTCCCTCTTCCTGTAATTTGGCCTTGGCTTGCCTTCGACGGCGCGCTTCTTCATCCAGCAGAACGTGCACTGTCTTCTGGCGCCATTCCTTTTTGAATTCTTCTGTCTTCAATTCGGGCGAGTCTAATGTGTATTTGTGTTCGCGGATCAGGAGCCGTCGTGCGTCCGCGATGCATTCATCTAGGAAGGAACGGGCTTTCTCGTCTAGGAGCGTAGTGTGTGCCTTTTTCAGGCGATCGAATGCGTCGGGCGCAGCAGGGTTCTTGGTCTTGTCTGGGTGAATAAGGAGAGACTTTTTTCGGTATTGTACTTTAATGTCGGATTCGGCTACACCAGGCTGTAAATCTAAGACAGCATAGCTAGTCAAACGAGGTCTTAGTTTTTTGTTGACCTGCGAAAGCGGTTCGTCTTTTTCGGAGGGGAGGGGACTTACGCGTCGAGGGAGAAAGCCTTTCGAATGCGATCAATCTCCGCATCCTAAAACATAGAGGTCAGCATGGCATCAATCTGATACTCCTAGTCTGCTGCGCACGCACCTTGGTGAAATCAGAGGCTTCCCTCTCCAATGCATCCAAGGCATCTTGCTCCTCTCCCATGGTGAATGTGATTGTTGTACGATAAGGGCAATTGGCGTGGGGAATAGTTGTATATCACCAGATACGCTTTGGCGTCAAAGCACCAATGACGCGGTGGGAATTTGGGACGGGGAGACCGGTTCTTGCTCTGCTACTCTGGTCGTGTGTTGCGCTCGCCCTGTTCTCCTTGAATCTTTGCGTCCTAATCGTTGGTTCGCTGACCGCCAGCCTTATCGCGGATGACTCAGCAGTTGCCCGCCCAGCAGAAAAAAAAAGTTTCCTTCACCGCCCTGAAATGTCGGTCTTTTTTTCTTGGATTTCTTCACTTTTTGGAAATTCGGCTGTACCGTCGCTAGTCCCGTCGTCTTCGATCTGCATCGCCAAATTCTCGCCTCGGATCTATTATGGCTCCGTCAAACGGGCCTCGGAGTGGGAAACATGCCAAATCTTCTCAGCGTCCCCAAAACTTGAAGCGAAAGCGTGTACAGGAGGACCTATCATCTCTGCTTCGCCGGGTGGAGGACCTTGATCTGAAGGGAACATTCGAGTCCTTCTCCGATTTGCCGCTTTCAGAACCGACCGTATCTGGGCTCACCTCATCTCACTTTAAAACTCTGACGGACATCCAATCCCGTGCGATCAGCCATGCCCTTAAGGGCCGTGATGTCCTAGGAGCCGCGAAGACCGGAAGTGGTAAGACACTAGCCTTCCTGGTCCCGGTCCTAGAGAATCTGTATCGCATGCAATGGTCCGAACATGACGGCCTAGGCGCCTTGGTTATATCCCCGACCCGAGAATTGGCTATCCAAATTTTCGATGTTCTCCGCAAAATCGGTCGCTACCATACGTTTTCCGCCGGTCTGGTCATCGGAGGAAAGAGTCTGCGCGAGGAGCAGGAGAGGCTAGGGCGGATGAACATCCTAGTCTGCACACCGGGTCGGATGCTGCAGCATATGGACCAGACGGCCTTCTTCGAAACCCACAACCTGAAAATGCTTGTATTAGATGAGGCGGATCGCATCATGGACTTAGGCTTTCAGAAGAGCGTGGACGCCATCATTGGACACCTGCCCCCGGACCGGCAAACTCTCCTTTTCAGCGCTACTCAGACAAAGAAGGTGTCGGATCTAGCGCGTTTGAGCCTCCAGGATCCCGAGTACGTGGCCGTTCACCAATCCGCCTCTTCGGCCACTCCTTCCAAGCTCCAGCAGCATTATGTCATCACCCCATTGGCTGAGAAACTCGATATCCTATGGAGTTTTATCCGAAGCAACCTCAAATCCAAGACAATCGTGTTTTTATCGTCGGGAAAGCAGGTGCGGTTTGTCTATGAATCCTTCCGACACATGCAACCCGGTATCCCCTTACTACATCTACACGGCCGCCAAAAGCAGGGAGGCCGCCTGGACATTACGACTCGCTTCTCACAGGCACAGCACGCTGTTCTTTTCGCAACCGACGTTGCTGCCCGAGGTCTGGACTTTCCAGCCGTCGACTGGGTCATTCAGTCTGATTGCCCCGAAGACGCAGATACATACATCCATCGTGTCGGACGTACAGCTCGGTATGAGCGAGATGGACGTGCGGTATTATTCTTAGAGCCCAGCGAGGAACAGGGCATGTTGAAGCGTCTCGAACAGAAGAAGGTCACTGTTGAACGAATCAATGTGAAGGGGAACAAACAACAGAGCATCAAGAACCAGCTACAAAATATGTGCTTCAAGGATCCAGAGCTCAAGTACCTTGGGCAGAAGGCGTTTATTTCCTACGTAAAGTCGGTCTACGTTCAAAAGGACAAGGAAATTTTTAACATAAAAGAGTTGAAGCTAGAAGACTTCGCCGGCAGCCTAGGTCTTCCAGGTGCACCCCGTATCAAGTTCATCAAGGGAGATGATACAAAGGAACGCAAAAACGCCTCCCGCGCAGTGACCTACATGTCCAGCGAGGAGGAGGGCGATTCTGACCAGGACGGGGAAGCGAAGAAAGCCACCAAGTCAGAGAAACCACAAGTACGGACCAAGTACGATCGCATGTTCGAGAGACGGAACCAGGACGTGTTGGCCGACCATTACTCGAAACTCATCAATGACGATGGCACAATCGCAGATTCCAAGGCCACTGAGGATGCGGACGAGGACGATGACTTCCTGTCTGTTAAACGCCGCTTCGCGGCTGGCGACGACGATCTGGATGTAGACTCCGAGTCGGAGTCGGGCTCATACTCAGGATCAGGCTCGGAAGAAGATTCAGCAACGGACAAGAAGAAGAAGAAGGACACGAAGGTGGTACAGCTAGCCGACGGAGAAAGCCTTGTCATCGACTCGAAACGCCGCGAGAAGCTCCTCAAGTCGAAGAAGAAGCTCCTGAAATACAAGGGCAAGGGAACCAAACTCGTCTACGACGACGAGGGCAACGCACACGAGCTATACGAGATGGAAGACGAAGAAGACTTCAAGGCGCGTGGCGACGCCACAGAACAGCGCGCCCGGTTCCTAGCAGAGGAGACACAGCGTACCCAGGTCGCCGATCTGGAGGACAAGGAGCTTGTCCGACGGAAACGGCGCGACAAGAAAGAGAAGCGCAAGGCCCGCGAGCGCGAACTCCTTGCTGCGGAAGAGGAGGAGGAACGGGTGGCTCAACTTGCCCCCTACGACGACAGATCCTCCGCATCATTCTCCTCGGACGAAGAAGATGATCGAAGTAGCGCACCGCCACCCGGCAAGAGGCAGAAGATGCGCAAGGAAGAGCCGAAGCCGGAACCGTGGTACAAGAAGGAAAAGAAACCATCTGGCAAGGGACCTGCACCGATCCAAACCCTGGAAGATCTGGAATCATTGGCAACAGGGCTGTTGGGGTGATAGGATGCATTTATCTCACTATCATTTCTTGTTTCCCTTATTTATTATTATTTTGCTCTTGTGGAATAGAAATGTCTCTTGGGTCGTTTGTTTATATTATTTCCGCAGACTAGCGAAGAATCCCATACCTTTTTTTTTCTTTTTACTCTCTTAAAACACCTTCTATATCAGCCCAATTCTGGCATATATGGTTATGTACTTAATTCAATATTCATCCTCTTCAAGCACAAAAAAAAAAAAAAAAAAAGTCAAGACTAAATACAACCCCCAAAGACACAGGGTACGCAAAAAAACAACTCCTGTACCATGGTCATGTGCAACAATAAGAAGACCCATTATACATCTCCCACCGGAACTTAAACAAAAAATAACTAAAATCCCCAATTCGAGCTTATTTTCCCTTTTTGTCCGTGACTAAATGCATCTATATTATTCCTGGGGTCTCTCTGTGCAGGAAGGGGGCATTTTTCCGATCTTACGTACATGGTTAGGGAGATCGAGGCATGAAGCACCGACTTCGGTCCTCAATCAATGCTGGCTATTTTTTGGGGGTACTAGAAATAAAATATAGTTATTCAATTCAGATGAATAATCAGGAAAAGAAAAGGCCTCAAAAGAAAAAAACAAAAACAAAAACAAAAGGAAAAATGGGAACGAAAAGACTATTCTTCCTCGCTGTGTACTTTTTTCTAATACCCCGACCCGGCCAGGATACCCAGGTATGTCCGGGTGAGTTGTGTGAGGTACCTGCGCTATCGTACCTTATGGAAGGTGCTCTGTAGGGTTAAGCATACGTAATATTGGGACTAAGAAGAAAGAGAGGGGGATACCCCAGTGCCGAAGAACACGAAGCCACGAACCCATAAGCCCAGATCCACCAAATGCAACTCCCCAAAGTGACGAAAGGTGATCACTAAAAAGCAAAAAGAGCTGACGGCGAGGATTTGCGCCTCCCATCTTCAGGATGGGGAGACTTTGGAGTTGAGGGAGGGATTTGTGGTGTCGATCATGGTTCGTCTGTGCATATGTGGCTGCCTTGATGGATCTCACTCTGTAACTCCGAGGATCGGCCACCACTCACAGCGGGAGGGAGGAGCTTTCGGGACAGGTTGGATAATTTCTTCTTCTTGTTTTTCTTGTCTTTTCTTTTTCTGCTCTTGGTTGGTTACAAAGTTCCGGTTTCTGTGAGGGATCTCCATGATGTTGAGAATATAATACCTCGGGTGTCTGATGATGTCTCGTATTGAACCTCGACGTAAAAAAAAAAAAGAAAAAGAAAAAAAAAGATCAAAATCAAAACAAGGGTAAAAAAAAAGAAAAGAAATTCACTTGAAGAATCCAAGCTGAGCAATCTAATACATCTAGAACATAATCCGAAACCAAAGCTCAAACGAATGATATAACCCTAAGTATTCTCGCAACCCGGCGGTCTGTATTAGGGCTTCTATCTGCCCTCCAACCAATTCACTTTTCTCCGATGTTACCTAGATCCAGAAAAAGAAATGAGAGGAAAATGCTGAGGATGAAAATGAAAATGAATTAGAATACAGTGAATGCTTCCTTTGCCTTCCCAATGCAATGAGAATGGACTCCAAAAACGCCGTCTATGACGATGGGGCAACAAGTAGAAAAACTCAAGACCTGTGAGGTATCTTTGAAAAACTGCAACAAACAAGTCAACTCGACCCAGAACGTCCGAGGCACCCATGCAGAAATTTGCAATATTCCCCCAGCATGATAACAAGGAAATAATTAGAAACAGAAAGGAAAGAAAAAACCAAAAAAAAAGTAAGAGACACGCACGCGGACACGCATAAGTCACGGAAAGGAAAGGGGGGAAAAGAATGGTATCATGAATGAATCGCGTATTCTCAATCGCTCAGCAATCTGTAGATCAAATACACAAATAAAGATGAGCCGAAAAATCAATGATCTCCCTGGAAATCTGTCAAAGACTAGAGGCTAGCACACTAAACACCACAAAGGGAAATGTACATTAAGATCATTAGTCGTTGTAGGCCCTGCTACAAACATCAGATATCCTAGAGGAGAACCCTGCCTCCTCTATATGCGAAAGGGAATGAAGGTGCTAGCCCCGGAAGGAGATTATCGATAAAACGGAAACGAGATGACCACTCAGTCATTCACCATATCATCTAGGGCCATCTTTCGGCGCTTTGCCGGTCTCGAATCCCCGCCCTCCGTTTCGGGTCCATGTAGCTCATCTTGAGCCCGGGCGGTCGCCATCTGTTGCGAGAGTGCTTGCCCTTGTGTCGGAGAGACCAGCCCCATTGGGCGTGACATTGCATCCACATAGCCTAAATCAGATGGTGCCTGTCGCATTTGACTATTTGGTGAAATCGGCTCAATTAACCCCTGAGGTTGGACTTGTTGTCGGGAATCCTGCAGCTGTGGCTGCGGTTGCTGCTGCAGAAATTCCTCTCGCGTTCGAGGAGACCAGACTGTCGGGTACGGATCACTGAGTCGATGCCCTTGTTGATTCGTCATGGCTGGTGGGTGAATTGGTGGCAATCTGACTGGAGACTCAACATAACTTTCCCGAGGGTCTCTTTGTTGCACCGTAGTGTCACCCATTTGCATACGGCTCATCATTCTTGCGTCCGGGTAAGGAGAGATGGGAACACCGTAAGGTTGGGGATACTGTGGAGGTGACGCTGCAGGGTGTAACCCTTGATTTCCGTATGATGACAAGGGCCGCCCAACCCCAGCTGGCATACGGCCGCCTGCAAGTGCTGGATTGTACCCAGCAGGAATCGGAACATATCCAGGTGGTGAAGCTGCCACCATGGACTGCACGGATCCGGAAGAGGAAAATCGCCTGTGCCCCATAGTTCTCTGCATTGATAAGGCAGGATCCACAGCATGTGGATATACAGCAGTCGACCACCGCTGAGGGTGACCAGCAGCTGCCCTCATACCCATTGCTCCTACCTGTCCACCAGGCATCTGAAGATCTGTCATAGGTCGTATTTCACGGGAAGAAGTGGCCCGATGCATGTGGCTGCGCCTTGGTTGACCGGGTTGATCCCCGCCTGCACCCCTGTTATCCATTTGTGCTGCGTAGGTCCGGAGAGATGCTTCCTCTGCTTTTAATGGGGGTCGTCCTCGTTTTTTATGCGTGACGTCAACACATGTGGCCTTACACCAAAATTAGTAACAGGTTTAGGACTTCTGGTTATATCAAGGGAACGGCAATGGAGACCGAAATAACATCTAGCTTACCTCTTTGCCAGATAGAACACACCTTCGGCATGGTCGCGCTGGGTCACAGCCTAGGTGTTTCTTTTTGCAGTTTACACATGCCGAAGCGACATGGGCCTTAGTGCGTCGCGTGGGTTTTTGGGGTAAAGCTCGAGTGGCATTTCCCGGCGGGGAAGCCCCGAATGTTGCCTGTGGGAATTGTGCTGTGGAAGGTTGCGCTGAGCCCTGCCCGTGAAGTGAATGTGGTAGTCGAGAGGAGTGGAAAGGCTCGCTGATAGCAAATGATTGTCGTAACGTTTCATCTCCGGGTACGGTGGCTAGACGTTGCAAGACGGATTCATGAACGGTTGCAAGATCCGGAGAACCTGGAGGAAGGGACCCTGACACTCCAGTAGACGTCGCAGCGGTCACAGCCGTAGTGGGTACCGTCGTCACGGGCTGAGGAAGCTCTGGATGTCCGGGCCGCCTGGCATTTCCAGAAGTCTCCAGCGGGTCTTCTGCTGGGACCGAACTGGACATAGAGCGGGGGAGAGGAAGGTCCCGTGGCGTGCACCGTCGAGCATTTGTAGTTCTAGGTAAATTCAAAGGAAGCCGCTCTGGGCCTGAGTTAAATCGGGGATGTCCGAACTCTGTGGTCACAAAGGAAGAAGGAGGAAGGACGAGTGATTGCATCTGGGAGGATTTGCTTTGCTGAATTCCCTTGTTTGTTTGTTGGCGGGATGACGAAGAAGGAGCGAGGGGGAGGGGGTAGGGTTCACAGAAATGGGAGATGGACTGAAAGTGATCTCGAGATGAACAGCATATCCGGCACAAAGGAATTGTTCGGTTGTATATTCAGTTGCGGTGAGCTGGTCAGTCGGCAGTCATCATCCAAACACCATGCTTGCAGTGAGTGTGAGGGCCACGGGAGCTTATAATCAGTCAGTCAAGATTCGCTATCGGAGGAGTCATAAAATAGGTTGCGTCGATCAGCAGTGAATACCAAGATCGTGACGGCAGTTTTTTCCATAGCTTCGATGGTCCCCATTCTGAGTTGATTTATTGCAGCATGGTGGGCGATCACGGGAGCCAGAGAAAAGGCGCAGAAGAGGGAAAAGCAAATGCACAAGCAAGTGAAAAAAAGAAATAAATAAGAAGAAGATTGGGAATAAAGTAAAATACTTCATCAACGGACGAGGTACCTTACCTGACAGTAATGACCATGAAACGTAATTTTCTCTTCCTTTTTTTCCCTTTGCACTTATTTTTATTTATTTTTATTCAAGAAGAATAAACAATAAAAAAATAAGGGAATTTATTTGGGGATGACTTGGCCTTTCTCCCAGATCCCGAATGGGAAGGCGAAAAACGGTGAATGAAGTATACCACCGGAAAGTGAGGCGTAAAAACCCGGTGGGTTCACACACCTTCTTTTCGAAAAAAATATCTCTCCCGAGCGGATGGGAACGTCAAGAGGGTCTTTAAATAATAGCTAATGGACAGAGGCAAAAAATAAATAAAGCCGGAGGGAACATGGACCCAGAAAATAGGAGGTTTTCCCAGAGCTACCTAGCGTCGGATCTTGAGAAGTCGGGAATGGGCCTCTTAGCTTCGCTTTAGACGGTCACAAACAGTCAGATAGTGAGAGGAAGATCAGGAAACTTCCGTGGCCATGGAAGAGAGTCCCGCTTAGGAGAGAAGACGGCTAGGGAGAGGGACGGGGAGGGGAGGGAAAGGGATACTTCGGCTTTCTTTGAGTATCAGCTTCAAATTGGGGGTGGAAGAACGACAACAGCAATCCGACAAATAATGTTCTCGTAGCCCAGTAGGGTATGGTAAGGCTTATACTCCTTTCCCGCAGGAAGGACCCTGCTTGATTGGCAAAAAGTGAGAACAGGTGAAGGTGGGTAATGGCCAGTGCAACTGTGACTAGCAGCCGATAGACCTGATCTCCAGCGCTGTAGATCTCAATGGGGTTTCTTCCATGCCAGTGGAGTGACATGGAGGTAGAGAGACTAGAATCGGAGCAACGAATAGCTCCAATCCTCCGGGGGGGACGAAGCCAAAAGAGAGGGGAAGGGGGGGAAAGTAGCAGGAGGTCGTACCTCAGAAAAGGTTGGTTCAGTCCAATCAGCTCAATCTTCAGGCATGATGGATAGGCGTTTTTCTTTTATTTTCCCTTTAATTATTCTTACTGTTATTTTATTTTTGGGTGACCGACCCATTGCTTTTGGGTTATCCACTCTCTCATCATATTTACTAAAACTATTCTCTTCGGGTTATGGAATTATGAAAATGATTACCTATCTTTCGTCTCCTTGGTCATATAGGGGAGTTGTATTTTTCTTCTTCCACGATATCTTCCCAGCAGATTTCCCTCACTCGTTCAGCTACCCAAAATGTCCAGAAAGAGAGACAGTGGCTTGCATGAGATGAGTGATGAGGAATGGATACCGCTGTCAGTGACACCGTCCAAAAAGGGTTAAACAACCTCTTGGGGAGGGGGGGAGAAGGAAAAGTGGACAGGAGAGGGGAAAGGATAGGACGCCAATTGCAAAGAAGAAGAGTGGCTTGTGGAGAGAGGAATAATATTATTATTTCTTTTCCTTTTTTTCCCTTCAAAAAAAATGGGAAGAAAGGGAAAATAATTCAAATAGGGAGGGAGTGGTAATGGGTGATCGCAAGTGAGGTGCTAATGCCAATCAGGAGGGCTGGAAGCAAGGCGAAAATTGAGCAACGGATCGACGTCGGCGGTCGCCCGCTGCATCCATTGCCAATAGTCTGCTCGGCAAGGATGGGGGCCCTGGTTGCGCATTCCGTTCTAGTTTGACATGCACTACCGAATGGGGATGTGTAGGTTTGGGGGAACTCGTCGTCCAGGATTTTAAGCTTGTCAATGAGCACTGTGGGAAAATTATTATTGTCGTTGTTATTCCAATTAAAAAATAAAATAAAATCGGAGGAACAGCAATTATCAAATCTAAATAAATAAATAAGGGGAACAAATCGAAAATAAAGTAAATGAATTCCTAAAGGCGTTAGTACTTCCTGGAAGAATTCCAGTTGTACTACCACGTATGTCCATGCAAAAAGACAATGTGAAGGTACAACTAGCTACTTCATCATGCTCAACTCACTGCTGACAAGCTGGATCTCGGGGATTAACACCAGTTTCATTCAGCCATGTCTTGAACTTTCTCAACTCCCACATATTCTCAATTTTTACCTCCCTACCCTCCCAAATTCCTTCCCCTAACTCTCTTCTTTAGAAGTCCTTGTAGGTTTATTGCGCTAAGTAAGATACTGGGAAGAAAAGAAAAATGAGGTGAGAAGAGAACGTGGGGATTCTCGGAATTCAAAAGCCAATCCTTAAATCTCACCTTTATTCTATTATTTTATTTTGTCTCATTATTGGGGGAAAGAGAAATATTATCACGTCCAATGGCATTTTTTTTTAATTTCCCGTGAGCTTTTTTTTCTTTTCGTTTTTTGCTCTTCCCCTCCCCTCTCTCCGTTGCTGAATCTTGTTTTGCCATCACGTTATGCACGCAGTACATAGGTGTCCACGGGAAAAGGGCCGTTAAGGCAACCCGTTCGCTCCAAAGACGGGAACCCGAACGAGGAAAATAATAAATAAGAGAGAGATGCTGAGAGAGAAATGATATACGGAGAATTTGGTCATTTGGCATAGTTGACGCTTTGAGCATGACATCAACCCATCATTAGGTTGGACCCCATCCCTTGATTGACATTGTCTCGAAGTCGTTCCAGGGACACGGAACGCTATGACAATGTGATCAGCTCCAGGTTGCGACTTTCATCAGGAATTGAGTCAGTTAAGCCGTTTGTGAGCTAACCTACTCTTTTCTTCCGTGGACACTGGACATCAGCTCCCAGAGCTAGTGCTTGGCAGATGACGCCAGCCCAATTCCGCCGAACAACTGGAATGAGAAGGCCACATTTCTCCGCAGTGGGTACTCTCTTCGACGAAGACCCACCCGCCATAGACCTTACCTTTGCTCAAATGTCCACGGTATACTTAGACTCATGGAGTACTTCTATGAAGCATGGAGTTCTGACTCTCCATACCAATTTGCTGGCGCTGTTCCTTTGCTCCACATACGACCACTCAACAAACCGTCCCTATTTCATCCAGGTTTGGCCATGTGAACTCCACAAATATCTTGAACGCTCCACTCTATAATCACCAAGGAGAGACAAATTGAAAGCGAGAATCGTAGAAATAAAAAAATTAACAAATTTGGTAATCGAAAACCTGTATACAGGACCAGATGGGTCCTCCATGGTATTCACCCAAGTCCTTGGTATGTACGTCGGACCATTTGAACCTTTCATGGATTGATCTAGCTGTTATGAACGATCACCATCGATGGTCCTATCAGAGCTGCCGTGATAAAGCCACACTCCCTGCGCAAACTAAATCAATGCCTTAGCCTTGACTTTCCAGGCTGTCACGGAAGATCCACCTAGTCCAGGTGGACTGGCGTTCCGATGGAGTTGGCAAACCCTAACCCATGCCCTTTTTATTGTCCGGCAGCACCAAAAAATCACTACTCTTTCTTCTTTTCGCTTTTCTTTTTTGTTTCATTAAATTTTAATTTCCTTTTCGATTTTTATTTCACTTGTCCTTTTTTTTGCTTTTTTTGTCCTTTCGAGATGTGGCTGCAGCTGCTGCGCTTTGGTGGGACGAGCATCAGTCTAATTTGATCACCTGAGCCTCGGACAATTTACAACTCTCATTCATGGAAATGGTAAATGCCCCGTGTGATAAGAGACGAAGCTCCACCAAAATCCCAGATCCTGTGATGCACGAAGCATGGCAAAGCGGAGGAACGAACCGTTCAGTCAATAGACGGTCGCTAATAACGGCCTGTGTGTTTAGCGCGACAGGACTCGGAACTAACGCGCAGAACGTTTGGAGACTATTGCATTGTAAATCACTTAGTGTCTTTTTCCCTTGAGGAGGGGAGACACCTTATCACCTAATAAGAATCAGAAGAAGAATCTCGTGAGCTCGCCGGACTGGTGCCCTCTCTCCCGACCCAGAATCAAATCCCTTGCCCAGCGCTTGTGACGATTCCTCATGAGGGTCCGAATCTGGAGACACTTCGGGGAATTTTGATTGCATGTGAGATTTTATCGTCATTGGCCCCTCTTGATGACAAACAAGGCCAATCAAGAGCCAAGAAGAAAAAAGAAAATAATCAACCCATGGAGTCAAAATATTTAGTGCTGAGGACGAGACGCGACACGCACACACTCACACAACCACAATCTAACCAGAGCAGGTGCAAGCTCCATTCTCGTCCTACATGCCGCACGCGGGGGGAACAGTAAGGGGTTCAAGTGAATTTTCTCTTACTGGGCCCTGAGAAGGGAGAGTTCCAGGCTTATACCCTCTCCACCCAACGAAAAACCCCCAAGAAAAGTTTCAGAGAAGGACTTGGATGTGGTTCATGCATGTTGGGGCTGAAGGTGCCAACCCGATCTACTTCTGAGGCGGCCCAACAAGTGTCAATAGTGCAGCCCACTAGTTCCGAACCATTAGCCTGAACGGGAAAAAGAGGGATTGGAGCTCAGTCGAAGTAAGAAAGGTCAAGGCTGGTCAAGAGGAGAATGAGATTAATACGAAGTCTCTTCGTGGCTGTTTTATCCGGGGTTTGAAAAGAAGGAATGGAAGCCAAGATGCAGGGTGCAGGGTGCAGGGGACATGTACAGACGGAGAGAAATTGAGATACGGTATCCACGGTTCCTGCGAGGCCATATGGGAAGCAGTCAGCACACTCTCAATCAACATCGCTCCTGTGTCACCCAACAATCTGGATCGACGATGTTCCTCTTTATTATTTTCATCGCAATCATAATTGTCGAGGTAAATAAGATAAAATAAAATAATGATAAGGGGTGAAAACACGAACAGCATGCAGACTTTGGAATCATCCTTACCACAGTTAAAGAGAGACTGAAACTCCACTGGCCATGAGGAACAAAAGACTCAATCCAGACCTCAAAGACTGGTCGGAAGCATCTCCGACTCTCTGCATCGTATTAGCCCAATCAGGCCTGTCGTATGATGTGTCGAAGGAATTATTATTTCATTTCTGAGTATTTCATTGTGATTTTTATTTTGCTCTTTTTTCCCATTAATATTTCTTTCTGGGGGAACATCAGCTTTCCACCAAGTTTGGCATCCGTTTTGGGAAACAGACAGCCCTGGAGTGGGCAACGATTTGCATACCCCCGGTCAACTATTTGTCAGTTGGTCGAGGCTCAAGCCGAACTATCACTTTGACTACTGACGCCTCGCTCTCCTCCCGCCACCTTGACGATCCACTCACGTCGCGTTCGGGCTCCGGACAATTATTTCTTGATTTCCTTCTTTTCTTTTTCTGAGGTTCATCCGGAGATGCTTATCATCACACTCCCCCTTCGAGTCTTAACCTCCCACGCTGTCCTCGAGGATGGTAATCTAGAGCGCACAAAAATACCAAAACTTCGTCGAGAAAAAAAATTGCAGGAAGGAAAATAAGGGGGAAAGGAAAGGAAAAAGCAATAAGAAAATTCACCGTCCACGGTCTGTCACCCCAATTGATTATTGGCACCGAATCGGTCATACATCCGTTTTTCCCATGCCATTTGGAAGTGCTTGGTTCCGGCAGCACAGATGAGCTCAAAAAATGTTCCGAGAAGGGTCCGAATGGACCCCTAGTCTAAACCCTCTTGGGCGAGATCATGGACCGTTCAGGATATCAGGGTCGAATAATTCCAGTATTGATTGATTAATCGGAATGGCACGAGTGGCACATGTCCCGGAACGTAACATTTAATCGTCGCTATCATATGATTGTACCGGCTCCGAGATACAAAACTCAGTACAACATCTGATAGTTTTTGTCATGTTGCTGTTTTAAATTGCCCCGCTTCTACTACAAAATATCGCTCTTTCTTCCACGGTGTCTCAATGCATGCACAAGGCTTGTACCTATGGTACAACGTTGGGGATTGACAACCTACCGAACGCGACGAGAAGGCGATGGCTTTTTCAATACCCCCATGGGCTGAAGTTAATATTATGGATCCGGTAGCATTGGGGGGTGGAGAGAAATCTACCCGAAAAGGGTTTTTGTTTCCTTTCCTTTATTTTACTTTCCTTGGCTACGATTATGTATAAAACTAGGAGTTTTAGTGGAAGACAAAGGCCCTGAGAGAAATACAATACTGACTCTCAGCAGCACGCTATCCCGCGAAGTATCACGAGCAGTGAGAAGACACGATTCAACAAGGCGGAGCTATCTGTACGAGAGGCTCCCTTCCTTCCTATTTTACTTGCTGGTATGCTCTCTGTTTCCCCAATCAGTACATCCGAGCAACGTACACCCGCTCTGGGGGCGTCCTATACTGATGGATATAGGACGGAGCAATTGAAGTGGTTATTCCGGCCCTACAGGCTAGAGTAACCAGCAATCAGCCCCCTCCACACCTTCCTCTGAACCGGCCATCTTGCATTGAGACTATCTGGAAGAAACCAAGCCAGTGGCTATGAGCCTGTGCCCACCCGATACTAGACATTCAGCCTGTCCTCGCATATTCCACTGACCTTCTTCAGGAGTCCTCGAATTGCTGTCGTCATATTCTTGACGGTATATGCACCTCTTCAGCACATCGGGAATGGCGATAGACTTCAACGGTCATGGTCTTGCTTCCTCGCATTTCTATTCGAACAGTTGTGAGGCTTGGGGCTCTCAGGATGCGTTTGCTGTGGCGCTGTGCGACCCTCCTGTATGTATGCTGCTACCATGTTCGTCATGATTGCCACCCAGATGCAGAAACCGTTTCTGCTGGCTCCTGCTTGCATTACCTGCAGGCAAGGCAGGTAACCAGTTCTGCCTGCTCATAACCCTGTAAGTGGAAAGTAGAATTTGAGATATGACCTATACAAAAAAAAACACACCTCTTACCCATTCGCCTCTGAAGCGATGGTGGCTTGGAAAACGTCTCTGTCAAACAAGGAAAAATTAAGATTTACCCTACGCGGCGCAGATGATTTGAACTCTAAACGAGGCCAAAATGCACAGAAACAAACCCGGCCATCCTTGGTCACGCAGCTTCGGCCAAGACAAGACAAGAAAAAAATAGCCCACAGTCGAGGGACCATGTATGACAGACGTTTTGACCCATAGCAGAGAGACGTTCCGGTTCGGCGGCCCAGAATGAGATCAGCCATTCTCCATAGAAAGAGTTCGGTTCCCTCGGGCCTTGATTCAGCATATGTTGTCAAAGTAGCTAGAGAGTCGGTGAGGATATGACGAGTAGTCGGCACATAAACATCAGCTTAAATACCAAACCGGGTGTGAACCCTAAACTTGATTATATTCCCCTTCCGCAACGCCATTTCCATAGATGATATATTTTTGTTTTTTTGTACAATACATACAAATCCGTGATCCAAACAAAAACAAGAGCTGGCTTTATGTAACTTTCTGGTTATTTTTAACATTATAGACTTATGTACTTAACTTTTAGGTTGTTGAGACGGAGCGCTGCGTTGGGAATAGCCTCCTCGATGGCCCATGGCTGATTTGATTTGATTTTCTCTCACCTTTCGGGTCGGACCGTGAAAATCACCATGGTTCAAACTTCATTCCCGCACTGGTCCTCCCAAAAATATAAACAAAAATACAAGAGAAAAAAACACAGGGTAACATACATAATACAAATAGCAGAAACAGATTACAATAATTGGCACTAGGGGTGGAGAGAAAAAAAATTCCCCTATCTAAATAAGAGTTATACATAAGTTCCTTCACATTATTTTTGATCATCTGGTATTTACTTGCATGACAACGGGACTTGTTCTTCATTTGTTTATGAGGAGGGAACAATAATAATAAGGGTTTCTCCCAGCTTAACAGCTCATCTGTACACACAGAAAGAAAGGGAAGAACTAACTACGTATGGAGCGCTCTCCGTGATCATGTCAAGATGTTCCTTGCTTTTTGGCTTTTGAAAATGCCAGTCTAAGTTGAGAATCAGAACCTTTTTTCTTCTTTAGTAGAAGTGGTTTTCCTGCGGGAGGTTTTTTTTAAAAAAAATTTTGGTGATTCTCCACCCAAAGAACAGATGGTTAAGGATAAGGTTTTTATAGTATCAAACTACTGCCTACGTATAATCGTCAATTATACACCGGGGAATACTACCGGCCTAGTTTTTCAGAATTATGAGAAGAAAAGTAAAATAAAATAGAGGCTTCAAAAAAAGGTTAGTTGGTTGAGGAAAAATGAAATAAAGAAAAAAGCGCCCGAAGAGGAAGAATAATCCATGTCGCCGATCCTCGTCGTATGCAACTTAATTCTGTCAAACTAGGACTAGGTGCAGCGCCCCCAAATCCAACGCATGAGCATGAGGATCATCAAGTTCAAAATTATCACATCAGGTCACTCAACAGCCAAGTACAGAGTATGCCATGTCAAGAAGGGCACAAAAAAACATTTTTTGTGGATAGACGCTTACCTTTTTGCTGGTCCTGTGGGTGAGTCGTCGGAATCTCATATCAGGCGGTTTTATTTCCGACATATGAAAGAGAATAGGTAGCCATTGAACACCTCCTCCATATATGTACCTACATCGTTGTTTTCACCTGTCCTCCGTACAGCTGGACTCGGAAATGGGCATGAATTGCCTCAATCGGGCTCTAAATCGTTCAGTGACTTGGCGGGGGGGATATAGGTCGTTGTATCTACATATGCACGTACGTATACATACCTACACATATACATATATACAAGAGAGAGAGAGAGAGAGAGAGAGAGAGTGTGTGTGTGTGTGTGTGAAGAGCTGACGTAGGAGCTTTTTTCTGGTTTCTCTCGCTTTTGGTTCTCTTGCCTTCTTCGGAGAGCAGAAAAATACCTTCGTACTAGGTTCTACATATGTATGATCAAGAGGACGATGCTGAGCCATTTCTCTTGTGGACATGCGATAATATACTATATTGGGGCGAAATGTGATGTGATATTGATAGTTTTTTTTTATTTTTTTTTATTTAGTTTCGTCAGCCTGATATACCCTTATTTGCATCTCCTCCTGGAGAAAGTCTGAAGATAAATAAAGGTGAGAGATTGGGGGAGGTGAAATCCCCCGAGTCATTTTCGGTAGGTTGAACGGCATATCGTCGGCATTTATTCTGTATTCCTCATGGAGAGAAAGACGGGGAGGAGAGTTGATGGGATGATCGCTGGGAATGATTACCTACCTTTTATTTAATTTTAATTTTAATTTTATTTTTCCCTTCCCTGCGTGTGTGATAACAATGAATTCCATACTGCTGGATTTAACTTCACATTTCCCTCCGTACGCATGGGACGGAGGATATTCTTCCCCGAGGTCTTCTTTCTTGGTGTCTTTTCTCTTTTTCTTTTCCCTTTTCCTTTTCCTTTATTTTATTTTATTTTTTCTTCATTTCCCTCTTTTTATCTATGTACCTTTCTCATCTAACCCCATTAGCTATCAGGACACTTCTCCCCACGCCGTCCAACCTAGGGCTAAATCAAATTTGTAGCACCAGATCCGGCCGAGAAGCATGGGATGGAAAAAGAGTGGAATGATAAAAAAAGAAATAAAAATAAAAATGTGACGAAGGATGTGATATGTCTTCTATTGATTTCAGATTTGCGGGACGCACACTCTCTCCTCCCCTTTGGCCGGGACTCTTTCATTGGGTTGCTATTGCATGAATGGATCTTGTTTCGGTTCCAATGATTGGAAGATGTGCCTCTTATTGACACCTTGTCTTTGGCTCGGGATGATGTTTGTTCGCGCTTTCTTTTCTTTTTTTTCTTTTGTTTTCCTTGTTGCTTGTTCTCCCCTCCCTTCCTTCCCCCGACTGATTGGGATTCCCAGAGTTTAGGTCTAAGGAGGATTTTTTGATTATTATTTTCTTATTTTCGAAAAATGCTTCTTTTAATTTGCTGATGCTTCTTTTTTGGAAGGAGCTCCGGTGTCCCTTAGGAGGATAGATCCATTTGTTGTAAGACTGCTTTGCTTCGTTGCCCCTCTCAGTCCTGTCCCCCTAGATGGTTGTTTACTTCTCGGCTGTAAGTACGCTGTTACTCTCGGGGAAACGAGGATGAAGGAATGTAAATATCTGACTACTGGTCTAGTTGGGATTCTCTTCCGTGATGTCACAGAGCGTAACATTCATCCAGCAGGAAAAATAGGGATACGGTTGTGTACGGAGTATACATAAAAAAGCCTTAATGACAACCAAAACGAAAAGAAAAAGGAAATCATCCTGGTTCGTAAAGGAGAATCGAGATAGAGAGAAGAGGAATTATTATTTTTATTTTTAATTTCCTTTTCTACCTCTTCCGAGATGGTCGGGCATTCTTCTCTCTCCTCCTCTGTTGGAGTTTCCTATTGAGTCGGATATCGTCGTTGCTTCTGAGTTCACTCTTGCCACCAGCAGCAGCGCCACCAGCCTGGGTCTGTTGTCGTTCCTTTGCCGCCGCAACCTTTTTCTTCATCTTTTCGTAATCACCACGTAGAGGGTCAGCCTTCTTGGGTGCCTGGTCTTTCTGATGCTTGTAGTGCCGTCCTCGACCCCGAGAGTTTAATTCTGCCGCAAGACCAGGTGCCTCCGTCTCACCCACTCGAGGCATGCGACCCAGACGCTTGCCTTTCTTCCATGCATCGAATCGCCCGCTGCGAAAGCTGGCTGCAATTTTGGCGCCGCTCTCGCCGCGCACCAGATGCGCCCCCTTAGATCCATCCTCGTCGTTCTGCCGTGACACATACTTCTTGTGTCGCTTGTCCCAACGCATCATGGTACGAGGTTCCGCGAACCCACGACCACCCTCATCAGTCTGTAGGTCCATCGTAGCACTGCGTGAAGCCTGCGTAAAATTGGCGTTCGTCCCCGAGTGTACTCCGTAGGCCCGGTCCTCGGCCAGAGACGTGTTGGCAGGGGTGTAAGACATGAAGTATTCCGGATTTTGGAAGGACGTGGCTGTGTCTTTCTTCCCTTTGCCTTTGTTGGATTGAGAGTAGGATGAGAATGTGACTTCAAGATCAGATTCAGAGGCCATGGACATGTTATCAGCCCCGTCTTGCATGGTCTCGTCCCCGTCGTCCTCATCTCTAAACGCGTCGTCCCCGTTATCGCCATCTTCTCCGGTGCCACCTTCGACGAACTCGGACTGTTCATCGGTCTGGGCAAGTTGACTCTTCTTCTTCTTATCAAGCGTCGTGCGAACTCGTTTAATCGAGTCGAGTGCCTCATCGTTTTCATGCTTGCCACTGCGTCGATTTTGCACCTCGAAGATTGTCTCCTGCGGCCGGTAGCCTCCGATTCGCGCCAGCATTTTCTCACGCTCGACCTCCATTTGACTTGCATCATCGTGAAAGAGTGGATGGATGGTTGTCCAGTTGTCTGTGGAAACGACCTGTTTGGATCTCTTGGCACTCTCTAACGCAGCAGCATTCCGGGTACGCATATAGAGCTTTTCTCCCTTCGCAGCGACTGCACGCTGCCCGAAAATATCGGCATCATCATCGAGGACCTTAGTGACCCACTCACAGCTCTGCGACAACCCGTCCCGGGGCAAGCTTCCGACGACAACATCCTCGGCGAAGCTGACTTGGTCGCCGAACTCACGACCCAGTACAAGCCTTCTGCCAAGGAAAAGCTGCAGGTCGAGAAGATAGGGCGCATCTGCATCCCGGACAAGACTGTAACTCCACCCCTTCTGACCAGCACGAGCAGTTCGACCAACACGGTGGACGAAGATTTTCGCTTGCGATGGGAAGTCGTAATTGATAACATTAGCGAGGATAGGGATATCGATACCTCTAGCCGCAACATCGGTCACAACAAGGATATTGGAAAGACCGGTGCGAAAGTTTTGTACCTGGATCTTACGAGCAGTCTGGTCCAGAGCTCCATAAACGTAGGAAACCGCAAATCCGGCTTCGCGAAGTAGAGAGTATAGGTAGTCGACATGGTGTTTGGTGGCTGCAAATACAATTGTGGAGTGTTTCGTCGGGGATTCTTTCATATTGACATTCCGGTCCATCTCTGCTCGTTTCCGCTTTCTGAAGTTCTTAGAGTCATTCGAGTCTCCCTCCTCGTTGCGTCGTTGTGCGACCTCTGTTGGGCCCGTAGGCATTTTGATTACCTCGTGAAGAACATATAGAAGAGCCCCTTCCTTCTCTGCAGACTTCACGGAGAAGAATGCATTCTGGAGATCAGGGGATATCTTGCCCTCGGTGTCCAACCGAACAAGCGTGGGGTCCTGTAAACCTGCTCGCGCGAATTCAACAAGCGACTTGGGCAATGTAGCAGAAAACAAGAGAGTCTGTCGGTTCGAAGGGAGGCCGTGAAGAATCTCCGTCAACTGGGCCGCGAAACCCATTTCAAAAAGCCGGTCAGCCTCGTCAAACACCACGTATCTGATACTTGACAGATCCAGGTTCATTTCCACCTTCAGGTGCAAGAAACGACCGGGAGTCGCAATCACGATATCCGGATTCCCCGCCATCATCGCGAACTGCTCCTCGAGACTATCGCCACCGACCAGCAGCACCGATTTCAAGTCTGTTCCACGCCCAAGCTCCTTGACGACCTTTAGTGTTTGTAGCGCTAACTCTCGGGACGGCGATAGGATGAGCCCGCGCGATCCCACCCGGGTGCTATGACTCTTCAATTTCTCAATCATCGGAATGACGAACGCAGCCGTCTTCCCGGATCCAGTCCGGGCCATACCAACCACGTCCTGATCCTCCATGATCACCGGTATCGTCTTGCGCTGGATGGGCGTCGGCACGGAAAACCCTTTCCGTGTGATAGCCCTCAACAGGGTTGAGCTTAAGCCCATTGCCTGGAAACCGCCTCCCTTCTTGACGGTACGACCCTTGAGATTCGAGCTCTTCCGGTTC
The DNA here is from genome assembly GCA_027569045.1 of Aspergillus biplanus. Taxonomy (NCBI): domain Eukaryota; kingdom Fungi; phylum Ascomycota; class Eurotiomycetes; order Eurotiales; family Aspergillaceae; genus Aspergillus; species Aspergillus biplanus. The sequence continues at coordinate 243,086 of JAPDEJ010000048.1, forward strand.
GCTGATGTTTGCTGCTCTGCAATGAATGCCTCGTCGCCATCGTCATCATCGTCGTCTCCATCTCCTCCCAGAAAATCTAGATTCTGGTTCTGTGGCCGCGGCACAGACTTGCGCTTCCTCACGGTCTTCTCTGCATCGGAATCGCTGTCATTTTGGAAAAGCGCACTGGTGATATCGAATTCATTCTCCGACAGGGCCGGAGAAGCCGCACGAGGAGCCATGTTGAATCAAAACCCCTCTTAGTTCACCCAGTTGATTCTTTCATTACCCTGAATTATTTTTTTTTCATATCAGCAGAAAAATACAAAGGCGGTGAAGATATGGATCAAAGCTGTTCCGGATAAGAGTGCAAACAGAGCATACACCGCCTCCCCCGCGACGCGTCCAACACGTCCCCAAAAGAGGTAAATTGGTTGATGGCTTCAAAAGTCGAACAAGTCAAGATTCGTCTAATAAAAGCTACAAAATACATCCATACCTCCCATTATACAAACTCATAACATCATGGGTAGGCCATAATTTTCTACATTGCTCCATCTTTCCCCCCGATATCTTGCTGATTTAATCTTAGAAAGCGGCTACGGTGGTACCTCATATGGAGGCGGTGGTGGCGGCGGCGGATTCATGCCCGGAGAGATGACAAGTCCAGCAGGAGGGAAAGTATGTATATACTGATTTATTTCTTTAGCTGGCCTAGCTGCACTATATACGTACGTTGTCTATGCACATTTTCCTAACCATCCAACAGAGTGACACAAACAACACCACCCTCCGCCCCATCACAATCAAACAAGCCCTCGATGCCGTCCAGCCCTACCCCGATGCCGCTTTCCAAATCGACGGCGCCGACGCAGCCAGCGTCGTCTTCGTCGGCCAAGTCCGCAACATTAGCTCCCAAAGCACAAATGTCACGTACAAACTCGACGACGGTACAGGCGAAATCGAAGCCAAACAATGGATTGACCCTTCGGCTAGCGATTCTATGGACACAGATGAGAGCGCCAACAAACAAGTCGAGGGCGCGGAGAAGAAGCAACAGGTCGAAATCAACGGATACGCCAAGGTATATGGGCGACTGAAGACATTTTTTGGTGATAAGAGGGTTGTGAGTACGCATTGTGTCCGGCCGATTACGAATATCAATGAGTTGCATTTTCATCTTTTGGAGGCGGCGGCCGTGCATCTTTTCTTTGCGCGTGGTCCGCCGAACAGCGCAACAGGTGCTGAGGCCAGCGGTGGGGGCGGCGCGGTGGGGGATGCAGCTATGGGTGGTGTGGATAATTATTCGAATGATAGGGCGCTTCCGGCTATGAGTGCTGTGGCGAGGAGGGTGTTTAATCTGTTGAAAACAGAGCCGCAGAGTAATGAGGGGCTTCATGCGCAGTTGATTGGGGCGAAGCTTGGGCTGCAGATGCCGGATGTGGCGAAGGCTGGCGATGAATTGCTTTCTTCTGGGGTAATTTTCTCGACCGTTGATGAGCAGACGTGGGCTGTTTTGGAGTTTTAGAAAGGTTTTTAATTTATTTTATTAGATATTTTTTTATGTTTTTCAATTATAAGATTGAAAGAAAACCTAAGGATGTCTTTGGGCTACTTGATATTGATGATCAGGTATTGAATTGAAAAGATTTTCGACCTCCATTTTGTGCTGCAAACATATTCTACATCAAATCACAATAGATCTACCTAGTATTATCGTCCTCATAACTCATATCGCCCTCAGGATCTGTTTTTTACCATCTGAATCTTGGTATCCAACTCATAACGATTAACACTCCAGAAAAAAGACGGTGAAGAAGAAGTCGTAATATCATCACCGTTAACGCATGAAAATCATACCAACCCTTTTGGCTCCACTTCTCTTTCCTATGCCATGGAATTCCTTTGAAGAGCTTCCTCCACGGACCGGTTCCAGTCAGTTCGCAGGAGGAACACTCCCTCAATCACGGAGACTAGGAAAAGAGCAACGGCAACTCCACACCAAAGACCTGGGAGACCCCAGCCTAGTCCGAACGCGGTACCAAAACTGAGTGGCATCGCAATGGCATAGTAGCAAAACAGCTGCACGTAGCCACCGATTTCCTGTCTTCCCAGCCCTCGAAGCATACCATTGCAGGTGGCTGCCAGAGCGTCGAAAAGCTGAAACGCAGCGCAGAGTGGGAGGATCTGGGCAACGAGTTCAATAACCTCGTCCTCTGACGTAAATAGTCGCGGGATATAGTGTCGTAGCGAGGAGATGATAAGCATATTGAGTAGACCGACAATGACCGCGCCTCCCATTGCGACCTTTGCTGTGGTTTTGGCAGCCCCAACCAGTGTGGCTCCGATCAGGTTTGCGACGCGGGTACTGCTGGAAATCGACAGTGTAAAGGGTATTTGGAATGTGATCGATGCCACCGTGGTCATGATCGATTGCGCGGCCAGCGGGGTCGTGCCTAGGTATGAAGATCCCAAAGTCAGGACTTCGAAAGCGAGGCACTCGGCCTCAACCATGATCAATCCGGGAAGGGCAAGCCGAATCATTGGGCCCCAGTTTCGGAGGGCTCGTGATGTGATTCCATTCCAGCACTCTGCACCGGCGAAGAAGTAGACATAAAGGAACAGGAAAACCGGCATCAGATTATCTGTGATGGCTACAGCTATAGGCGCACCAACAAAACCCCAGCCGAATCGCTATGGCAATTAGTCTATTGAATGGGACCTGGTAGGAGTAGCCTATACAGGCGGGGGGGATGAAACTTACCCAAACAAAAAGCCAATTCATGAATGCGTTGAGAGGGGCACATATGAGCAAAACGTAAAGAGATGCTGAGAAGATCCCCTGCGCCTGGACATATCGCTTCCCACTTTCGAAACAAGCATATCCCGGAGCCCCCAGCGCGACGACTTTCAGGTAGAGGCCAGCCAGGCGGGCGACATCCTCTTCCGGCACAATTTTAACCAGGATTTCGTCGGAGAAATACCAGAGCACCATAATTGGAATACTGATGACCCAAAGGAAATAGACCATCCTTTGCATCTGCAAACCCACCAGCTTTCTCTTCCCTGAACCATAGGCCTGAGCGCAGAGCGTATCCAAGCTAGTTGACAACCCTTGGTAAACTAAACCATCAAAACCGTTAATGAGGCAAGAACAAAAAATATATAGGGTGAGAGAGCGAAATAAAATAAATAAAGTGGGGGTTAGATAGACAGATAAAGGGAGTGTGTCAGCAAAAATCACACACATACCTGCATAGCCTGTGATACTCGCACTCATACTCGCAAGACTAACCGCGCCCAGCTCTTTTTTCCCTAGGTGACCCACGGTGAAGATGCTGGCTACTGTCAAGGAGTATTGGAGCAAAAATGTAATGACTAATGGGGCAGCATTTCTTCCTATAACTTTAGCTTCGCGTTTCCAGGTGGTTTGAATTAGTCCCGCGACAACTGCTTCTTCCCATTTCCGATCAATATCTTCATCGTCCACCGCATTGTATGCAGCGCTACCACTACCACCCTCCTCAGCTCGCCCCAACAAAGAGGTAGTTTCCCCTACCGGGGCTCGGGCTCCCTCCCTCCTCCAAGAGCCCTTCCTCCGAACCCTGGGGTGAATGATGTTGTTGTCGCTCAGAAGTTGTCGCTCTGCTTCAATTGACTGCTCGAGCTCCCTCTGGGATAGCGCCTCATGCTCTAAGCGGTGGGGAATCACAGTGGCATGAGACACTGTGGTGAAGAAGCTTGGGCGTTGAAAGGACCCGGCCAGTGAATGGGGCCCCGTGCCTGGGTGGCTGTGGATGGGCCGGATAGTGGAAAACTCAGAAGATTCGTCATCGGCAGTGAGCATAGAATCTTCATTGTCTGTAGCAAGGATGGGATTTTCATTATTGGCACGGTTCTCTAAGTCTCGAGCAATAGCAGCTCCTATAAGGGAAGAACTGAATTGAGAGTGTGCATGAGGTGTTTGCTCCTCCGGCGCATTGAGAGAGTTGGTATTCCGATCATGCGCCATGATTGGCTAGTGCTCACAAATTATGGAAGGAACAGAAACAGTGGTTAATTATTCAAAGCTGGTGGAATAATTGCCTGGCCAGCTACTCATTGTGCTGGTTAATTGTGTGATTGACTTCGTTAGCCAACAAGACAGACCAAGAGCAGGGGAGTGAGTACGGAGTAGTATTGCGGAAGAGAGAGGGGAGAAAAGGCACTAAAAAATTAGTATAAATAGTCAGTGCTAGCAGGAGGAATCATACCCCAATTCCATTAAGAAATCGGGGTGGCCGTCGCAGATTCTGCTCTTAAAGTAAGCCATCCGGTCCGGTTGGTCCAGGCGGGATCCACCAGCAAGGACTCCAGGAGTATAGCTACCCTCGCCCCTGCCCATGACTCACAAGAGCAGCCACAACCAGTGAGGGCGCCTCCTTGTTATCTTCATGATCGAGCTTGTAACATATGGGGTCGTAGGTTCGGTTCTTGCAGATACTCTGAGTAATAACAACCTTTCCTGGACTAGTTTAGTCTGGACTGCAAACCTTGTGTATCACCCTCCTGCACAGTGCAAACTGCGTGCCCCGCAGATCTCACTCCGCCTTTTAACGGCCGACCATACAAAATGTGCTTGGTGGGGGATGCGATGGAGGCGCTGGCCAGCCATCCTCCTTAATTGCTTATAGTATTCATCCCAAGAAAGAATCCTTTTCTCGGGGCTCTAAGGGGTTCCCTGAAAGAAATGGGGAAGCCAAAATTAGATACAAAATACACCCAACACCCCCTCCAAAAAAAAAGTAAGAGGCTGAAGACCCAAAATCTACAGTCTTTTTGAGTATGCATGTAAAACTAGCAGTGGGGATATAATGACTAATGGAAGGTGATAAACCATAAACATAATTTAAAAATAAACGCTGCGGTAGTCATCAAGTTCTGGTTTATAGAATCTATAGAGCTCACATGCGACGAATTTGTGTCTCCCCTTTGTACTTGTCCAAGGCCGGGGTACCAAGGTGGCTCCACCATTCGAAGAGCATCGATTCGGAGATAAGTTTAAACCAAGGTGTGAATTTCAAGGCGGGATCGTCCAACAGCTTCTTCAATTCGTCAGCTGTAACATACTTGGTGTCTCGAACCTCGTTCGGGCTGGGGTCCAGGTCAACATCTGCTTGGATGAAGAGGATATAGTCGACTATATAAGAGGTCAGTCCCCGAGTAGAATATAACAAATAATTATAAGTGATGCGTAGACTTACTCTCGTGTTCTCCCCACACTCCGTTACTAGGGGACTTGTACTGGATTCTCGTGAAGAACTCGAACTTGTCTAGTGGGACTTGCTCCGGCTTGATACCCAATTCATGACCTAATTTCCGCTGGGCAGCCCTCTTAACACCCAGAACAGCTTCATCAAGGTGCGACCCCGTCTCTCCAGCCACTCCCAGAGGGTGAGAGCAGCAAGTATTCGTCCACAGGTCGGGGAAGGTGATCTTTTCGGATGCGCGCTGTTGGAGTAGCAGGCGGTTCTGGGAATCGAAAAGGCAGACGGAGAATGCGCGATGCAAAAGGCCACGATCAATGTTTGCCATCAGATGGCCTATTTATTTCAAGATGAGAGTTAGCATTGGGTTGGTAATTCAAGAGAGAAGAGAACAAGAAAAGCCCGTCGCAATGGCAGGGCCAACATATCACAGGTATCAGATAAGGGAAACAACGAGAGAAACATACAAACTTTCTTGCTAGCACTTCCGATGGGCTTGTCATCTTCATCCAACACAATGCATACCTCATCCATCAAACGAATCTGTTCCTCATCATATCCAGCAAGTTCAGTGCTGCCCGCGGCGGAGCTGGTGGGTGCGGATGGGAGAACCGCCCGGGCCAGCGAAGTATCGACTTCGGGGAAGAGGGTCGCGACATTCTCAGCCGTGATCCTTGGTGGGAGGGTGGTCGTCTCGGTGGTACTCATTTTGGGTGAACTAGGATCCTTGGGTTACGGTAAAGCGTCGAGCACAATGGTATCAACTTCTTGACACTTCAAGGCCAGACTTTTCTTCGGTGAATTAGAGGGGTTAAATAAGGGTTCCCTTGTCGTAAAGCGGTGAATTCAGGCAGAACTGATAGGCCTTGCAGACTCCGTTTAGAGAACTCCGAGCAGATACCTTTCTTCCCCCCAACAGCGATCAAGCCTTGCCTTTTTTTGCCATGCGAGGCGACAAAAATCGGGTGAAAAATTGACAGGCTAAAGGACCCTTGGTCGGAAGGTATGGAAGCTACCTAGGTACTCCAGGTCATGGGCACCTATTCGGTGGCCGACCCCTCGGTGGACCATGTAAGCTGACACCAGTGCGGGAGGTGCCTGGAAAAGCAAATCACAGTCGAGAATCTCCCCGAATCGATCACGACCAATAATGGGGCTTCTAACCCCATTGAGTTGCGGGCGAAGACTCGGGATTGTCCAGTTCTGTCTCACAGCCTGCCCTGGAAGATGGAGAAAGGCCTCTTCGAGAGATAGTCTCCTAGGAGAATTACAGTCAAAAAAGATATCTATATTGCATTATTATTTGCTAGACTCCCTACCGAGAACTACAAACAAGGTCACACCAAACACTGTCCCTTGATGTAAATGAGGCTAGTTTAAGTAGGTCTCGTCCATGTTCAAACGACACAGATCTGGCAGCAAAGGACCATGATCAAAGAATTAGTAGGGACTCGGTTTATTCAAAAAAAATATTACAAAAGCCAAGGGAAGAAGAAAAAACAACCTCATAGAAAAAAGGAAAAAGGGCTTCGAAATTGAGCGAGGAGTCACAACCAAAATCAGAGTTCACTCGAGAAGGAACCTTGAATTCCTTTTTCTTTTTTTTCCTATCCCATGCACATCCAAAATTTGCCTTCTGTATTGTGAATTCGAACCTTCTATCAAGTCGCGATTCCACCTAGTTTAGTGGCAGTTCCTGTGGTATATCCACCATGTCAGACTGCGATGGAATTTTTCTCGTATCAAATCACTCTTCTGAGTAAACACAATCTGGATCACCTGTTAATCGAACGGTATGTTGGGCTTTCCACTAAATATGCGCATAAACAACGGAATAAAAACCATGAAACCTCCAACCATCAGCGATAATTTTTTCATTAAACACTCCTAGCATAAACCCGCCATGCACTAGCTCCTGTATTCTATCAAATCCCTATGCTATCCCTTTGATGATAATATCTGAGCAGGTAAATGAGAGCCACAGCTGAGCCCAGGGGAAACATGAGATGCAAAAAGAAAAAGAAAACAAAAATCCACGGCCTAAAAACCTCCCAAAAACCCCTAGAGCCCTTGTACAGTGTTGGCTCTGCTTCAGCGCAGAGACAGGAGAGAGAGGAAAAAAGGAAAGAAAATAAAACCATGATTGCGCTCAAGTACTGCCGTAATAAATAAAGTCCGTACAGCGTAGCAAATAGAGAGAAATATCTCGCAGCTACGCCAAAATCTTCGTTTCCAATGTACAGTTCAGGCTCGGATCATCTAACCTGAAGGATGCCCTACCGATGGAAAGGTTGTGGTAACTCTTCGGGCACTAATAGATCTCTTACGTTTTCGTCCGCATCCGTCCGCCTTATGCCTATAGAACACTCATATTAGTACAGATGGAAGGACGAACCGGCAAGAATACTGAGAGTTAACATACCTCACGAGTGTATCCTGACGAGTGAAACGATTTCCGCACTCCTCGCAGGGAAACCTCCGTAACCCTCGGTGGACCTTCTTGATTCGTTAGGAACAGCTAACCTCACAGGAAATGCGGAGAGATGAACGGAACTCACGCTGTCAACATGTCTTTTGAGATCAGTCTTCCGCCCAAATGATTTTTGGCAAGTGTCGCAGAAATGTGACCTCGTGTGAGACGGATCGTGCCTCTTCATATGCTCCCGACAGTTAGACCGCCGAGTAAAGCGGAAGCCACATACGATACACTGAAGCCCATCGGCAGATAAGATCTTAGGACGCTCATCGTTGTGAAAGCTCTCAGTTTCATTGATCCACTTCGATAATATTCCTTCATCAGGAACCATAGGGACCTCCAAGCACTGGCTACTGTCTTCATGTTTCACGCTTGTGTCAAGCCTAACGAAAGTGTCACCATCGTTCCTGTCGGGATCTTCGACCTTTTGTTGCATATTGCTGAGGCTTAAATAGCCTGCGGATGTCACCACCGGCATAGCGCTGCCGTCGATATCCTCCAAAAACGGTATCTCCTGGTATTCAAGACCCGGTTCTTCCTTCACGCGAACAGTATCCTCCGGAAATAGTGTGCTTGGCCAGGAATGAGCAGCATCGTTGCCAAATGGGTTAAACCTATTTTCAAATCCCAACATTGACCCATGACTAGGAGAAGTACTCATAGCCGTAGGCTCATAAGAGCTGAGAGGGGAAGCGGAGATATCAGAACGGCCACAGTACGACTCGTAGCAGGTTGCCGGGGAGAGGTGATCTGTATCCAGCGAAAGTTCCGGAAGCATTACGGATGGCTGCAACTGTTCAGGCCAGTTCATTGCGGCTGTTTTTGTATAGTCTTCGGAGGAAGGGCAGTGAGCAGTTTGGTTGGCCGGTGACCCCATTTCGCACGAGAGTAATCCTAGCCCGACAAGAGATCGAGAATACCTGGAACAAGTTGGAGGTTTATGTAAGGGATCTGGGATGGCCTGCGCGCTTTCCAACTCCATGTGATCGTCTGATTTTGAGAGATAGCATGGAGAGCAAGAGAAGAAAGGCTCCCGGGCACATTCCATGGCCAAATAGAACGATTTTCAGAGTTTCGAAGAAAAGAAATATGAGAAAAATTTTAACTTGAGCGGTTTGAAATGATCAAAGTCTTTGGTGCTCCTCTTTCTATTGATAAAAAAGGTTTATTCTTTATATGTATGTTGCCAAAAAGAATGCTGCAGATGGAAGAGTATATAAATCAAATTCAACGGGGTGAGGAAATGTGGGGGAATCAAAAATAATAATAAAAATAATAATAATAATAAAAATAATAATAATAATAATGACTCAAATTCGATACTTGATAAAGCTGTGGCAATTCGTCAAGAGCGGCTCAAAGTGTCTTGAATGGCTGAGCCATTAGACGAGTGGATAAAAGCTTCAGCTGGACGGGCACAATGAAGAAAGTTGTGGGCAAGCTTAACGCCTTGCCGGCGAGGCAGAATTTGTGAGGTGTTGACGCATCAATGCAACAGAGAAGATCAGGACGGAGAGTTGTGGGTGTGTGTAAAATGAAGGGGGGGATGGGACGGACGCCGGTCCGGGGTGATTATTACAGCCAGCAGCCTGCAACACCCAGATAGGCGCGACATTTTAGAAAGTATGCACAATAATTTAGCGCCGCCAGGGTGATCAGCCAAGAGTCAACATTGTCAATCAGGACTGTACACCGTAGAGGGGGGTACATGGTTTGATTAATGGCTGGAGACGCGGGCACTGTCGCCCAACGGATTTGTCCGTGTCGACAGGGTCTTCCCCAGCAATCGAGGGAAAAAGACACGGAGCGCCAGGAGCAGGAGGCGAGAAGCGGCTCTCGTCAAGAAAAACAGGCATCTTTCGACAATATCTGCCATGGAGGCATGAAAGAAGCCCGCCAACATGCTGAATGAGGATGCCTCAAATCCTCGGCTGGGGAACAGAGAACGACAGCGCTTGCAATATTATTGCCAAAGTCCATCTGGGCACTCCGATCATCGCCATTTGGCTGGACAACAACGCAGAGTTTTGTTTCCTTCTTTGGATGAAAAAGGTATAGTGAGGACCCGACAGTTTGGTAACCTATCTTGGCAAAGGAGCAGTGCGTGTCGCCATGTATGATTGGTAAACACAGCCGCAAAGCAGGGAGAAAAAGGGGGGAGGAAAGTCCTGGAAGCCATTGATTTAGCATGAGAATAAAAACCAAGGGCAAGTTTTAAGGGATTCTGGATGAAGAGGCGATGGGTTGGGATGGAAAATCGCTTCTTGATTGAACGATGACGGAGAGAAATCGAGGTTGGTGGTGAGGTTGCGCCAGCGGCTGACCCTGGCAGGGAGGGTAAGGAGGGGAACCTAGTCTTGGGTAAGTCCGGTCATGCCCGTTACCAATTGACCCTACACATTACTCGGGACTATGCAGTCCACGACAATAATGCATTATCATTCGATCATCATTGTTGTTCCATACATCATTTATTACTCAATTTCAATCCTTTCTTTCTCTTCTTCCTCATTTTTTTTTCCTTTTTTCGGTTTGGTTTGGTTGTTTACCTCGGTCAGGGCTTTGGTTCGCCCAGCCTGCCACTTGTAATTTTCATCTAGGGTCTGTCTGTATATTGGTACTTCGTCCTTGGGTCATCAAACCTAGTACTCTCGTCACGGCGGCTACCAAAGTCAAATATGTATCGATAAGAAAAAGTCTAACCCAATAAAACAAACTACTGGTATATCAATTCCCATTATGGTAATGCGGGCGAAAAAAAATCACAATCAAACCCCGGAAGGTACTACTAGTAGTAGATGGGGAAGGGAAAAAAAGAAAAATAACAGAAGGAATGGGGGGAGTGGGAGAAGGACCCAAAGGGGAAAAAATTCGAAAAAATAAAAAGAATAAAGAAGAATTTATGTGGAACAACAGGAGCGCCCAGGACTCTCCTGCTGGTCAATCCGCCGGTTCCCACACTAAATCGTTAGGTGGGAGCCAGTTATGCACCAAGTGCGTGTTGACGTTCTCCTCAAGTATCGACTTCGTATTTTAGGCCACGTTTAATCCCGACAAAAGTTCAGCTTCTAGGCCCCTAGTCTCTTCCGCTTCTAAAGTAGTGTTACCATTATTACCGTCGGCTCCGTTGGTGAACAGCCAGCGTAGCAGCCACCCGCTCCACCTGGGTGCGCAACTGTTCCATCTGGCTCATTAGATCCACAATTTCAGTATACCCCGGTTCCTCTGAGGCAGTGGTCATTCTGACAGATTGTTCTCCGTTAGTGTATCCCCTAGGTCTGGTCCGCCCCTGAATGTGGGTATCAGCCGCGGACGTATGATGTGGGATAGGGTGGGCAGGAACCGAAAGCCCAGGTTGATTCGAAGTAGGGCGACTGATTCCCCATGCAGTCATTGTTGGAGGAGAGTGGCTGTTTCTCCGTGAGGAAAAGCGGCGGCTAGATTCGTAGGCCCAAAGGAATGCGACAAAGGGGAGGTGTGTTGCTCTGAGCAGAATAATGCGTGCACGGCGGATATCTTCCGCAGGGAGGAAGAGTCTCATAGGGCGAATGGAAAGAAGTGGGATAAGGTTCTGGGTCATTATCAGCCCTCCTTTTCACAGCACCATAAAATATATATAGCCCAATCATCTTTGTAGACTGACCAAAGGTGGCATGAAATAAGTAAGCCTTCGGGAATTGCTGCTTTCCAGGACGTAGACGGCCAACCTGTCCCACGCATTAGCGACTATTAGGACACCAACACAAACTAAATTGCCATAACTCACTGGAAAAGGTATTCCTCTCGAGCATGAGCCATAACCTAGCCAAAGCAAAACGGCAATGCAATAGATTAGTATCCCACCCAAATGAAAAAGGAAACTAAAATGTGGCGTACCCCCTCCAGGCTCATACTCATCAAGCTGACCAGCGATGAGAGTAATAGCAGGCTCGTTACCGAGACAAAAATCAGCCTATGAACAATGAAGGCCCTGTATCAGCTTCGAAGTTCCCATCCAGCGGTTTACTTAGGGGAAGGGCCGCTCTATAGAAGTGGGGCGCAGCGGCGCTTGCCGCGTGCCGAACGGAAGGACCCATAGGCACACTCAAACCGCACCGCCTCAGTTGGGAGTTAAGGGAAATGAAAAGAATGAAATTTCAAAAAAGTCGGTGTCAGGAGAATCGAGCAATGTTCAGGGAGAAAATTCAACATGAGTGCAAATGTTCGCATTGGGGTGTGGCGCAGTTTGCGGATTTCAGAGACTCACATCAAACCACATCCGAAGATTGGGGAGATCTAAATTTTAGCGCGTGAGTTATCTAAACGCGAGAGCCAACCATTTTTCCAAGACTCTTCGAAATCCGGAAAAGGGTTGAATGACAGCCGCTTAGTGCACCAAACTTACATCGGAGCATATATCCTATGAGCCAATCGATTCCGCCACAGTCAGTCAAAGGACGCTTGCTTCGATCAACGAGAATGACGTACAAAACCCAAATAGTTCGATCTACCTCGCTTGGTTAATAAAAGACTGGTCGAACAAAGGAAATTACACCGCCATACCCAAAGAAAACATTGACCAAAATCCACGACATTCGCTTTGAAGAAAGTCGGTCACGAGCAAGCATAGTGAATGTGGTTAGGAAACCTGCAATAACATTACCATTTACAAAACCAAATCCCTAGCTCAAGGCGCAGTCAACATACCTATGTACAAAACCATGATCACCGGGGTAAATCGAAAAAAGGTTTTTGTCTAGGTCATATCATTCAGCTTTATCCTTACTCCACAGCCAGCTGCATTCCAGGGTGGTCACGGTACCATTTCCTTTAAAACAAGTATCTATTATGCAAGAAGCATGTTAGTGAACATTCCAGAATATAGTTCATTCAAATTGGGGCTCTGCAGGGCAAACATACAAGGCTTCCAAAGTACGAATTTAGACTGACAAGGGAAAATATCCTGTCGAGACCCGTCAACCCCTACATAACGATTGCTTCCGCGAATGCGAACCCAGCAATGATCGACTTGCCTTGGAACCAAGAACAACGCCTCCAACGAAAGGATGTCAAATGACAGGTCTGTGATGTAACTGCTTTCCTGGGCGAGTCCGATTATTCCTAAATGTGCCTTGGGTAAGTCAACGATGCAAAAACAACCTTGCTAAAATACTTTAGAGAAAAGGGGCCAGCTGAGTGACCGGAGGGTCCGATAGTGCAAACACCTGGGGGCTCAGTAACATACTAGTAATGACGAAGGCAACTCCGGTACTAATGATGCCCAGATCCCAAACGCTCCAGAAAGTCATCTGATAGAAGAGCATCCCAGAGTCGACCACTCCACTTATCTCATCGTAGGCGAAGGCAGCAATCCACACATACATCAATGCTTCGAAAATCCCTATTCCTGTGGCTTTTCGCTCAATCAGAACTGCATAATACAGTAATAGGAACGAAACAAAGAAAGCAGCCTCAAAAATTTTTCGGTAGACTGGAACCCGTAACCGGGAGTAAGGGTCTGCCGTCCTGTAGCGTGGATTAGCATCGGTGAAAATGTGTTTTATGGCGAGCTTAACGGGTTAGTTCACCTTTTATTGAAATATTGTGGTTTCTTTTTCGAGTGCACACTCAAAGTATCCCAGAACACAATCTCTCCGTTCCAAATATCATCTATCACTCTCTGGACAACCTTCTGACTGATGAATTTCTTTGCTTGCGCGATTATTGCTATCTCTAGAGCATTCAGTCCAAAAAACATAGAAAACTTCCCGACATCATAGGGCTCCTGGTCCTCGGATTCAAGAGAACTTCCATGGCGTCTCCTCGTATCGAAAAAATTAAATTGTGAGGAGGATGAGCTCAATAAAAGTGGTGTCCTTTCCCCTTCGTGAAGACTTTGCACACCAGTGGAGCACCCATGTTCAGATGCACCCATCTCTGCCTGGGTAACATCGATTGTGTGAGATGATGGACCCGCAAGCTCTTCGAGCAAGAACTCAATAAGTTCCCGTTGGTTGAGATGGCAGATAAATTGCCAGGCAACATATTCACATGCATAACCTCGAGTTTCATTTTGTCCTCCATCGTGCTGTGCAATTTTATCAAACTTCCACTTCAAAATCCTATTCCAAAAAAGATAAGCAAGTGAAATATGTTGAGAAGATAGTGGGGTTGCACACATTAATGCATGTATTATGCAAGGGTTATGTGAATTTTCGGCGAGTGTATTTATAAGTAATCTGAGACCCTGGCCTGGGAAGGACTTCATCTCCTCGAAGGTATGGGAGGCGCCGAATATCGTCCATGTTAAGTAACTGTGAAGAGCCTGTTAATTTTCGGTTTTGTTTTGGCAATGGACTTTGTGGCTGTTACTTCTCCAATTTTCGAACTATGCTAACAAGAGGCTCATCATCATCGATAATCGGGACACTGGGGCTTCCCTGGTCCGCGAAGGATGAAGCCACTGAATTCCTCCTCATGGCGAGATGTTGGTTACAAGTCGAACCTTTTTCCCATCAGGATATATCAAAAATGGTGATTATCAGTTGGATGCCTTTGCAGAAGAAGGTAGTAAGTAATTCTTTCGAAAAGAAAATCCCATAAATTGTAGAGCTAATGATATAAGCTGTTTGTACATATATCGTAACTCCGAAGCCAGTGAGAGTGCACTTACAATTAAAGGTTTGACGCGCGGACTCGAGGAGTATTAATTATGGAGCAGTTTGGATGCGTCTGTCAACACAGCTCCCCTTAATATTCTATGGGGCACACTAAACCTCCACAACCATCAGACACCCGCCCGCTAACATATCCGCCATGCTAAGACGGTATCCACGAGGTTAGATTCAGACGATATCTTCCTTCTGCAGTTAATGCAATGGTATCGGAAACCGAAGACTAACACTCGTTTGTTTTGAAATTATAGAGTAGCGATAGAGTAGCGAGTAGGTAAGCATAGACTGAATAAAATCCCCAGTCCTGGTACCTTGGTGCCTGGCCGAGAACAGACCAAAGATATATGTACCCAGAAGACAATATATATAATTCCAGTATACGATGATATCTAAAGAATAAATCCTATGGGATCTGCTCTCCACAGAAATAAAAAGTATCCAAAGTCACTTCATACAACTACACCACAATATCTAAAAAAGTAGCCAAGAAGAAAAGCAACGATGGTCAGGAAGGATATGTTGCTCACCGCCCTCGTCTCATGTGACAGACTGCCATGATCATCTGCCCCTCAAAACGCGTCAAGCTTGCATACCAACACCGAAGCTACTACTTACCCATTAGGTACGTAACTTGGCTTTCACTAGAGCTCTAATCAACCACCATCCATGTTTTCCGCCAAAGCAATCTCGTAGGATTGTTCCACATATTATTTGCCCTTGAAATATTAACACTTTGTGCAAGAGATAATCGGTACTCCACTTCAAGAACTGTGAGATGAAGCGGTCGCAACATCATGGGTCAAGGCTATTCCCTCACAACCCTTTCAGCGGGTTCGGCTGGGATCGACATCCCCGAGCTGTCCGACTTGGTGTATGAAAAGTCTATGGGAGGTGGCAGGTTTATGAAAAGTATCCGAGCAAGGCAGCAGAATGGCCTAGTCTTTGTAAAGGTGATCATGAAACCTTACCCCAGCATGAAGCTAGAGCCATATGTCAAAGCAATCATTCGTGAGCGAAATTTGCTATCAGATGTGCCAAATGCTCTAAGCTATCAAAGGGTTCTAGAAACGAGCACGGGTGGATATCTAGTTCGCCAATACATCCATAGCTCTTTATACGACCGGATGAGCACGCGACCGTTTCCCGAAGACATTGAGAAGAAATGGATTGCTTTCCAGCTGCTGTGTGCGCTCAGGGAGTGTCACTCGGTAGACGTATTTCATGGAGATATCAAGACGGAAAACGTCCTTGTTACTTCCTGGAACTGGCTCTACCTTTCGGATTTTTCCTCTTCCTTTAAACCCACTTTTCTTCCCGAGGATAACCCTGCGGATTTCTCTTTTTATTTCGATACGTCTGGACGGCGCACCTGCTATTTAGCCCCGGAAAGATTTCTCGTGGCAGGAGAGGAGCCAGGCAGCAGAAACGTCAACTGGGCTATGGACATTTTCAGCGCCGGCTGTGTGATTGCAGAACTATTCCTGGAAGCTCCTATATTTACTTTAAGCCAGATGTACAAGTACCGAAAGGGGGAATACAGCCCAGAACATAGCCAGTTGGTCAAGATCGAAGACCCGGAGATACGTGCCCTAATTCTCCACATGATTCAACTCGAACCTGAATCCAGATATTCAGCGGAAGAATACTTAAATTTCTGGAAGAACAAAGCTTTCCCAGAGTATTTCTACAGTTTTCTCCATCAGTACATGTCTCTTATGACCGACCCCTCTTCCGGAAGGGCACGAATGGAAGCTGAGTCGGCAAACAGGGGAGAGGCTGATGACAGGATAGAAAGGGTTTACCTTGACTTCGACAAAATATCCTACTTTTTAGGCGCTTCCCCCAAAGCGACCAAAGACGGTTCCACTTGCACCATTCCTAAACTTACCGGAAATACTTTCCCCGTTCAACTTGACTTACCGAATCATGGAAACCAAAATATGAAACCACGGTTGCAGGCAGACGACGATGGTGTCCTGATTTTCCTGACTCTCGTGGTGTCCAATCTACGCAGCACATCTAAATCATCTCCTCGGATCAAAGCTTGCGATATTCTTCTTGCCTTAGCTGAAAGGCTGTCCGATGAAGCTAAACTGGACCGCGTCCTCCCCTACATTATGATTCTGCTTAGCGATCGCACAGATGCCGTGAAGGTTGCCGCCATACGTTCTCTTGCGCAGTTACTAGAAATGGTCCAAGTTGTGTCCCCGGTCAATGCGTATCTTTTTTCGGAATACATTTTCCCACGGCTGCAGCCTTTTGTTCCCAATCCCAATTCCAATCCTAGCCCAGTGGTTCGAGCCGCATATGCGTCATGTATCGCATCCTTAGCACAGTCATCACTCAGGTTTCTGGACATGATACAAGCTCTGCGCTCCGACACTCGCCTTCCCGCCTTGATACCAGCTGGCTCTGAGCCAAGGTGGACTGAAGATGCTACTTATCACAATCTTTACGATGTTGCAAGGATTGACCTTCTTGATTATTTTGAAACTCACACCAAAGCGCTGCTGACTGACAATGACGCGTCCGTCCGCCGCGCATTCCTTGGCTCTGTTTCCAGCCTTTGTGTCTTTTTCGGTAATCTGAAAACCAACGAGGTGATTTTAAGTCATCTAAATACGTACCTAAACGATCGAGATTGGATTCTCAAGTGTGCTTTTTTCGAAGCCGTCGTCGGCGTTGCTGCCTATGTTGGATGTACAAGCCTAGAGCAGTATATATTGCCTCTGATGATCCAGTCAATGACCGATCCGGAGGAGTTTGTTGTTGAACGAGTCCTGAGGTCCCTCGCTGCGATGGCTGACCTTGGCCTTTTCCAAAGATCCACAACATGGGATCTTCTTCACGTCACCGTGCGATTTTTAGTCCACCCAAACAGCTGGATTCGAGAAGCGTCCATTACCTTCGTTGTTAATTCCACAAAATTTTTATCCGTAGCTGACAAATACTCCATTCTCACACCACTCATTCGGCCGTTCCTCAAATTCAACCCTGTGAGCTTTTCCGAGGGGGAACTACTAGATGCACTTAAACCATCTCTCCCAAGAGGTGTTTACGATTTGGCCTTTGTCTGGGCTTCAAAGTCCGAAAAGGGGCTATTCTGGAGGTCCATCAGCCGGGATGGTGCTTCGATTTTAAATGGCACCGATGGCTTACTCCCGAAGCGAAGCCAGAGGAACCTTTCTCTCAGCGCGCAACCTAAGAATGACGAAGACGAACAGTGGATAACACGGCTAAGAAATATGGGGATGGCCGTGGATGACGACTTCAAATTACTTGCGCTAAGAGAATATATTTGGAGGGTGTTGGCACGTCAAGCAAAGGAGCTAAGCAACGAAACATCTTCCTTGAATAATGCTATTGCTCTCGTTGATTATGGAGTGACGCCTCAAACGGTTTTCTTCGATAAGAACCAGAACGTCAAAACCCGAAGGAATTCACTGGGTAAAACCCGATCTAATCGGACAGAGGAACCGAAGATACATACGATCGCTGATGCACTACTCGATGCCTCAACAACAATCGATAACACGTCGAGCTCTCGACAAAGGCGTCAGCCGTCAAAGAGCCAACTACGAAAAGAAATCGGGACCACATTGACTCCTTCGCGGCAGAGCACCCTCGGAAATATTCGTGTGGAACACTCTGCTAGTGCCTCCCCAATCGCGTCATCTCCCAATCCCCTTCTAGGGCCCCGTCCATTCTCACCCCCGAGCTCAGATGCCGAGCAGAGATTTCTAGAAGGCGGGGAAAGCCCTGCTCAAGACAGCTCGTCAACCGAAACTGAAAATCTTGCGGTAAAGAAACTAACTACGGGTATACAGAGAAAGCCGAGTGCTATCAGCCTACTCAATCGTAAGGACACCGCCAAGGCATACGCGGAAACGAGTACTAGCTCAGCAAATGCCTTTGGTAAGATTCGGGTTCCATCTCAACGGGATGCAGCGGAGCCGGCTACCTCGCCCGGTTCTCCCGAAAGGAAGTCTCTTGACCACCCATCGCCACAATACCATGCTAATCACTCCTACGGGGGAGATGACCCGGTGGTTCTCAAGCTACTAGATTCTGTATTTGCTGAGAATTATCCTACCGACTTTTTTGACCTTGGGCCGTATGTCAAGGAGACTGACGCTCGTCGGGCCATCATGAAAGCTGATGGCCACGACCCAAACAAAATCTGGAAGCCAACAGGAGGCCTTGTCGCAATATTTGGTGAGCATAGTGGGCCGGTAAACCGGGTCATTGTCGCTCCGGATCATACCTTCTTTGTTACTGCTTCAGATGATGGAACCTGTAAAATATGGGATACCACACGCCTCGAGAAAAATCTCACACCTAGATCTCGTCAAACTTATCGTCATTCGCCCGACGCTAAGGTGAAGGCATTAGCTTTTATCGAAAACACACACACATTCGTGAGCGGAGCTACCGATGGTAGTATTCATGCGGTTAAGGTCGACTATCACACTACCAATAGCAGTGTTCGATATGGAAAGCTCCAACTGGTGCGTGAATATCAACTGTCGACAGCTGATGATGGGTCGGTTGAGTACGCTGTTTGGATGGAGCACTTCCGTGTTGATGCGCAGTCAACCCTCCTTATTGCAACAAGCATGTGTCGCATCATCGCATTAGATATGAAAACTATGCTTCCGGTTTATACCTTGCAGAATCCTATCCACCACGGAACTCCAACAACCTTCTGTTGCGATCGCAAACACAACTGGCTACTGGTCGGCACCACCCATGGAATTCTTAATCTATGGGATCTCCGCTTCCAAGTCCGGTTGAAGGCTTGGGGTCTTTCGGGTTTGGGGGCCATCCACAGGCTCCAGGTTCATCCGACCAAGGGGCGAGGGCGATGGGTTTGTGTCTCGGGAAGCGGCAGCCACGGCAACGAAATTTCCGTCTGGGATATTGAGAGAGTCCGGTGTCGGGAGGTTTATCGAGCCGATTCGCCCAATGCGGGTAACGTGGCTTCTAACGGAGACCAGAAATACAAGCAGCCTTACATGACCTCGAAAGATTACGAAGCTTGGCATGTTGAAGGAGATCGGCCGGAGGGGATGCTAAGTCGGTTTGCAACAGACAGCCCTGGCACTGCTGAAAACCCGTCTGGGCCCTCTCCTATGACGGCCCCTGCAGGTATCTGTGCCTTTGCCGTTGGATTTGATTCACCTGACGACGGCAGAGACAACACCACACGATGCGGGTTTATCATATCTGGGGGCTGCGACCGAAAGATAAGATTTTGGGATTTATCGCGGCCGGAACTTTCTTCAGTCGTCAGCGGACTTGATGCGGTCTCGGACGGAGGAGCCACGGGAGCCCCGCGTTACGAGCTGGCTCAGCCTGGGCCCTCGCTCTTAGTGACTACCGAATACCTTCCCAGCTCGCCTGCTGCCACAGCGGCCAGTGGTAAGGGCAACAGCAGAAAAGGTGGAAGTGGACGATTGCCTCGAAGCACTGTGATTAGCCTCCAACAGCAGCAATTGCTGAAAAGCCATCTAGACTTCATTCAAGACATTGCGGTCCTGCGAGTGCCCTATGGGATGATTGTTAGCGTTGATCGAGCGGGGATGGTATATGTTTTTCAATGATTAGGTTGCTTTAGATATTGACGATATTGTATAATATGACTGATACTAATGTGGGTTGTGTCTTCCATGTATTAGTCAAAGGATTCCGCCAGTAACTAACTATAAAAAACGTTGGGCTTGGGCTTGCGAGCGGACAGGTACAAGGATTTTTCGCCGCTCTAGCAAATATATCATAAAATTTTGCTTATCTAACAATCAATTGGGCTTGTGGTTTAGGGGTATAACATTCCGTTTGCATCGGAAAGGTCCCGGGTTCGATTCCCGGCGAGTCCAACTTTTTGCTTGCCGATATTCTCGCCTCGTGTACAAGTGTGGATGGTGAAGGAAGCCTTTTTTTGGATGAAGAAGAGGCGTGTTGGGTTGCCTCTCAGCTCAATTGATAGTTCACCACTTGTATTTCCCTCTCCCGGATCCTCCGAAAAAAGAAAACCGACCTACCTTCCAGCCCGTCGTCCACCGTGAGGGTAAAATTAAATTTCCAACAAAATCTAGAGCTTGTCATACGCTTCACATTTAGCGGTTTTCCTTCCTCCTTTGTCCTTTCTCGGGGAAAATTTGCCATACTCGGGCATAAAGCTTGCCAAGAAATGAGCGAGGAACAGGTTATCATCCCATCACCTCTTGGTCACTATGTGATCCGTCAGATGAAACTGGTAGGTTCCAGGGGGTGTATGATACATCACAACTTAATTGAGATGAAACGGTTTCGATTTTTCTCTTTATCCAGTCCTGATGCGGGGTAGTTGCCGTTGAATGAAATGGGCCTGCTGAAGGTTGATCTGGCTAAACTCACTATCACAGACGTTGTATCGGGAGTACCAGCTCCCTGAAAGCCGCCAATTGCTTTCAGTTCGGGGTTTTACCTCAGTATTGGGGATAATAATACCCGCGGGTACTTTGATGGGGATGTTTTATTTATTTTTTTCCCACTCGTTGTCTTCAATATAGTAGCCACTCTGTGTGTATATATAACCTGTCCCCACATCATATTGCGTTTTCCGTCAGTCGGGACTCGGGATTCTCTCCTCCCCACTCCTACTCAGACACAGGTACGGAACGTACATGGACATTATTTATTTTATCTCCGCCGGGATGCAGCTATCCTTGTTCCGGATCCCCCGCCCCGCTTGATACGCTTGTCCCTTGTTAATGGGGCGGCTTTTGAACTCTGGCGAAGATAGGTTCTGTGTGAAAGAGCTCTGAAGCTACGGGGCCCGCAGCTTGCAGTGGTGAAACACTAGGGTGTGTATAGACCATAGATCGGCGGACCTGAAATCCTCTCGAATCTGGATCACGGCTGGATAATGTTACCATGAGGATCTCTTTCCTGGGCTGACCACGAACATGTTGATTCAGGGGGCGGTTATGCACTGTGCACAAAGTGAACCTTCTTGTTTTCTTTTCTTGATTTTTCTTGAAAAAAAAAAAAAAAATGCCGTACCTACAAAAAAAAGGGCGAATTATATGCCCCGTAGGTAACAGGACAAGATCGGGGTCCTTGAATTGGCCGAGTCTTGACTTGAGCCAAAGATAGCTTGAGAGGACTTTGTATAACGGGATATTCTTATTATTACTAGTTGCTGTACCCAGCCACTCCGCGATCTAACGTATCTACTTTTTTTTTTTATCTGAGAGCTTATATCTTGTTTGTCCTATGTTGATGATTCGAGGTAATAATGTTACTCCTCGGATGGGTGATCTTGGTCAAAGCTATAAAGAAATATTGTCAGGCTCTTCATTCTTGATATTCACACCAAACCCCCAGGAGCTCTATATAGGACTAGATTTGTACCCAGCGGAAATATGTTTCCCTGGTTTGGTATGCCAGTACCATTGCTGTTAAGCATTATATATATTAAAGCCACCTTGTCTACCTATCTTCTGTTCCTCGATTAACGGTCGGCTCTGGGATTCCTAGACTTACTTACTATAAGAATAATGAATAGCTAGCGCTCATCTGCAGTACTACTATATACTCCGGTCTGTGGTATCGTCTTGAAAATACCTCGCTGGACCTATAGAAACTTCCGTAACATGTTCTCAACCCGAACTCATTATGGTGACGTGAACGAAGTGTTAGGCCTGAGATAAAATCACCATGCCCACCACCCTACTTGCCATGACATGCCCCAAGAAAACCGCCCAGCGCATGTTTATACCATTTCAAGCTCGTCTCCCCTCTTGTGGGAAGGTATCAGCATAGGGAAGCGCCCCCGAACCTTTCCATAGCCAAGTTTGTTTGATGCCACCCTTATGAGTGCCCTTACAGGGGATATAAGGATAACCGCGAGGAAACTTGGGGATACGGTGGATTCCTACTTCGAGAGCTATTAGTTTCTGTGACTAGGGGCTACTGGGGGAAATTTTTGATGCTTTGACTTTTACAATGTTAGGTGAGGGGGAAGATTGTATAATGGGAGTAATTCAGAATTCTTTGACAAGTTTCTAGTGCATTTTCATGCGAAGCGGCTTTTTGGTTTACAGATAAATAAATATCATCAAACTGGAGCTTTATCTGAGTTTAATATTCGCAAGATATTTATCATGCATTTAAGGGAATATTATTAAGGAAGTAAATCTACAAACCACTCCAAGCATATTTGAAGTGTCTGGGCTTCACCAGTCAAGCAGATGCGCGGAGGATACACGGTAAATCCGCCAAGGACGTCGGATTCTAGTTAGGCTCATCGCCCCTTACCTTGATCTATCAGCTGCCCGATATGGGGACACAAGCAAGGAATGGCTGTGTATAGTAGTATACGTGTCCGAGCAAACGAAAAGTTTACTGTCAAGATTTTGTGAACTCTCATCCTCGCCACGTTGCCTGAGTACCTGATATGCAACGGAACCCCTTTCGGAAGGGGAGATGTGATGAGTTAGTTCTTGATTGAGTTAAGTTATAACTTTTTTTTTTTTTTTAATCTAACCTTCCCTGAAGAAGTATAATGCTTCTTGATATCTTTCATATCAAGTATATTTGCGCTGGAAAGACCATTGGCTGGAGGAATCTATGATTGTGAGTTGATTTTCAACCATGTTACACAATATCTCAATGACAAGCATGGATGAGGTCTCGACTCCCATGCAATCAAGATAAAGCCATTTGGAACCTTGGCCGGCCGCCGGTGGCTTTTTTTGAACACCCTTTCCAAATTTCATCTGTAAATTTATATAGCATCATGATGACGATGAATTTCTATCGAGGGAGAAAGCTAAATCATACATGATTTTAATCTCACAGCAGCCCCTTTCCTTCCAAGTCTCCGTGTCTGCGCTGATAGATCCTGGTTTCTCCTCCAAAACGGTGTCTTAAAATCCTCGGCAGGTTGAGCCAATGGGGGAAAGAAGGATTCTTTACCCAAAGAAAAGTAGCCCTCACGGTTATAGAGTTCGACCAGCCTGGATTTGGCTTCTCGCCCGACACGAAAGGTGGGCTCAGCTGCTCCCATTAGGGGGGATGGTGTGCAATCAGCGAATTATGTCTTCGCGAGTAATTTGATAAGATCAAAGGATGTTCTTCTTTACTTAAACAAGAAAAGAAGGAAGAAAATGCTACGAAGAGTAGCATAGCCATGGAGGTGAAACCTTATCCACGAGGAATTTCGAGCAGCATTTGCATCCATGATCACTGGCTTGATGTTGCAACTTGTGCAAGCATCTTGCGCAACTCGGCACTCGGCACCACCTCCACCCGAAGAAGCGGGTTACCGTACCTGACGCTCCGTTTTGATGAGAATGCGGAAAACTTGAGGGTTGTTCCTTGCGGAAGTTTGGTACAGTCAGATCTGTACCAAACAATCGATACCAGATTCCCGCTCACGAACCGTGGGCAGACGAAATATTGTAGCAGGTGATCTGAGTAAAATAATAGTTTTCACACAGCCCTGTTTTTTGGCCCCTACTTTTTTGTTTTTCTCTTGAGCAATTGTGGCCTATCAAGAAATATATGCAATTATAGGTAGATACTATTTGCCTCTTGGTTGCCTTTTTCTCCCTCGCTGATCGATCGATTCGATCCAATGGTTTGGAATTTGCCAGCTCCCTCAATTGTTGTGGAGAGGTGTGGGAGAGTTTCCCAATGTATGTACGGAGTACCGAGGATAGATCCAGAACTCATGCACACCAAGGCTGAAGATCCAGATCGACTGATGCAGGTCGGTTTTGGTTAGCAGCTGATTGACAGGGAATTGTCCTTGTCCACCTCAGGACTTTCTATTATGGACGTGATGCAGGGTGTGGATCCTGCTGTGAGGCAAACGCGTCAGTCTTTGGGTCGTTTGTGTTCATCTTGTTGCGGTTCATCGCAGAATTCTCCGAGAGTCAGGGATGACAGAGCTTCCAAAGGGGCGGGAGACCGGGGAGGATTCCAGACTTGGAGCACAAAGGAAGGGAAAAAAAGGTACTCGGATAGATAGTTTTGTTATCCTTGAACTCAAGACATGATTGGCTTTGGCAGACAAGGCGATTATAGGGTGATAGTGAGCTAAATAATAATTAATAATGACCTTTTCTTTTCTTTTTTATTTTCAATGGATTGGGATTTCCAAATGTTCCATCCTTGGATCCAGTCTGAAGTTTCTTTTGATGGATTCATTGCCAGCACATCCTGTATGAGGACTGAGAAGCTCTGGGGTTGCAGGAGCTGTATGCATGTCTTCTGTTGGTTACGAATTTCAAACCGTCCTGACTCCTGAGGGGCCTCCTAACAGTCAACGTACAAGACTGTTGACCACTGAAAGGGGAGCTGCAAATAATGATCATCCATGCGCAGATGGAGATGGGGCAATTGACAGCCAGTCACCACCAACCTGGGAAGCTCTGGGGCTACTTAGCCTTCCTCAGCACATCCAAAACAGATTCAGGCTAAGATTCAGAAGTTCAAAATCAAAATAAGAGGTGTAAATAATTACTCTGAGAATAATAATATAGCCTCATAATATATCTTGCATCCCAGATAGTCTGATCTGTAAACCAGCGCGATGGACATGTTTCTTCCAATCAATTGAGATGCATAATTGAATTCTGATCGATCCTGACTGCAACCCCTGATAAGCCTCAAAGTACTTTGTACCTTTTTCCCTAGGCCCTTCTTTCTTTCCTTGGAGCGACTCGTCCACCGCTAGCCGGTATGTGTTTCTTTTTGGTGGCGATAAGGAGCAATTGGCGTTATTCTCCTTCTCCCTGTTGAATCCACCAAGGATATTCAGGGTAACTGTCAAAAACCAGGGGAAAAACTCAGAGGGAAAAAAAAGAAAGAAAGAGCCCAATCAAAGCAGAGAATCCACGGTCGGAATGTGTGGAATATTCTGTCATTTTTGTCATTTCTGACAGCACTCAGAGCCGACTCCATTCCCAACATAGCTTAGGTACGGCGAACTTCTTTCTTGAGGATCCAGAAACGGGTTTGTCCAGAGTCTCTTTGTCGAGGTTAGGCGGGGGACTTGTTCCCACTCACCTGTCCCAGAGCTGGTTGGCTATTTGTCATGTTCCTCGTCGCTTCCTCCTTTTCTCCCTTTTTGATTCTGTTTTTGGCGAAGGCTCGTGGGGATCCGTCCTCTCGCGTGGGAAAATAAAGATAAAAAAAAGGTCAGCCCGACCCGCCCGTCCGCCTCAACCATTCATTTATTGTCACTTTTCTAAGTTCTTATTATTATCACTCTCATCACTGTTGGTACTGTGATTAAGTTTCTTTTTTTCCCTCTCCAAATTATGAGAAATTTTGTTCTTTGTCTTTTGCTTGAATCTGATTGACCCCGTGGTACACTGATAGGATTAAGAAGGGCGGGCTACTCCGTAATCAATCTCAGTATCCCCCACACGGGCCTAAAACAGACTCGCCTCAGGACTGCAAACCTGGGACCTTGGAGTATCGGGATGATTGCCATGCTGTATTATGAGTAGGGATTCGAAGCAGTGCTTTTTATAGTGATTAATTGGAGAGTAAACATTCCCAGGTCTCGCTCGAGAGGAGAAAGCAAAAGTATTCCTAATATTTTTAACTCTCCCCGAGGGGTAGCGCGTGCCGTGGCGAGTGTGTCCCTGACTAGCAGAGCCCACCGGCGCAGGAACGAACAAACGACTCCGCAGCCTAGACTAATCTTGTAATAATACATCTCCTCTGGTGTAATATAGCAGGGACCGGGTACTGGTGCTAGTAATATAATAATAATAATAATATTAATCTTCCCGAACCCCTTAGCAGTCACCACTAAGCTGTTCAGGGTCAAGATTGACTCCCTGCTTTTCTCTCTCGCTCTCCTCTTCTTCTCCTCCCTCCCGTTCGCTCGCTCTCTTTGCTCTCTTCTTTCGTCGTCCCTCCTCCCCCTCCTCTTCCCGATCACATTCTACCTTCTGTCCCCTTTATCTTTCCCAGGATTAAGGGTCGGCGGTACCTCTGTGGTGGCCAAGAAGAGATACCTTTTCTCGCTTCTACATGTCTTTGGGCTTGCTGTCTCCTTAGACGTGTATAGTACGGGAAATGCGTATCGATTCAACCCATCAGTAAGCGTCACTGGTTAGGTAGTTGGATCTTCGTCATTCTCTTTTGGTTACACACTTGTGCTACTCTGGGTAGTACTTCTTTCTTTTTTACTCTTGCTTTTCGACTCCAGATTTATTCTCAGCAGCGCTGCAATCCGGTCGATCTGTTTTATCGCTTAAATCTAAACTTGGTGCAATAAGCTCTATCTTAACCAGCGGTTCAATATCCGAAAAGAAAAAAAAAAGACACCGATTCAGGCCGACTTTATACCCCCGCCCCCCCCACTCCGGAATTTTCAACCTGAAAAACACATTGATATTTGCTCGTCGCGATGGGCCCGTCTCTGAGAGATCACTCGTCCTTTGTGCGCCCGTCCACCCGCGACCGTCCCTCGACGCGCGATCAAGGAGAAAATTCGCTGGTCGTTCCTAGTCGCACATCCTCTTTACACTCCCGTATCACACAACCGATTCCGTCGCAAATGAACTTCAAATCGACACAGCGAACACCCAAAACCCTCACTCATGCGTACATGGTCTGTGGTGTGGGGCGAGAGCCCTCTCAATGGGTGAAGGCCCCTGCACCCACCCAAGGAAAAATTGGCCATATGAAAGGCGCTGTTGGTCAATTTTGGTTGCCCGAGATTTTGGGAAGCAGTCCCCGTTTGGAGCAGGATAATGAGATTGCAAAAGCTTTGCATTCAGCAATGAGGGTGTGTTCAGCCCCCGGCTTCCGATTTTTCCACTCTGCCAGTGGTGTACTGGTGAAAAATGCATTTTTAACTAACAGCCTTAGGCATGCTTTCCTCATGACGTAGAAATCTGCACCGGCAAAAACCAGCCGCACTGTGTTCACCATGCGTTCGTTCTTCAACAAGATTCTTCTCACACCCTCTACGGTATTGCCTTGCGGGTTTGGTCTAGGGCCGATGAGAAGCGCGCTGAGACGATTCGTGAACTCCGCAAGAAGACTGAACCAGATTTTTACGATAACCCCGATGAGACCTACTGGATTCCCTACTGTCTCAGCTTCTTGTCTCGATACCCACTGTACGATTTGCTTGGCGACTACCTCCGTGGGATGTGGATTCATTGGAACAAGGCTACCAATCTTTTTCACGCTGAAGAGGTTTCACGCATTCTGAGCTTCCCTGCACCCCGCCTGAACGATCTTGTTCGCATCGATATGAAGGACTATGCTCTCTGCTATCAGTTCCCGTCTTCTCCCACTGGATTCCAGAACTTTTCCATGTGGCCACTGTTTACATGCCTTTCGATCCCGAATATCGTCGGTGTCATTGAAGCTGCTGTCTCACCGACTCGTCGTATCATCTTCGTCAGCCACTACTCTGCTATGCTTACGATTGCCGCAGAAACAATCCGATACTGTGTGCGCATCTATGAATGGAGTGGTCTGTACGTCCCGGTTGTCCACGCCCGGCATATTAAGGATCTTGTCCAGGAACCTGGTCCATACATTCTCGGTGTAACCGCTGAGTGCAGGACCCTATTCAACGCTCCTTCCGATGCTCTGGTTGTTGACTTGGATAAGAATTTCGTTTTGACATCGAGCCCACCCAACGTCCTTAACCCTGGGCAAAGGACCAAGTTTATCAACCGCTTAACGCAGGCTTTGAATGGGGATGTCTCACCTTCTGGGGTCCCTAACCATCTCCGTTCTGCGTATGCCGGCGGTAAACTCATCCCTGCCGGCCAGATTATTGTGATGAGAGGTGAGGTCGAGAGTATCCAGGATCCAACATGGTGGAATCACGATTCGGTCATGGGAGTCATGGATCACGTTTGTGAGAAACTAGGACGCAACACTGGTATGAAGGCCATCTTCGGTGGTTCTGTGAAGAAACCCCTTATGACCAAGGTGTCGATGCGGCACCTGAACGAAATCGTACGTGAGCGCAACCAGTACTCTCGTGATGCGATGGAGGCCTGGCAAGACTTTATCAACCTTAAGGGACGTATGGATACCGAGCTCAGCAAGGTTACCAAGCGCAACAACTTCCTCGTTGAAGAATTGGAAACCTGGAAGCAGCAGTTCCTTAAATTCCAGGCCTTTGCTGAGCAGCTTACGAAGGAAACTTCCGAGCTCAAGGTCAAGATTGAGAACCACAAGCGCGAGAACCGCCGTCTCACTGGCCTTATTGACCAGCAGAAGGATGACGTTTCCCGTCTCACTCTCCGCCTCTCTGGCACTGAGAAGCAGCGTGATGATGCCCTTGAAGCACTTGTACTTCAGCAAGAGATCGCAGAAGAACTCGAACGCGAGAGGAAGCGTAACCAGAAAGAGCTTTCTGCCTTGCAGCACAACAACTCATCCCTCACGCGACAGCGTGACGAAGCCCAGCGTGTTGTCCTCCACCTTCGTAGCCTGATTAATGGCCAAACTCACCACATGGAACATATTGTTCGCTCAATCGGCAGCTCCGCTGAGCTCAGCGAGTTGGTTGAGCAGGAGACCGCCGAGGAGAGCAAGGTGGCCGAAGAAGAAGAAGCCCCAAGGACGAGAGAAGCAAGTTCCTCGCCTACTAGAGCTACACCCACCCCTGCAAAGGGTGCTATTGATATGAGCCCAGAGCTAGAGCAGCATCTCCTGAATATTGGTAAAGGTCATACCCGCCTTGCACGTCTCAGCATAACTGATGTAGCAGATCGCTACCTGCGGGACAAGACCGATGCTATCTCTGATATTATTCGGAGCATTAGCGAGCAATGTGCCGCGGCTGTTGAGGGATTGCACCTCGCTCAGGATGCAGAGGACGAGTCAGAGTCTGGTAAAGTTAACCATGACCGCAACCATCTATCGCTTGAGAGCGAGAGCCATGGTGGAAGGTCAACCCGTGAGGGAAGCGAGGTGGGTGATGGAGAGAACAACTCCCTCCACCCGGATCCTCGGGGCTCAAGCATCCCACCTACACCTGACCTGGTGCATAACCGGTCAAGCACCTCCATGTCGATGGTCAGCAGCTCGACATTCCCGGAGAGGTCGAGCCAACAGTATGGGCCTGGCGAGATCCCGACCCGGATAGTTGAGGATGACGATGAGCATGCGCATGAGACCGATGGTCTTGATGACCGCACCGAGACTGGTACCCTGTCTAAGCAGGCCAGCGAGGATCTCATGCGGCCAAATGCTACCCGAATGGTTGCCTAACTGCCCCGTCTCCCGATGATGCGACGCTTGATTTCGACGATATCGACACGACATCTGCTCCGCATACAATCTTGTCACATTAGAGCGAGTTGTGACCAATCAATGGCGCTATTTTTTTAAGCTTTGATTTTCTGTCCTCTCTTCTTTTCTTTTCTTTTCTCTCTTCAATTGGATATTCCCACCATCGCCGTTTGAGATTTTTATACGGGCGCCGCCCTTGTACTCTGGAGGACCTTTATTTCATACTTCTTATTTTCCTTCTCTCTGCCCCGTGGGCCGTTGGTCTCACTACCTCGGCTTATTTAACCCTACAACCTCATCTATTCGATGCTTACTACCCTCTCCACCTCTTCTTTTCTCATCCATGAGCGTCTGTTCTGGAGCCCTCTTCTTTAAATAGATCTTTCACGGCATCCAGATGTTGGGCCAGCCTCTCACTCCGTATTTCATATCGTGTTACCCCACCTATTTCCCTTTGTCTATAGTCTTGGAACCGGGTTGCTTTGAAAGCTGCTGTCTGATGCCCTAGATATGTTGAATTGGGCGCAGTCTCCACCGCGAGTTTCCTTGCGGTGGTTTGGATTTAATTCAATATGGTTGTTCATAAACTAAAACTACCTTCTACACTCGCACTTCTTTCTGTAGAAGGTTAAATTATTATGCCTTATATACTCCGTTCTTTGTAGTTAGAGATACACTGCATCGGCTACGCCAATTTTCCAGGAACAACAGGGTGTCCAGCACTCAGTCCTCCACACACAGCCCAAGCCTGTCCATTGACGTAGCTACTCTCATCACTGCCCAAGAAGAGAGCGACCCGCGCAACCTCATCGGCCACCGCACCCCGCTGCAGGGGGTTCAGCTGGCCGATTTTTCGCGTTGTGCCGCGGGCACGAGCAGCATCGAACATAGTCTGTGTCATTCCCGTCTCGATCAACCCCGGACAGATGGCATTGATGCGGATACCAGTGCCACCGAGTTGGTAGGCGCAGGTCTGCGCGATGGAAACCACAGCCGCCTTAGAGGCGGAGTAATCGGTTGAGCCGGCGTTGGAGCGCAGACCAGCCACGGAGGCTGTACAGATAATTGAACCGGAGGGGTAGGGTTTGGCTGCGGAGGTCTTTTTCATTGCGATTGAGGCGTGTTTGGCGGCCAGGAAGACTCTATTTTTTTTTTCTTTCTGATTAATAAATTTTCTTTTTTTTTCCAACATTGGCCTGGCTTATTTCCTTCTGGGTTGGAGTCCCCCCCACGACATAAAAAAAAGAAAGGAAAGATAACTTAAAAATTAGGGCGCGGGGGTTTTGAGAAGGAATGGCCAGCGAGGAAAGGAGAAAAAAAAGAAAAGTAAAAGGAAGGCTTACCCAATCGTATTAGTATTCAAAGTCTTCATGAAATCCTCCCCGGAGATCTCCGTGAACAACTTCGGTTGACCGGAAACACCAGCGTTGGCGAAGAAGATGTCCAACCGGCCGTAAGTCTGGATGGCATGGTCAACGACGGCTTTGACGGCGGTTTCATCGGCGGCATCCAGTTGACGGATATGGACATCGACGCCTGGGTAGAGAGATTCAATCTCGCGTTTGTGAGTAGCCAAGTGGGAGTCGTTGTAGTCACAGAGGTAGACGGCTTTGGCGCCGTTGTGGGCGTATTGATGAGCACTGGCTCTGCCGATTCCTTGGGGAGAGTTGACTCCTGGAGAGTGTTGGTTAGCTTTAGCATTTCATTTTCGTTTCCCTCTTTCAGATTGTTGAGTTGGAGCGGAAGGGGGTGGTTGACTTGCCTGTGACAATAGCGACTTTGTCTTTGACACGTCTGTGATGTGATCTGTTAGCATTGCGGTTTCACTGCTGTCTTAGGTGAGGGGGGAAATGAGGCTGGGTATTGGGTATGGTTTCACTCAGGAATAGAAAAGGTGGAAAAGAACTTACGGTCCAACAGAGTCCTGTGCTACTTGACGGATCCTAGGGATGTTTTCGAAGGAGCCCGCATCGGGGATTCCCTCTACCAGCTGTTGGCTGATGGCTTGAAGACGGTGCCTGGCGTTTCCTGACATGGTGAGATGGTGTGCCGAAGAATGTCTGTCGCGTGGGATGGAGTTGTAGAGAGATCGAAAGGAAAAGTGGTATTCTCCTGAGTCGAATTGTTCAAGAGGGAGAATATATCTTTATGAGTTCGTTCGTCCCCAACATTCGGATATCTCACCACAGCTTGGGTCGGCTGTTTTCTGCGGAGAGCCGAGGCTGAAGTTGCATCATTTGGGGACACAGCCTCTCCGACCGAATTGGCGGCATTTGATTTACTCCAAGAAAAACCAGGCAAAACAAAGGTAGCGCGAGCTTCAACAGCTCACTAAGGGTCTTGGGAAGTCGAGAAAACTCTCGGGCTTGGCAGTGGATCATCAATTCAATCTGCGATTATTCAATTTAAAATTGTTTCCATCACGGAGGGCTCCGTAGACTTTGCCCGTATTAGGGACAGACAGAGTTGGAATGAAACCAGAATTACACCTGTTTCAAGGAGTCTTCTACACGCTCCTCGCAATAATGATCCTTCCACAAACAAGATGTGTATACACAGCATATCCAGGTCTCCTACAAGGGCTCAAATATCTATCGAAATCCCCCTGATGGGTCGTATCCAGCATCTATGCAGTGATGGTGTCGTTTTATGACTTGCTCCTTGCAGCCAGACACCCGTTACATAAGCATGCAAGTCACATGTCTGGCGTCACACACGTCATGGGCCCTGGTTTGGAGGATTCAAGACAACATTCCAGACTCTCAAATTTTTCTCTCCCATTTCTTTTGTGCTGGCTTTATTTTTCTCTCCTGCTTCTGCTTCTACTTTCTTGTCCCTGTGTCCCTCTTTCCACCCTTTCCTATCTATTTTTCCCCCCTTCTCTCGCTGCTTAATTCTCGTATATCAGCGTTGCTTTTCTGTCCTGCGTTGATCACCAACATTACATCAGTCAAAGAAAGTCGCGCAGGGCCCAGAGTCCTAGCTGCACCGCCACGAGTTACTTCTCTATATCTTACAGGTGGTCCCATCGTTTTCCCAACCCTGCACTTAGCGCTAGACGACAGTCTTCCAAAGCATTCATGAAGCCCGCAGCCATCCAATTCCCCGCCTGTTCATTTCACCGCCCCACAAACCATGGCGGAATGCGATACTCGGAGACTTCAACGTCGTTCCTCCTCACAGACCTCGTCCTCTTCCCGGCAGAGTCAGAAGGCTAAGACCGTCCGGGCGAAGTCTCAAAAGCGCCATTCAGCCTCGTCGAACGCTACCACCACCGACCTTACCTCCTTCCCGTCCCTTTCGCCGGATCGATCGCCTGTGGGATTTGCCGGTCAACCAGCGCTGAACCGTGCATTGACAAGTGCTCTACTAGACGGCGACAGTGCTGATAGTAGCTCTAGTGATAGTAGCAACAATTATCAAAGTACGGATCGTCGAAATACCCTGGCAAAATTGACCAGCGGATTTTCGCCAAACTCTGGCCGTGCTGCGTTGTTCCAGGACTCGATCCCGATACGTGATTTCCCTGGTGCATTGCATTTGGCCGATGACGCACACATCGAACGATTAGTTGCCAACACAGGAGCGGTGAAGCTGGTGAGGCAATTTGCGCGAGATTTGGCGCAGCGTGATGCAGAAATCTCGGCACTGCGCCAGCGCGCCGACGCAAGGGAGAGGGAACTGAAGAGGATGTTGCGAGAAGCCTCTGTCTCAAACAAGGATATCGAGCACCGACTCTATGCACTCGAGAATCCTTCCGGCAAGGATGAGGGCGATCTACGGGGCAATGATACCGATGAGCAGCAGGCGACGAAAGCCTCCAGCGGGGTGCATGGCCTCATGCAACAAGCGATGACGGATGGGGTTGGATACCAAGCTGGTGAGGATATCCCGGATACCGTCTCGAATACACATGCCACCGTTCGTGGGCCTCAGCGTTTAGATAACGACGCAAGGTCTGGGACTTCCAGTGTGGAATCGGGGGCCAACCGCAGGAGACAGGGTTCCCTGAGGAATTGGCAGGATTTTCTTTTTGGGAGTAATGTGGGTAGTCGGAAAACGAGCCGAGCAAGCAGCATCATGTCCGATCTCGGTGAGGATGAGGAGGCTGAGTCTCATTACCAGATAACCTCTGGGAACATATCTAATCGACGGAAAGCGCTGGATGACCAGCTGTTTCGGCCTCCGGACGGAACTGGCGTCTCTTCTGGTGCGGATGATGCTAGCACGCATTCGCGCAAGTCCTCAAAATCTATTTCGTCCTGGACGGTCAAACTGTTCGCTGGAAACTCCCAAGGAAACAGAGATGAGAATTCCGGAGAAATCAGTCGCGGGAGGGCCCCTTCAACCCACCAGGAACGGAACAAAGGTGCTTCGCCTGCAATTCCAAATGCTGCCAAAGGGGCAATGTCTGCAGTTGCAGCGCTTAAGCGAATTAATAGCAATACTAGCATACATAGCGCTCCTGGAAGATCCAGCGGACTTAGTGGCACAACCAGATCCACTCAGATTGGTCGGAGACAACCAGCTTCCAGCGTTTCACAGGGCACGGGCTCGGACTCTGCGAACAGAAATTCAACGAATCTAGGTCCTGTTGAGATGGATGCAATTCTGCCTATGGAATCACGACCCCCGTCCCTTTCTCCCTTATACAATTATCAGTCAGACGAGCTTCTCACAGACCGATTTGGGTTCATATATGACCAACGCCGTAAGAAAAGGCAAAGGGAGGCGAGCATCCTCAAGAGCAATGGAACCCGACTGAGTATCGCAGAGACTTTGAATACCTTTCGAAGTGATACCTCGGGGGATAACGATGAAATTGGCTTCCAGGACCAGTTGCATCCAGCAGCTGGGACCCTGCGCTCCCCTGGTTCTGTTTCTCCAGAAGATCCAGAAACCACAGTTTCTGGGTCTCAAAGATGGCAAGATTACTTGCGAGTACCCTCTGCACCAACGGAATTGCTCTCCCATACACCCTCTGCTGGACCTATCGTATCTCTGACTACTGCTGGGGAAGACCCGCCACGTAGTAACGCGGTCGCTGTTGACAAACGTGGCTCGCTTTCAGTCAATGTGAACTCTCAGCCATCGGCATCAACGTCCACAGTTGTTGCAGACCGACCGGAATTTGCTGGTTCTTCATCAGCGGATGAGACGGCCGTTCCCGCCATAAACCCCGAAAATGAGCCAGTGAAATTACTTTTAGAACAACTAACTGAGCTGCATGATTCGCTACAGAGGGATAGGACTGTACGATGGAACGAATTTCTCCGAAAAGTTCGTGCAGAGCGCAGAAAAGAAGGTGAGGCAGCTGCAGCAGCTGCCGCCGCGTCGGATAGACCCTCGAAATCTGTCGACATGCCTGAGGTATCTTTAGCTGATGGTGAAGTGGTGGGTATATCAGGCCTAGGGAACAAGGGGAAGGTCGGTCGTGCCAAGTGGAGGGAGTTCCGAACTCTAGTCCTTGGAGGAATCCCCGTCACTCTGCGTGCAAAGATTTGGTCCGAATGCAGTGGCGCGTCTACCATGCGAGTGCCCGGGTACTATGATGATCTTGTGAAAGGGATTGGAGGCTACGAACCTGATTCATCGGTTGTATCGCAAATCGATATGGATATCAATCGGACCCTGACAGACAATGTGTTCTTCCGCAAGGGCCCGGGTGTTTCCAAACTCAAGGAGGTTCTTCTTGCCTATGCCCGTCGCAACCCAGAAGTGGGGTACTGCCAAGGCATGAACCTCATAGCTGCTTCCTTACTCCTAGTTACACCAACTGCGGAGGATTCATTCTGGATCATGACTTCAATGATCGAGATCATTTTGCCAGAGCACTATTATGACCATGGCCTCCTCGCTTCCCGCGCTGATCAGGTAGTACTACGGCAATATATCTCTCAAATCCTCCCCAAGCTGTCCGCCCATCTTGAGTCTCTAGGGGTCGAGCTAGAGGCACTAACCTTCCAATGGTTCCTTTCCGTTTTCACCGATTGTCTTTCTGCGGAAGCCTTATACCGCGTCTGGGACGTGGTTCTCTGCCTTGACGTCGCCAGCGCAGTAACCAAAAATTCTCTCCCAGGCTCGTATTCCGCAAATCCATCTTCAGCTGCCGTTCGAGACAACCAGAACAGTTCCAATGGCAACCCGAGCACATCAACGGATTCAGCCGCTGGGAGTGGTGGCGGAAGCACATTTCTGTTCCAAGTTGCACTCGCCCTGCTGAAGCTCAACGAGCAACAACTTCTGACTACCTGCTCTACCCCTGCAGAACTGTACACTTATATCAACCACCAAATGACGAACCACGCTATCAGCATCGACGGATTAATTCAAGCCAGCGAAGCACTCCGGAACGTCGTTCGTCGCGAAGATGTAGTTGCACGGAGGGCTGAGGCCCTTCGAGAGATGAGGGGATCCAGCGAACCCCCCTCTGATGATAAACATTTTGAAAGCTGAAAGGAGGAAGAACGAACATGACGTTTTTATCCCTTTCTTTCCGTCTCATTTTTAGCATTATTTTTTTTTATCTATTCTACTACCACCCCTTCAAGCCGGAGGCGTTCACTTTTCTCTTATTTCCTCCCCCCTCTTTTCTTTATTTGTATCCTTTTTGTCCTCATTATGATACCACTTTTGCCTTTCCCTTTTAGACTGGATTTCTATAGTTTCCATAATTTCCTTCATTTTGAATTCAAGGCAGACCTTTCGCCCTCTCTGGTGGCCTCCTTGAGCCGATTACTCCTACCTCCTGTTCGCATGTATGCCCTGGTTTCCCCTTATCATGTACATAGATGTACACTAGATACAAGCAAAGGAGAGCAAATGAGCATTTTAAGATACAAAGCTAGATGCCTTATCCTGTAGCAGGTTCGGCAGCCCCGAACTGAGCTGTTTATGGTAGATTTAAGTCACGCTTAGAATAGCCTGCCGTTTTGAAATTGATTTGTGCCAAAAAACTGCAATATTTGTCATGAGAGCGTATGTATATAATGATGGATAGATAAATAATATATATAGAAGGATAACTAAATAACATGAACCAAGAAATTAGTGGTCGACAAAATTATGTTTTGGCAACAATATTGTCAATACAATGAATACTGTGCGGTTTCCGCTCAAAGTTGGACACTAGCAAACGCAAGTTCCAGAGTAAGTCCGGGGAAATCCTCAGACAAGCCTTGAGGCTCGATAGGCCCTGGCCTTAGCAATTAACCAAAAAATATTGACAGGGGTATCATAGTAGCACTAAAACTGAACCAATCGAGAAAGAAGCAAGTGGTTAAGGGGAAGACCAGCTCTGTCTCGGGAAGCTGGAGGGAGATAAGATGTTGGATCATTTTTTGCTTTTTCTTTTGTCCCTTCCCCCCTGTTGTTTTTTTTTGAGAGAGAAAATCTTTATTTTTGGTTTTGATGCTTATCGTGGGAGCGCTTCCGGCAACCAGAATCGGCCATTATCAAGAACGGTGGAGAGATCGATTTGATCCATGGTTGGGCGTAGCCCAAGGTCCATCACATCACGAGCAACGGCCTTAATTTGACGCATAATCGACTGAGAAATAGCCCACGTCCCCCCTAGAGTTTTGAAAACACCAATGGTTAATCCAAGTCTATCTCGACTTGGATCAGGCATCTGACCCGCCTTGACGGAGCAAGCGGCTAATTGTACAATCGAGCTCAGTACTAACGAACATATGAAGAAAGGCGTGTGTTTCACCACGGGCATCCGGATAGACGCTAGAGTCGAGATCTCGCTGGCCGCCTTGACGGCTTTCATGGCATGCGAATGGTGTGAAAAAGCCGGGATAGAGCATGGGCCATGATGACCACAAATAACTTCAGCAGCGACCGCTGGAGACGACAATAAGTCTGAACGGGGAAAGTGAAGGTAGATTGCGGTGCCATTTACGATCATCGTTGCTTGGAACATCATCTCATCTACCGATCCATCTGGGCGCAAAAGCTCCGCCTTGGATTCTGGCAGATGATGAAACCAACTGGTGATCCTGGCGTCGATTGATTCCACATGGTCCTGCTGACCCTCCACCATGTCTTGGATGGCTACCACCCTGCCCAGGATGCGCACCGCTTCTATACGGTAGGCAAAGGAGGAGAAGTCGCGGTCTTCATCGGCGAAAACACGATCATCAAATTGGGCGATAGTCGAAGGTGGGGGTGGTGTTAAACCATCTTGATAGATCCGTTCTTCGCAGGGGAGTGGTACCTCCAGAGGTACCATACTAGTGCGGAATTCTCGTTGGACGCCAAGTGCCGTCAGCATGCCTTCAATTATGAAAAGCTCCCACCAAGTACGTCGCAAGCATTCTTCTCGGATCGGATTGCCCTCCCCCATTGCTGTCGCGAAACCTTGAGTATGAAGTCCAAGATCGAAGGCTAATTGAACCGCAGTGCTGAGACATTCACCAGCCTTTGGCCGCTCATTGCGCGAATGGAGTACAATAGCAAGTAGCAAAAGTGCCTGCACCTTCTCGATGCTACCTTTCTGCTCCATAACATTCGACACTACAGTTGGCCGGTATGTCTCACTAGATGCGGCGGGGGTGAAGTGGGACCCGATGAACTTAATGACTTGCTCAAGGAATGGCGGTACTCGTGATTGGAATAGAAGGCGAATCGGAGGTAGAATTGGGTGTGCGGGATGAAAGAAGGTGTAAAATATATCAATCAGATAGCCGTCATGTGCAATGGAAGTCGATGATTCGGGGGTTAGGGGGGCGTTGTTCACATTCACGAGAACGGGTTGGGATGTGACGAGCTTGTCGGAGAGCCCGGGGCTTGCTGAAGGGGGAGTAGAAGACGTAGGTACGTAGGGGACCCCCGCTTGGAGATTCCAATCCATGGGGATATTGTAGAACCCGACCGAGTTCGGATCGAATGTGCTTGAGAGCTCTGCTGGGCTCTCATCGGGAGATGATGGATTGGCCCTGCGCTTCTTTGAGGGGCCTTTGTAGCCCCGACGAGATGGGGTATATTGGCACTCCGATCCAGAGGCGACACAGCGACTGCAAACAGGAGTTACTCCATCGCACTTTAGGTGCTTATGCCGACACATAAGGCACGCCAGAAGTGAAGGACCAGCGGCCCTTGAAGGGTTGGGAACTTTTGTTGCGGGGAGGAACTGCGGGTCCATCTTTAAGGGCCAGGAGCTTTTCGTCTCGAAGCAAATCGGTCTTTTGTTCAGAGTGTCAGATATAGAAGCCGTATCCAATGGACAGAAATGGATGCCCCTCTTGTGTCAGGAGAGCACGAGTGGTGGGCACGGGTAAAGCCTTTGCAGAGAAGGCCAAAATCGACAGCGGAAAGAGATTCGGGAAAGGAAAGAAGACGACAACCGCAACCGCACAATTGAAATGGTAAGGACCAGGACTGGAGGGAGATAGAAGAGAAAGCAAGGAAGGATAGCAGACTG
Source organism: Aspergillus biplanus (assembly GCA_027569045.1). Taxonomy (NCBI): domain Eukaryota; kingdom Fungi; phylum Ascomycota; class Eurotiomycetes; order Eurotiales; family Aspergillaceae; genus Aspergillus; species Aspergillus biplanus. The sequence goes on from JAPDEJ010000048.1 coordinate 282,140, forward strand.
TTAATTCTTGGGTGGGGCTACGAAGCTGATCAAATTACTAAGGAGGCAGTCCACTTGCATAGAGCCAATCGGCGGAGAGGACGGACAGTTGCAGCTTCTCCGCCTCACTTGGTGGCAACAAACTTTAAGAGTCGGACAGAGTGAAGGAGGGTAGAGCAAAAGAAATGAAAAAAAAATATATATATATAGAATAGGTTGGGGGGTTGATGAGCTGTGAAGAAACAAAATTCGGGCCTCACACCCCAGGACCAAGGCAATGACGCAGCCAAGCGGCATTATTACTGAAGTAAAAATGGTGATCCATCCCATGCGCCCTTGAAGGGGTTGCGACGATTCGTAGAAGTAGGTTATGGAATTCACCTGGCAGTAGAGTTAGCATAGCTAATCCGGTTAGCTCCCACAAATCCTCCGCTTCCGCTGACTGATCGTTACTTGTGTCTTACCGACCTGGTAACAGCTCGTATTTGGTACCTTTTCTCTCCAAGGTGTCCCTTTCGGGCCTGTATAGTCAGTCACAGCTGAGGTCATCTCAATCCTAACCTTCCTCCTTCCCCTTTGAATGCTATCCATACCAGTATCAGTGGTATTTGCTGGTCCTGATTAGGTGAGTTATGATCTTTGCGGTGCACCGCTGTGTCCCTATCTACCCAAGAGCGGTTCAAGTGACGCTGATATACCAACGTGGCATTCCGCTCAAATACAGCGAGCTCCAACTTCTTCATTGCGCCCGGACGTTCTCACACCCCAGTTGCCCTAGTTGATGGATATCTGTTAAAATCCGCCAATTTACAACACTTAGTGGAAATAAAAGCCTCCGCACCCAACTGCCTCCCTCGCCATGATCTCCGATGACGAACTCCACCGCCTGGCGGTCTTCCTTGGCTCCTGTGCGATGATGATGATTGTGCTCTATCACTTCCTCGAGGTCAATGCTAAGAACGACGATGAAGACGAAGAAACAGTGGACGTGACAAAAAGATCGACAGGTGGTGCAGCAGATTCGATTTCGGGTACTACGACAGCTTCAGCGGCCGCAGGCGGCTCCTCAGTGACCGGTGGAGGGAAAGACAGATAGACTCGTTCACGTTTTATTGATGTTGTGTTGATGTATTTCGTCATGGTTATTCTATAATCTAGGCATAAAACCAGAAATCTACAAGAGATTAAAAAAAAGAGGGTACCTGCCTGATTGGGAGCGGTCTCAATCCAGGGTTAGAGGAAACGTACGGTACTGGGTGCAAATCATTTGGAAGGTAGACGTTAGGAATTTGTCCGGGATATTACTATAATTACTCCAATTATGATTGATCTTGGATAACCAGCCGGACGCCAATCCATAGGAAGTTGTGCTAACCCAAGGCAATGCAAGCCAGGTTTTTACACCTAATGGCGAGAAGGGGTATCATACAAATATTATACATATTGCTTCAATGTTCTTTTCGAATTTCATAGAATTCTTCGTCGTTGCCCACCCTCTCATTGCGGGAGCGTGTAGCCAGTTCGCAACCACTCGGATCTAGCCCAACTCCAATACTGCCCTTAAGCCTTTGTACTGCCTTCAAGATCTCCTGGGCCTTTTCATACTGCGTATGATTTCCATGGACACGGTTGAAAGCTCGAACTGAACTGTAATTGGCGGGAAAGATGAGCGAGTCTCCAGCCCCTGGTTGACCAGTCTCTGGAATGGTTAATGCTGTTGCTCTCTCGCAAGAATCTACTAGATCCCGGAAGTTAAATAACAGTTAATTATTGATTCCTTGGCCAAAATCGTGCAACATTTGAAAAGAAAAGAAACCAGCTATGATGCTTTCTCACCAGTTGTAGGTACTGATGGTCCATCACCTTGCTTCCAAGCGATAGGCTCAAGGTGCTCCTTCTTGACGTGTTTGAAAAGCTCGACAGCAGGTAGCGTCCCCGTGAACTGGCAGCCCTTCCAGCTACAGGTAATTGAATAAGAGACATGGTTCTTGAAAATATGTTTTCTCAGCATATCCAAATTGTGAAGCTCTGCTTGACAATTTCCCCATTTGCACGAGAACACCGCATAAGATACGTCCGGAGGAGGTGGAACAACAACTTTTGGTTTCGAGCTCCCAGGCGGCCTGCCAGGTCGTCCCGGCATCTTCTTCGGTGTCTCTGGCAGCACTACTTGAAGCTCTGGCTCTGGCAGTTGCTTTGCTGGGGGGAAAGGACTTTGAGCTTCTTGTTGTGGGCGTTGGCGTTCTTGGAAATTTTGTGGACGGTGGGTGTTGAAAGGAAAAACTGGTGGCTGTACCTGTACGGCAACCTGTGGGACGGCCTGTGGAACAATGGGTTGAGGGACAACTGGCTGGGACACCGCCTTTATGAGACTAGCCTGTTGTGGCGGTTCCTTTGGTTCCGCCTTCTGTTCATTCCGCTGTGTGTCACGTGACTGTTTGGGATCCACCAAATCCCACCGGAACGTTGTAAGGTCAGAGGAGACATCAACATAAGAAAACACGTCTCTTAGACGGAAGAGATGATGGTTCAAAGCAGGTTCCGTAGGATGACGCCCACACGCAATCAAAACATCCCGGGCAATTGATTTTGGATCGTATGTGACTCTTTCAACGGTGTCCTCTTCCTTGAGGGACTCCACGATGTCTGCTCGGCCCTTGAGAAACGATTTATCCGAAGTATCTTTAGGCTGGAAAGAATAAGCAGCAAGATTCTCGTGAGAAGGCAAGCTGCGTTGAGCTTGAGCATTAAGTGGTGGTCGCCCGCGTTTACGAGCGGGGGCTGGCGCTTTGTACGCTGCCTGTTGTGGGGGCGGCGCAGGTAGATATGAGCCTGAGCCTGAGCCTGAGCCTGAGCCTGAGCTTGATAGAAGTCGAGGATATTGGGCAGTGTGTGGTACAGGTTGAGATCCAATTTGGGGTGAGATCTTCTGCGCAGAATGTAAACCAGGCTTCTCTGTTGGCCCCTCTGTTTGGTATGGTGAAGGTTGGTACAGCGAATTATATTGCGGTTCAAGACTTTGTGCAGGTGGTTGTACAGTTTGGGGGGCTGGTTTATGCATAGGGGGCTGTAAAGGCTGGGGTGAAGTGCCCTGTATACCTTTGCGGCTGGGCTGCTGTGTAGGCTGCTGTGTAGACTGCAAAACCGTCCTTTGGAAGGCCTGGTGTTCAAGAGGCTGCGGCGTAGGCCTTTGGGTTTCGTTTGTTGGCTTTTGTGGGAGCTTAAATACGGAATTCGGGGCATCATGGCGAGTGGGTTGTTGGATAGGCTGGGATGCGGTTTGAGGAGGCTGCTGGACAGGCTGAAAAGTTGACTTCTGTGGAGCATGCAGGGACTTTTGTGTGGACTGAAACGTGGATTTCTGAGTATCTCGATCTGGGGGTAGTTGTGGAGGCTGTGTTTCAGGCTTTTGGGCTTGCTGAGTTGACTGCTGGGTGGCTCGGGGACTAGATTTTGGGGTAGCTTGACGTCTAGGCTGTTTGGCAGGCTGAAAAGAGGGCTTCTTGGTAGACTGATCCGAGCGGTACTGCGCTGAGAGATGCACAGTTTGTGGGCTATTGTCTGACCCAAGTCGCTGCGCGGCTTGCTGTCTACCCTGGATCTCTGTTGTCTCTGCGCCAAGACCTGGCTGGGGAACCTGGGGTGATAGGCGTTGCACAGACTGAGGTGTTAAACGATGGACAGACTGAGGAAGTAGGCCACCCACGGCGGGAAAAGTACTCTGCTGTTCCTTGACTTGCGTAGTCTGCGGCGGGGCTTTGGATGTTGAATTATTAATGATTTGGGTTGTTGACCGAGGCGCAGGCTTCGGAGACTCGTGAGCAGGCGGGGGTGGAGTTTGATGCTTCGCGTTGTATTTCGGGGGCTGAAATGAGACATGTTTGAATGTGGACTGCGGTAATTTCATAGCTTCAAACTGGTTCCTGTGTTGTTGCGCAGGCGTCGGGGCCTGCACATCCTGGTTTGTAGAATGGTTTGTAGAGTTGTCTGTGGTTTGTTGCAAGCTATGAGCGGTCGAGTAAGCAGGCTGATAGGCACCTGGCTGCGTGCTCTGGGGAGTGCTCTGGACAGGAGGCAGGACCCGGTTTGCAATATGGGGTGGAGGCTGATTGGTAACATGATGTATACTGTGTGCGGAGGATGGAGCTTGGTAGCTAGTGTCGTTTCTGACCTGGGAGGTACTCTGTGGCGCAGGAGGCGGTGTAGATGTGTATACTCTCTGGCTTGTAGAGAGCTGGGTAGGTTTGTGTGTAGTCTGATGTAGGTGAGGGCTGGTAGAGTACGCAGGCTGGTAGTTAGCTTTCTGCGCCGTCCGTGGTTTGGATTGCGGTCCGGGTTGCGGAGTAGCTTGTGGCTCAACTGGAGGTTCAACTGGGGCCTCGATGCGGCGCCTTTTATCATCATGGGTTGAATTCAGGGTTGTTAAAGAGTTGGTCTGTTGTACACTTGTTGAGACTGGAGTGTTCAAAATTTGAGGCTGGTTAGGAGGTTTAGGGGATTGTTGATGGTCTGTTGGAGAGGTGAAAGACTGAGATCGAAAGTTGGAAGTTGGAAATCTGTAAGGGGAATATTGCATAACATCTTCAGGCCGTACATATCTCTCAACGTGTATCAAATCCGGATAGTAATCATTATCACTATTGTTTAAATGCGTTTGAGAGGTTGGGGTTGTGCCATAATATGACGTACTGCGGAAAGTGGGGATAGAAGATTGTTCAACGCGTTGATAGTTCGAATTATAGTTCTGTGGCGGATACCCTGCAGGCCACTCCGGCCATTGGAACTGCTCGTCTGGCATCTGACCGAATACCTAATGTTGACCATCGCTAGATCGAACGCGACTGAGAAACGGGAGAAGGCCGCAAATGATGCCAAGACGAATCTGTTGGTGGAGTGGTCGACTCAGGCAAACATCCTGTGAAATCCGCTGGATCGTCGCGGTCATACCCAGCCAATGGAAATGTTGTAATAGAAAGGCGGTGGGATAGGAGGAGCTTTTCCGTTTTTGTACGTATGTGCGCGTCGCCCAATCAAAGGTGGCCTCCCAGCCCTAGCCTAGCCTAAGCGGGATATCATGTGACGCACATTCGGGTTGCCCACATTTTCGGCTAACACTTCGAGAAAGTCCTGGGAAAAAGTCACTCGACGACTAACGACGACAACGTTCATCACGACCCTTTCCCAGAGTCCGGTCATATCTCGAAAGGAGGCTCTGCAAAGATGGCCGTCACAAACCAGGGTATGTTAATTGAAGCGGCATATTCGAATTGCTCTTGTTCTCTCTTTTTCGTGCCATGCATACCCAGTGATTCAACACTTGCGAACACCACCACCCCGGTCAAGGATGCTTTACAATATGAGAAGGGACCAGTCACTAACTAGAGTTTCGCAATAGCAATCTCCTCTTCGCGCCGGAAGTCGCGCAAGGCGCACTTCAGCGCCCCCTCCAGCGTTCGCCGTGTCATCATGAGCGCTCCTCTGAGCAAGGAACTCCGTGAGAAGCACAATGTGCGCCCTCCGTTTACTCCCACCATCCCTGCACCGATATTCCCCAGAAATTCCACCCCCACTGCTTTTTTATGATGTACTGGATTGGCACGATGTGAAGGAAGTTATACGTACCTGCCCGATTTGAAAAAACGGAAACAAGATTTTACCTACTACTACTTGACACACAAAGGGAATTTTTCAATACAGTTTTTTGGTCTGACATTTGATGGCAGGTTCGCTCCATCCCCATCCGCAAGGACGACGAGGTTACCATCGTTCGTGGTTCCAACAAGGGCCGTGAGGGCAAGATCACCAGCGTCTACCGTCTGAAGTGGTGCGTGCACGTCGAGCGTGTCGTCCGTGAGAAGTCCAACGGCCAGAGCGTCCCCCTCGGTATCCACCCCTCCAAGGTCGTCATCACCAAGCTCAAGCTCGACAAGGACCGTGAGCAGATTCTGGAGCGCATTGCTAAGGGTCGTGAGGCTGTCAAGGCCTAAGGGACTTGTGTTTTGTTTCTGGTTACAAAGGGATGATGGCGTGGGAGTAAAATGAGATACTCAAAAAATGAGAAAATATACCTGCTACGGCCAGGCTTCCATCTGTTTTCTTCTTGAAACAGGGTGCACTCTTATGAATGAAAAGAAATTCAAAAAAAGAAAATTCTTTCCCGCAATTTTCTTTTCAGTCTTTGGGGTTGCGTCTCTCGGGCACCTTTCAGGATATTGAAAATGCCCCCCCAAATATGCTTCCTCATTTCACCAACATAGGTATCCCAGAGATTTTTCCGACTCTAGTTGGAGCCCTTGTCTTCTTTGCCCTGAATCCTCCCATTCTTTCAGAAAACCCTCCTTATTCCCCTTTCCCACATATCCGCCAAATTATCTCCTCATCAATCAGTCTTCACGGACGAATTCCATGGTTGAAGAGGTATACGGTTGGCGTAGAAGGAATTGTAGGATCTGGATTCTATCCAGAGGCTATCCTGCCTCGCTTGCAGACTTGCACTGAGGCTACTTGCCAAGGAAGCTGCGAGTTTGAAAGTGAGATACATCTCTTTGTAGAAGAAAGTCCCAGAACATGTAGTATTCCTCAATGCTGGGGCAGTTGTCCTGTTTTTTTATTTGTTTTAATTTTAAGGTCAAAGCTGTAATGGATTATGGAGCCAAAGCGCCTTTTGCTGGACTTAAGGTATGGATACCAAAGTCATATTCTTCTTTCCCATTTTTTGGTCATCATTCCATTCATCATCTTACCGCCCGCCTATTCTTGGGTTGGGACATTTTTCATGTCTTTGAAGAAATGGGCAAGTTGAAGAAAAACACCGGGTTGTATGCCGAGAAAGAAACAACGAAAGTGACTATCATATGATACAAGACACCACCAAATGAAAAAAAAAAAAAAAAAAAAAAAGCTAATTAACACATCAAATCAAGAAGTGACTTCAAAAAAAGAAAACCTGATCCCCCCGTTCCTTCCTGACAACCCCTAGAAATCAACGCTTAGAAGTTTTACTTGTGGAAAGCACACCAACCATAGCCTTCTCAGAGCAGTAATAACCTGGAAGGTACTTACGACAACTACTAGTACCATACTACTGACTGGCTCCAATGCACTTACCCCAGGCAGGTAAACCACACCCCATCCCAACAAAAAGATACAGGAGGAAAATGATAACCACCCCGAGGAGAACCATCAACTTAACATTCTTCCACCACATCCGACGTCGCACGCCACGGCTGCGGATGCGGAAATCATGCGCACTGCCACCTAGTCGATCAGTCTTATCGACGAGCAAATCAATTCGCTCCCCGCGTTCCAACACACGTTCAATATTCTCCGTCATGATATCGCGCACGCTGCCGATCTCCTTTCGAGCAGATGCAAGGGAGTCGGACGGCGGCGCCGTGTTGTACGTGTGCAGGAGGGAGCGCAGCTCGGTGTTGAACCCAGCACACCCGTAGGCAGGGAGGGAGGAGAAATCGGTACTCGAGGGTGGGTAGGTCATGAGGAACTTGCGCTTCATTTCGAGAAGGAATGCGAATGGAATGCGGCGGCCTTGCTCCGCTGTTGCGACGACAATGTAGCTCAGCGGGGCATAGGAGCTGGGTTCCTGTTGGCTGGATGCATCTTCAGCAGCCCCCGAAGGTGAGTCAGAGATGTAGTGTACGAAAAGGCGTTCATGGGTGTAGGTAAGCTTTTGAGATTTGTCGTGGCTGATCTTGGGGAGGATGATGGAGGCAAGAGATGACGCGGACGTGGTTGAGGATCCCGGTGAGGAGTGTTCGGCGAGGATCGTGGTGCGATGAGCTATACAGGAGCTAGTAGCAAGGTCAGAACATTTTAGTTTGAATTCAGGATGATAATTTGGGTTTTTGAGGAGTGATGTTGCCATGAACATACTATAGAAGGAAGTTTGCTGGTTTGGATGACGAGGCCATCTTGGTTCAGCCAGCTGCTTTCACAGACGGAAAGAGGAAATTCTCTTTCTTTTCCTTTTGTCTGAGGACTGGAGCAAGGGACTATATATTCCACTATGGATTATTCTAGGCAAGGCGTCTAGCACTGACAGCTTTTGAGAGAAAAGCATTGATCAATGCCTAATCACAACTCCGTGACGTCGGCAGTGCCAAGCCCAAATACTTATCACGTGAATTGAAGTCTATTGAGGGTGATTGCTGAATGACGACTATTCTACAATCTACAAATAGGTTTTGGGAATTATGTCAAATTCATCAAGTATTCGCTCTCGTTATTTGATCGTTATCGGGTGCTTTGCTGTTGTGTGGAAATAAAGGGCAATCATAGGGAAAGCATTTGCCCACCTCCCCTAACCCATCAGCCCCGTGATGGAGAGGAAGACGACGGAGAATCATCGTTCAGATCTAGCTGTTCAAAGTCATCGAGGTCTTCATGGTGGCCGACAAGAACAGTGTCATCGCTGTCACTATAAGCATCGAAGGATAGATTGTCAATGTCGGCGGCCATGTCAACGTTAGGAGAAAATCTGCCGTCATTCGATTCTGTCTTTACAGACGTGGAAGTATGGTTCATTCTTTCCATGTCTGCGCCTTTCGAGATGGTTTCCGAGTTAATGGATACAATTTCACTGTCATAACCCTCCGTGGCCCGGTGAGAGGCTCTCTGGGTTGTGCTATTGATATCGCTCGTCGAAACAACGGAGAAGGATGAACAGGATGAAGCGGTGCTACCTGTGTGGATCGAGGGCCCGGGAGCAGAAAACCCACCCGATTCCATAAACGGTATATTCTGGTCCATAAACACTCCTCCAGACCCATCATCATTGCCCTCAGCCCATAGTGGAAGGTACTTGAATTCTTCATCAGTAAGACATGTTAGAGTATCAGTGACTTCATACGCCATGGCGTCTCGGCTCGGTCTTTTCACCATATTCGCGTAAGTGGAGATGAATGATTTGAGCTCCACGAAGAATGCCCATGGTTCGAATTCTTGAAAGACAGGACTATTCATTGTCGGAAGTGGTTGTGAATAGTCACTGAATATATCGGTATTTTTCGGCGTAATAGCCCTTCTACCTTTGAAAGTCTTAATATATGAGGTATTTGGTGAGGAGTGTGACTGGATCTCACTGATCGAATCTTTAACGAGGGTATTGAACGCATTTATTTTCCTGTACAACTCCTTTTTTTCAACGGGCCTAATGATCGCATCCTTGTGTTCTCGAAAACCCTCTAGTTGATGCCCAAGATGGGCAATGGACGTATTCCAGTACGTCGGAGGAAGAGATGTGCAGTCCTCAGCCTCGAAGTCTCTATTCCCAAGGTTTGTCCAGAAAGTCCTACTCATTATCCGCTCGATGCAATGCATGGAGGCGTAAACATTCAGAAAATTTCGCATCGGATAAATGGCGCTGTTCTCAACTTCAGATCGGCTTGCTAACCAGGTTAGGGATGGGTGATCCAAGGTGGTAACAATGCACCCTCGCACGTAGTCTTTCAAGCAAGAAATAAGCTCGGATACAATAACACGTTCGTCTCCTGATTCCGGAGTGTAGAATAAAATATTCTGGAACGCCGACAGACGTGAAAGCCAAGGCATTTCAACAGCAACAAGATCTAAAAATTTCACGACAAGGTACTCCATAAAAGATTTGCTAGCGTACTCAAGGCGCTGGAGTTCTTCATCGTCGAGCATTTCCCGATGACGCCCATGGAGCGTGGTCTGTTGGCGGCTAGGGCCGATTCCTTCGATCGAATTATGAAAGAGCTGAAGCGCCTCCTCGCCGACCATGACAGAGAAAGAATCCCGACAAAGGTAGCTGCATTGAATTCCATGGGCAATCCGATAAACAACTTCAGGGTGCAGCTCAATTATACGTTTATTGGAAGATTCGTAGATCCAAGACAAAATCTGGAAGGAGACCTGTGGGTGTGTGGCGATCTCATACAATTTAGCGAGCGCAAAGAAGGTCCATAATTTGCAGGGTGTATCGATCCGAGGTGTAATTCCCTCTAGAACCTGCAGGATATGCACGATTCCCGTACAATGGCGAGAGGCAGAATATTCTGGGAGGTCGCTCGACTTGGAATTGCCCTCGAGTAATTTTGGTTCATCCTCACCTCCAACACAGGCGAGGGGAAGATCCCAACGACCCTGAGAATTGACCCATGTTCTTATTCCAAGCGGGCATGAGAGTTCGGTCAGGAACAGAACTGCATCCTCGTCCACGGATGGGGGAGTCAAGTCGATGAGGTATTTGATGCCATCTGGAGGGGCTCCTCGACGCTTCGCATTCCGGGTTTGGGTTCTTGGTTCGAAAACTTTCCGCAAAACTGGAGATCCTGTGTCCAAAAGCCTTTTGCTATGAATTCGATGGGCAATAGTCTCGGCGGAACTTGGTTGGACGGACCAAGTAGGCTTGTATTCCGGTGGGTCAATGTATGCCAATGTATCTGCATCATTAAAAAGAACCAAGTCGAGTCCCGAATGGTCCATTGCGGCTTATGCGATAAGCGTGCTGGATTACTTGGCTTCGAGGGTGGAGAAGCAAAAGACTATTATAGATTTTGAGGCTACTATGAAGTTAACAGTAAGCCATCAGGTCTTGGAAAGGAAATGGCAAGAAGAGAGGCGAATTTATCCGAACTGGGTAGGTTTAAAACTTAAGCCCTATTCTTATTATTCTTAAATGACGATGAGCTGGAGAGGGGCGAAAATTGAGAGTAAAAATAAGCAACTTCCTGGCACGAAGTCGATGATATGAGGTAAGGTCAAGAAGTGATCCAAACCCAGTCTGACCTGCGGCTCAAGTTGGTGGCCACTGCTGCCAACTGCATGTGACCTTTAAAAGCTGCGCAAGTAAGGATGTCTTCATAATTCCATTAATAATGATTCACGGGGTACAAGTAAATGACGAGGCTGGCAATTCGGGCTGATTAGTCCAATGGAAGACACCCCACTTCCTTTGAGTTGGCCAGGCTCCAGGAATCAACATCCCTGCCCTGCTTGGCAACGAGAGAGTACGACCAGTTGGAGAGAACCTTATCATTCATGAGAAGCACAGCTTCCCTTGACACCTTGACGCAAGACTTTCTAACATGCTAGGAACTTGAAATGGAGGGATCAATAATGATATCCATTCATTTCATTTGGAGGAAAACAGCTCTGTTGGGCAATATCTCTCTCCGTCATTCATACAGGCGTCTCTGTCAGTCTTTTTTCTAAAAAAAAAAAAAAAAAGAGGGGTAGGGAAATACAATGTGCAACAATAAGCATGTCGCCAACCTGCCCCGTCTATGAGCACGTAATAATTTGTATGAGATAGCCAACCAGATTTTATACACGATAAAAAAGTATTAAGGGCTAGAGAGGCGATAGTCGATGCCGCTAGCAAAAAAAAAGAAAGAAGTCGTTAAGAGGCACCATCATGTTTTATATCTCCTTTCCATGACTCAAATGTGGAATCATCCACACGAGCGCCTTCACTGCTGTTCTTACTTTTCCGGGAGGCGGGATGCTTGCGTCTCCATTCCTTCTTCTCGGTCCTCCTCTTCTCTCGCTGGTTCGGCCGCTGTTCATCAGTTCGACTTTGATTTTGACTGGACTCTCCGCGACGAAGGTCCTTGACTTCTTTGATAACCTCGCGGAAACCTTCTTCGATATTGTTCATCCGAGCAAGAACAAGCTTACTGAGCATGTCCTGGTTGCCCTGCGGAGCACCTCCACGTCGGATGCCGCCTGTCGCGTACACCATCTGAGTTGTTAGACTCGAAGGTACTCCACCCATAAAACCATTCGCGATCGCCCTGTTGTCACCCAAATCCGAACCCAAGCCGTCCAAAATCGATTCTCCATGGTGTCCATGATTCCAGGAGCCAGGAATCAAGAAGTTACCAGCGTGAGGTACAGACATGTGATGAGATCGGGGCAACGTTGGGTTTTGGCTCCTGCCGCCATCCACGCTATGTCTTCTCCCTAGGCTCCACCGATGGGACGAGATGGCCTGGGGCTCTTGGCCAGATGTCCTTGACTCAGGTTGATCGGAAAACGTAGGATCCTCGGTCTCTTCGCCATTGCTCGGTGATAGTATTGGGTTGTATAGGATCGTCGCCCCCGAGGGGTTTCTCGAATGGTATTTGGGGCGTCGATTTGGGCTGTTTTTGCGGGACTTAAGCCTTGCTGTTGACGGGCGAGAACTGTAGAATTTTGGTGTTATTTTACCTGGGCTTTCGCCGGCCAGTCTTGAAAAATCAGTTTTAACGTTTCGGATACTTGATTGCCGGTCATCTACTGAATCGCCATTGTCATCGCTCGTAAGCTCGTTGTCACCTTCCATATCAGTGTGCTGCGATGACGGTCTTCTCATTAATGGGGCACCTAGCCTCCTCTTATTCCGAGGGGTGGCTGGTGACGACACAACATGGGGCATCGGGACCTCATTCGAGGTAACAGAAAGGTTCGTTTCTGTGAAATCACGAAGACTTCGAGTTCGCCTTCCTCGAAATGGTAACCGTCGTCTAGGCAAACGCTCTAGTCGATCAACCTCATCTGAGTCCTGTTCATCGGGAGGATTTACCGGGCCAGATCCCATGGCTTGCATCCAATTATCGACAATCCTATTGTTCTTTCTTTGGTAGATATTTCTAGGTGGGCTTCTGGTTGTTTGCCGAAATACTTCTTCCAGGGCACGGTCTTTCTGAAAAGTTGCAACGGAGGGCTCTCGGACAAACCGGGGAGCTCGAGAACTTAGAGCTCTTAACCGATGGCGAGCGCCGCGGACGTTAGCTTCAGCTTCAGATCGAATCGGCGAGTCCACGAGGTCCACCGTCTCGACCACCTGTGAGCCAAGAATCGTCTTCTCATAGAGGCAGATGGTGAACAAAATAGGCATATGAGTGATCTTGATTATGGTACGATTAACTCGAATAAATCGTCTAAAGGGCATCAAGAAACGGAGAGGCGTGATAAGCCAGGCAAGAATATTAGTAGGGGCAACGTAAGAAAAGAGGGCGTCGGATTTGACCATCGAGATGGTATTAACCGCAAACAAAAATTGATGTTCTTGATTGGCATTCTGTACGATGCCCATAAATGAGTTAGTCAGAACCGTGATCAATATGGTAACTACCACAAAGTGACATATGAAAAGGAACATCGTTAAAATGGCCTTGCCCAAAGCGTTATATTCGTCCCAGAGTGTCCATGCTGCTGGAGTGAAACCCATCAACATTTGGAACAAGGCATACGCAACGGAGCCTGGGGAATTGTCATTCCCATTACCAAACGATAGGGTGAACGCAACGAAGAAACCGCTACAGGCGATGATGACCAATAAAAATACTGCCACCAAGTCCGACGCCATAATTCGGAATGCGATTAATAATTGGGAAAAGTACCGGTAATGATCCAGGATTGAGAAAAGGCGGGGAAATAGAAGTACTGCATTTGCAGCCAAAACGTCGTAGGCTGTTTCAGCAACAGCCTCGCTCTGGGTGTAAGGCAAAAACGCCCCGTAAATTCGCATACAGTAGTAGCAAAATAGAAGGAATAATATGCCGAGATCAAAGATGTTCCAAAAGCTCATTAGGTATAGGCTGAACCCCTGTTCATTGAAGCCGACGATCTCGTCAAGCATGAAGCCTGCACTCCAGAACCAAAACACAAGTTCCAGTGAAGTGATCTCAGTGCTTCGTTGCTGCAGGACAGCGAGGAATAACCCAAGTAGCACAGCAAATGATAATGTAGAGAGAAACTGCCTATACCGAGGTACCCTCAGCCTGGAGAGCTTAAAAAGAGAAGCATCTCGTGGGTCGTATAGCGTCACTGATCGACGAAAGGATAGAGCATCGGACCATAATTTAGTATTCTTAAAGGAATTTGACGCCCCTGGGTTGAAAGTGGCACCATATGCAGGCGGCCCACCATCTTGGCGTGATTGTGCCTGCGCGCGATGGAGGCTGTCGGCGGCTGAGTGAAACACAATAGTACCAGCCCAGATCGCTTCTAACTGTTTAACAACAAGAGGATGAGAGAGGAATCGCTTGGCCTGGGCACGAATGGCTATTTCCAGGCAGGAGATTCGAGCAACTCCACGGAGTCGCTTGGCTCCCCCTGCAGAATTCCAACCCGACGCCACCTGTGGGTTTCCGTTGACGGGGGACGTTTGACCCTGAAGTGGATAGAACTCATAAGACAGAGCATCGATCAACTCTCGTGTTGTGTACTCTCGCAATAGTTTGATGGCAAGCAATTCGCTCACCATAGCCCTGGTTTGATTTGTACCACTGTTGCCAGGGTTTAAATGTACCTCTCTGTTGAATTGAAGGCAATTAGTCACGAGGGCATATAACGTGGCTCGCGAGAAGTGTACAGCATTTATTTTCTGTTGGATGGGTTTAACTAGGAACTGTGAGATCTGCGGCGAGCGCAACTGATCCCAGGTCAAGGTGGTTTCACAGCGTGAGGTGATTAAAGATCGAATAGCATGAGTTATATCGTAGACTGGAAGAACGTCTAAAGGGTTCATAACAGAGCCATATTAGTGACAATATCCAGAGAGCCTCGGTTCTAAATGGGAGATATAGATTCATACCTAAATGAGGAGCGGAAAACATTGGGAGGAGGGGGGTGGACTCGACAGGGACATCCTCAGGATCCGGATCGTCCTCTTCAGCCTCTTCCCCTTCATCATGAACTTCCTCGCCGTATTCTCGGTTGTCGTAAGGATCCTCAAACGCCGTCCTAGAGCCCCCCGATGTCTTTCCCCCAAGGAGCGGCCAATTCGACTCACGGGTGGTGAAAGGCGACGAGAATGGAGAGTGCTGCGCGTATTCTCGCCGTTTCTTGGGGCGAAGAAGGGAGGCAAACATGATGGATTTAAAAGGCCCTCGCCTTGCAAAATCAGTCGAAATAATGATATTGATTAATACATGGCTGATAGGAGAGACTGCGAAAAATAACGAGCTGTTTCTTTCGAGCAACAAAAGAACCTTCTAAAAAGCAGCTTCAAGGGGGGTCAAGGAAGGATCATAGTATCATGGGAAAATTCTGAGCAAGTAAATGACGGTACACACTCCTCAAAGCCTTGAAGACGATTTGCTCCCTTAATTAACGCACATGCGCGTGCAGCGCAGCAGTAGTGGAGGGGTGATCGGTTAGAAAAGTGCGCCAAAGCTTCAGAGCTTCGCTGCAGGGCCGTTGTGGCGAGATAAGGCGCACAGGGCATCGACTAGCATCTGGTGCTAAGTTTTGACCCCCGTATGCAATCCTTGGAAGTTGAAACTAAGGCGATAACAGCGATAGTGGTATACTAGGTAGCTCTTCCCTGGTAATTAGTGCTGGCTGCCTTGTTGAAACCAATGTGATAACTTTAAATAATAGATAGGACAAAACATCCGCCAGATGCGCTTGGAGAAATTGTTAGTTATTATGCAGGGTCATATCATGAATCATGCGACCGTCTTCAATTATGCATATCATTATTTCTCATGCTCCCTTCTCTTTCAGGTAAATTCATGCATCATCAGAAATCATATTCAAGGCAGGAATGGGAAACAAAGGCAAACCAAAAAGTATTTTTCTAGGTTTATTATTTACTCCTCATTGAAAAAATGATTCAAATCTGTTTTGGTTACAACTTCTAAGGTACTCCTTATTTTATGCTCTGTCCTTGTGACGAGTCCTGGTGGGTTCACGGTTCGCGCTACAATATATATATTTTTAACTAGCCACGGGCAGTGAGTGGACAAAGAAATACCCCAGGTCGCTCGACGCTCTCGACAAGGACTTGGGTATATTACGCCTCCTAAAAGCCAAATTTAGGTATGATCAATATCAATGGCAATCCCTAATCCTGTTGCCGTTCTGCCGTATCTATATCTGCTCTTGAAGCAGGAGAGTGTTGCGGTTGTTATGGAAAAGCAGTACCATTGGACTCTCGTATAGTTCTTTTCCTTGTTTCTGGGCTTGATCCAGACCACCCGAACCGCAGCCACCCTTGAATCCTGCAGGCGGTCGACGTGCCGAGAACTCACCGCCTGCGATGATGTGACTGCATTCCGCCGATCGTCGTCTTTTATTGGGTGGCGAAACCCCTGCTGAGGCAATTTGTGTGGTGGGAGGCGGCGCAGAAACTTCCCCCCTCATCCTTGGAACTCTAAAACTCTGAACATTATTGATGGTTGTTGTTTGGCCTTTTGGTTTGCCAACTTGGAACCTGAGTGGCCTTTCCCCACTCGGGAAAGTTGGAGGGGACGCGGCGCACAATTGCTCAGTCCTCAGACGAATTGAGTTATAAAATAAAAATGGGTTATGGCTCAACGTTGGGAAAATGGGGATTATATATGACGAATCGACGATATTCTCTTGTTTTGCATCAGTAGTAACTCCTACGTTGGGATGTACCTGGTACCATCCCGCCACCCGTGTGCAGTCTCGAGAATGGAGTCATATTACGACAAGCGGGAGGGGTGAAGAAAAAAAAGCAAGAAATCTATTTGTGGGCGGCAATGTTATGTAACAGAAAAAGAAAAGAAGAAGAAAAAAAAAATCTGCGAGCGGTCTTGGAGGGCAGAACCGCATCCACCCCCAGGGTCGGTGAGAAAGTTAGTCCAATCAGAGAGCTCCCCCAGCCCGCTGTACACAAAAATTTTATTCTGCCATTGTAACGAGATTTCTTTTTTCTTTCTTCCCATATTCCTCCCGTGCAGAAGCAGCAACCTCCCTACAGACCTCCCCCTCTCTCACATATTCCTCAAGAAGAGTCCTGGAGGCTGCTGATGCTACGGTAGAGTGAATATCCTGCCATACTGTCCTTGAGAGGACCTACCCCTCACCCCGCCTATAATCTGCCGCAATGCCAGAGCCTGTCCGTCACGACGAGACCGCTCTTCCTTCAAGCCCATTGACCGGAGGGGCTGTGGCCTACAATCAAATAAACAAGGAATTGCAACCGCTTCCATCAATGGAATCTAGCAATGGCGCTGTGATCCCTCCTGCTACTTTCCGAATCCAGGGAAGTGGCGGCAGGGTGAGTGCTCTTGAGCTCGAGGATGGCACAATTTACCAAGGTTATAACTTTGGTGCCGAGAAGAGTGTAGCAGGAGAATTGGTCTTCCAGACTGGTATGGTGGGATACCCAGAGTCAATTACTGATCCATCCTACCGTGGGCAGATTCTGGTGATCACTTTCCCTCTGGTTGGCAACTATGGTGTTCCCTCCCGGGAAACTATGGATGAGCTGTTGAAGACCTTGCCAAAACATTTCGAGTCAAACCAGATCCATATCGCAGCACTCGTCGTTGCTACGTATGCTGGAGAGAACTATTCGCACTTCCTTGCTCAATCATCCCTGGGAGAGTGGCTGAAGGAGCAAGGTGTCCCAGCTATGTACGGAGTCGACACCCGGGCCCTTACCAAGCGTATTCGACAGAAGGGTAGTATGCTTGGGCGCATGGTGCTTCACAAAGCAGATGTCCCCGAGAGCCCAGCTGATTTTGATATCAATGGCTGGAGATCATCCTTCGAAGAGATCGAATGGGTGGACCCTAATGTGAAAAACCTTGTCAGTGAAGGTTAGTAAAGCGCTTCCCTCTACTGTGAGAAACCAAGAGCCTAACTAGCCAATCAATAGTTTCCATTCGGGAGCCAAAGCTTTTTTCACCACCAGATAATGTCGCCCTGAAGCACCCCTCTGGCCGCCCTCTTCGTGTTCTCTGTCTGGACGTTGGTCTTAAATTCAACCAGCTACGTTGCCTTCTCGCCCGAGGAGTTGAAGTTTTGGTTGTTCCCTGGGATTACGACTTCCCCAACCTTGTCGGCAAAGACTATGATGGTCTTTTTGTCTCCAACGGCCCCGGTGACCCTGCAACGCTCACACAGACCGTCAGCAATTTGTCGAAGACCTTGAAGGAGGGCAGGACGCCTGTGTTCGGTATCTGTCTGGGACATCAACTCATCGCCCGTTCTGTTGGGGCTCAGACCACCAAGATGAAGTTCGGTAACCGTGGCCATAATATTCCTTGCACGAGCATGATTTCTGGAAAGTGTCATATCACATCTCAAAACCACGGTTACGCTGTTGATGCATCCTCCCTCCCCGAAGACTGGCAGGAACTTTTCGTGAACGCCAATGACGGTAGCAACGAAGGTATTCGACACACCAGCCGACCTTTCTTCAGTGTTCAATTTCACCCTGAAAGCACACCTGGCCCCCGAGACACGGAATACCTCTTTGATGTCTTCATTGACACCATCAAAGACACCGTTTCTTCCCCCGAGTCACTCTCGAAGCCTGTTACATTCCCCGGCGGCACCATCGCAGAGAACACTAAGAAGGCTCCGCGTGTTTCTGTGAAGAAGGTGCTGATCCTCGGAAGTGGTGGTCTTAGTATCGGACAAGCTGGCGAGTTCGATTATTCAGGAAGCCAGGCCATCAAGGCTTTGAAGGAAGAAGGAATCTACACCATCCTCATCAACCCTAACATCGCTACTATCCAAACCTCCAAGGGCTTGGCGGATAAGGTGTACTTCCTTCCGGTTAACGCAGACTTCGTGCGCAAGGTGATCAAACACGAGAGGCCGGATGCTATTTATGTTACATTCGGTGGACAGACCGCCCTCCAGGTTGGTATCCAGCTCAAGGATGAATTTGAGTCTCTCGGCGTTAAGGTTCTCGGTACCCCGATTGACACAATCATTACAACCGAAGATCGTGAGCTCTTTGCTCGCAGCATGGAATCTATCAACGAGAAATGTGCCAACTCCGCCTCTGCCTCGAGCCTTGATGAAGCTCTCCGAGTTGTGGAAGACATTGGATTCCCTGTTATCGTTCGTGCAGCCTATGCTTTGGGTGGTCTTGGAAGTGGATTCGCCGATGACATGGACCAATTGAAGGAACTTTGCGCAAAGGCGTTCGCCGCAAGCCCTCAGGTCCTGATCGAAAAGAGTATGAAGGGCTGGAAGGAAATTGAGTACGAGGTCGTTCGTGATGCCCAGGATAACTGCATCACTGTCTGTAACATGGAGAACTTCGATCCTCTTGGTATTCATACAGGTGACTCGATCGTCGTTGCTCCATCCCAGACCCTTTCTGATGAGGACTACAACATGCTCCGCACCACTGCTGTGAACGTGATCCGTCATCTTGGTGTTGTTGGTGAATGTAATATCCAATATGCCTTGAACCCCTTCTCCAAGGAATATTGTATTATTGAGGTCAACGCCCGTCTGTCAAGATCTTCAGCTCTTGCCTCGAAGGCTACCGGATACCCACTTGCTTTCATCGCTGCTAAACTTGGATTGGGAATTCCTCTTAATGAAATCAAGAACTCTGTGACTAAGGTTACCTGCGCATGCTTTGAACCATCCTTGGACTACTGCGTGGTTAAGATTCCTCGCTGGGATCTCAAGAAGTTTACCCGCGTTTCAACACAACTTGGCTCCTCCATGAAGAGTGTTGGTGAGGTGATGAGTATCGGACGAACTTTCGAAGAGGCGATCCAGAAAGCGATCCGCTCTGTGGACTACAACAACCTTGGCTTCAACGAGACCAATGCTCTCATGTCAATCAAGGGTGAATTGCAGACGCCTTCTGACCAGCGTCTGTTTGCTATCGCCAACGCCATGGCTGCAGGATACAGTGTCGATGACATCTGGAAGCTCACGCAGATTGACAAGTGGTTCCTTAGCAGACTCAAGGGCCTGAGTGACTTCGGAAAGATTGTGTCAACCTACAATGCCACAACCGTCCCTACGCCGCTCATCCGCCAGGCAAAGCAACTGGGATTCTCTGATCGCCAGCTAGCTACGTTCCTTAGTTCTACCGAGCTCGCCATCCGACGCATGCGAGTTGAGGCTGGCATCGCCCCCATTGTTAAACAGATTGATACAGTCGCTGCGGAGTTCCCTTCTTTTACTAACTACTTGTATCTCACCTATAATGCTTCTCAGCATGATGTTAACTTCGATGACCACGGTATCATGGTCTTGGGATCCGGTGTTTACCGCATTGGCTCCTCGGTTGAGTTTGATTGGTGTTCTGTGCGGACAATCCGCACCCTTCGCGAGCAGGGTCACAAGACTGTTATGGTCAACTACAACCCCGAGACTGTCAGTACTGACTATGACGAAGCTGATCGACTGTACTTCGAGAATATCAACCTGGAAACTGTGCTGGATATCTATCAGCTCGAGACTGCAAGTGGTGTGATCATATCTATGGGTGGTCAAACCCCCAACAATATTGCTCTGCCTCTCCACCGCCTCAATGTTCGCATTCTGGGTACTTCGCCCGAGATGATTGATGGAGCTGAGAACCGCTACAAGTTTTCTCGCATGCTTGACCGAATTGGCGTGGATCAGCCCGCGTGGAAGGAACTTACCAGCATTGACGAGGCAGCCGAATTTTGTAACAAGGTCGGCTACCCGGTGCTTGTTCGACCCTCCTATGTCCTCTCTGGTGCCGCCATGAACACCGTCTATTCCGAGCATGATCTTGCTACCTACCTGAACCAGGCCGCTGATGTTTCTCGTGAACACCCTGTTGTTATCACGAAGTATATCGAGAACGCAAAGGAGATTGAAATGGATGCAGTCGCTCGTAATGGTGTTATGGTCGGACACTTCATCTCTGAGCACGTGGAAAATGCTGGTGTTCACTCTGGTGATGCTACCTTGATCCTTCCACCCCAAGATTTGGATCCAGAGACAGTTCGTCGAATTGAGGAGGCGACCAGGAAGATTGGAAATGCTCTCAACGTCACTGGCCCTTACAATATCCAGTTTATTGCAAAGGACAACGACATCAAGGTCATTGAGTGTAACGTGAGAGCGTCTCGCTCCTTCCCGTTCGTGTCGAAGGTCATGGGCGTTGATCTCATTGAGATGGCAACAAAGGCTATGATTGGTGTTCCGTTTGCTGAATATCCTCCCGTCAGCATTCCCAAGGACTACGTTGGTGTGAAGGTTCCGCAGTTCTCCTTTTCGCGATTGTCTGGAGCAGACCCTGTCCTCGGTGTTGAGATGGCGTCTACTGGAGAAGTTGCATCATTCGGTCGTGACAAGTATGAGGCTTATCTCAAGGCTCTCCTGTCTACCGGATTCCGTCTTCCGAAAAAGAATATCCTGTTCTCTATTGGTTCGTACAAGGAGAAGCTTGAGATGCTGCCTTCTATCCAAAAGCTGCATCAGCTTGGATTCAACTTGTTTGCTACCGCCGGTACTGCGGATTTCCTCAAAGAGAATGGGGTTCCCGTGAAGTATTTGGAAATCCTTCCCGGACAGGAGGATGAGATCAAGTCTGAATACTCCCTTACCCAGCATTTGGCCAACAACCTTATTGATCTCTACATCAATCTGCCCTCCAACAATAGATTCAGACGCCCTGCCAACTACATAAGTAAGGGATATCAAACCCGTCGAATGGCTGTTGATTACCAAACCCCTCTGGTCACCAACGTTAAAAATGCAAAGATCTTGATTGAGGCTATCGCTCGCCACTTTGCCCTTAATGTCCAGACAATCGACTACCAGACTAGCCATCGCACGATCATTCTCCCTGGCCTGATCAATATTGCTGCTTTTGTTCCCGGACTTGGTGCGCTTGATTCTAAGGATTTTGAGCTCATGACAAAGGCCTCAATTGCGGCTGGTTTCAGCATGGTGCGGGTGATGCCTGTGGGTGTCAATACCTCTATCACGAATGCTAGCACCCTGAAGATTGTTCAGCAGAATGCTCAGAAGGCTTCCTACTGCGACTTCAACTTCTCTGTTGTTGCAACGTCCACAAATGCCAGTGAAATTGGTCAGGTCACAGGAGAGGTCGGATCTCTGTTCATTCCCTTCAACCACCTGTCCGGGAACATTAGCAAGGTTGCTGCTGTCACGAGCCACTTTGCTGCCTGGCCTTCGACCAAGCCTATGATCACGGACGCCAAGTCGACAGACCTTGCCTCTGTATTGTTACTGGCCAGTCTTCACAACCGAAACATCCATGTCATGAGTGTTACTTCCAAGGAAGATATCAACTTGATCGCCCTCAGCAAGGAGAAGGGCCTGAAGGTGACTTGCGATGTTTCCATTTACTGCCTCTTCTTTTCCAGGGAAGATTTCCCCGAATGCGGTTCTTTGCCCACCGCTGAAGACCAGAAGGCGCTCTGGGAGCACCTCAGCACCATCGATATCTTCTCCATGGGAAGCATTCCATTCCAGCTCGCCGGAGAGAAGGGCTCACCAGTTGCTGGTATCGCTGAATCTCTGCCTTTGTTGTTCACCGCTGTGTCTGAAGGTCGCCTGACTGTTGATGATATTACTGCACGACTGTACGACAACCCCAAGAAGATTTTCGAGCTTCACGATCAGGCAGACAGTGCAGTCGAAATTGAAATCGATAGACCGTATTTGTACCAAAGCTCCACTACCTGGTCACCCATCAGCGGAAAGAACGTGCGGGGTGCTGTTCAGCGAGTCACCTTCCAAGGAAAGACTTCTTGCCTCGATGGGGCAGTAACTACAGATGCTTCTCAGGGATCTGATATGTCTGGCCACCGCATTGTCCCTACATCCCCTTCCCTGAAGGCAATGTCTCCCATGGTCCACCCACGACCCGAGAGCTCTCTTGATAGAAGACTGTCAATCTCTGGCACTCCCGGCCGGCCCCTGCGCAAGGCCTTGGAGCAAGTCGGAACTCCGGCCGTGAACGAACTCGGCCCCCCTCTGTACGCTCCTGTGCCTCGCACCTCTTCGTCGCTCCTTGAGATGCTCTCCCGATCTACCTTCAGGCAAAAGCACGTACTTTCCGTCAATCAGTTCACCAGGTCTGACCTTCACCTGTTGTTCACTGTGGCGCAAGAAATGCGCCTTGGTGTGCAACGCCAGGGTGTGCTCGACGTGCTGAAGGGTCGTGTCCTGTGCACTCTCTTCTACGAGCCCTCGACTAGGACCTCAGCTTCTTTTGATGCTGCCATGCAGCGCCTTGGAGGACGTACAATTGCCATCTCTACCGAGCATTCTTCCCACAAGAAGGGCGAGTCATTGCAGGACACACTCCGCACGCTGGGATGCTACGGGGATGCAATTGTCTTGCGCCACCCAGAGGCATCCAGCACCGAAACAGCAGCCAAATTCTCCCCTGTTCCGGTTATCAATGGAGGAAACGGTAGCGTCGAGCACCCGACCCAGGCATTCCTTGACCTCTTCACTATCCGGGAAGAGCTTGGAACCGTTACTGGCCTGACTATCACCTTCACCGGTGACCTGAAGTACGGTCGTCCTGTTCACTCCTTGATTAAGCTGCTCCAGTTCTACGATGTCCGCGTTCAGCTTGTCGCCCCCAAGGAGTTGGCCTTGCCAGAGGAGGTCCGCCAGCAACTTCTCGCGTCCGGACAGCTTCTCGTGGAATCCGAGGAGCTGACTCCGGAGATCGTCGCTCGCTCTGACATTCTGTACTCTACTCGTGTCCAGAAGGAGCGATTTGCCGACCTCGCCCAGTTCGAGCGCCTTAAGAACAGCTTTGTCATTGACAACGCTCTTCTGAAGCACGCCAAGTCACACATGGTCGTAATGCACCCTCTGCCCAGGAACGCAGAAATTGCGGAAGAGGTTGATTTCGATCAGCGTGCGGCTTATTTCAGACAGGTGAGTTTCCTTTTTCTTTCCTTTTTTGACTCTGATATTGTGTGGCATATACTGATGTGGTTGTTACAGATGAGATATGGCCTTTACTGCCGTATGGCTTTGCTTGCGCTGATTATGGCGCCTTAGGTCATTTGGGGGTCATTATCGTATATGAATTAAAGAGAGCCTAGCGAGGAGTTCCTGTTGATTTCTCAGTTATTAAAGGCGACGACGTCGATAATTGTTTATCTGCTTTTCCTTCGTTTATATTTTGTTCGGCCTTCGATGTTATGTTTTGAAAAGTTATGCAAAATCTTCTATATACCGCGTAGGATGCAGCGAGGCAAAATAAGCCCGCCAGATAGATTAGATGAATTTTCTTTTGAACGAACTGGACGATTCCGTTATGTGTGATGTATTTTGGTATGGGTTGTATTATTGTGTATTTTTTTTATCGTCTGTGTGGTGTATGTGTTTGGTGTTTTGTGTGGTTCGTTTGTTTTCTTTTTTTTTTTCTCTTTTCATTTTTCGTTTTCTTCTTTTTTCTCCTGCCTTTTCCTTTTCTTTCTTATCTTGTTTTCAGCATGGTTTGGGCTCTGGGTTGGGTTTGGGTTGGTTTGGGTTGGTTTGGGTTGGGATCCGGTTTCTGGTGTTTTGAGGCTTCAGGACCTCAGGGTGGCATTCAAAAGCATGGGCTGGGCCACAACATACTTATAATGTATATATATCTCAAAATAATCCGGGTCCTTTTATGGATGCTGTTGAATACGAAAACTTAAATATCAAATTTATTGAAGAAATTCCTTGTTTTGTATAATCGCTACCTACAATGTTGGCCCAGGAATGATGGGAAAATAAAGTTACTCTCTAATTTCCACATTAAAAAGATTGTGTACCAGCACACCGTCTTCTAATTTATGGGAAAAATATTGTTTTCTTAAGGTGGATATTTTCCCAAAGTAGTCTCAAGGTTTGACAACAGTCAAGAATGGAAGCGTCAGGTCCTTGAAGAAAGTCACGGCTTCATTGGCTCCAACAGGTGTTATGTCATCCTCAGAGAGTCCGCAGATGGAACTGTATGAACCATATTCTTTCTGTTTCTTGGTCACATACTTGGCATATTGGTTAATTGGGCAGCTACCTCCTGGCCCGGAGCGACAAGATGGTACGGCTATGTACTTTATCAGTATGGGAGAGAACAGAGAACCGGGGATGCACGAGGGGGGTTGGAGGAAATAAGACACAAAGAAAGGGATGTGGGATGCTTACGATAGACTGCATCATTTAGAAGAATCCTGACGTTCACTGAATTACCCTTGTGTGTCTTGCAGTTGAGACGCTCAAAAGCAATTGTTCCCCGCATAGGGGAGGTGCGGCTACTGGCGTAGATCTGAATGGAGACGTGATGTCAGCAACTAATTCAATAGGTACAAGATAAGAGGGGGGAGGGAAAGTGCCATACCCTATTGCGATCCATCCACTTGGAAGAAAGCCGTTTCTGCTCATCGTACACACCCAGGATTGAGGCAAGCTCGTTGATTTGGTTATCGTGGGTAAAGGCTACGATGAGAGGGGGCAGCTGTTCTGTGCCGCTACTGGTCTCTGTTGTAGCTGTAGGGCCCTCTTCGAGAAGATCTACAATGCCTTGGAGAACAGGGTACATGACAGTCATGTTATTACCGGCACCAGCACCTGGGTGAAGTGGTATATGTTAGTGTCAAAGGCCTCACTTGAAAAGTCAACGTTATAAGGGGTATAGCTTGCACAAACCTGTTCCATAGTAGTAACGCAAATCTTGTCGGTATTCGTATTGAAGGATTTCATCCTTTGTGAAGACATCGCACCAAGGACTCACACTCCCTGTGATCTGCGATTCAAAACCACAGAGGTACGGGAATATGGAGACTTGGCTGTCTGTCAGGGTTAGATCGCCACGGATCATTCGGTTGAGTCTCTTTGTAATAGGAGGGAGATAAATGGAATCCCAGGTTGAGGCATATTCGCCTCCGCTAACATCTTTGAAATTGGGACACTGATCAGATGTAGCCAGGGAATTAGCCACCGCTCCAGAGGCCTTCGAATCCACGACGTAGACATCACCGTAGGTGGTGGCGTTTGGCCCAAGATAGCCACGAGCGAAAAGTCTAGTGCTAGGTCAATATTCCTTCTGCCTTTTAACCCCATTTATTTGCCTGGTGAAAAATACCTTGCGGAATCAATGGTTCGCTGATAGTTATTGGCCCAGAGTAGGAACGGGGTGTTATCCTTATAGAAAGTAGGGTATCGAAATCGCAGATCAGCCCCCAGGTTGTAACTGTTTTGCATTAGCATATAGTGCACCTTGTCGGATCACACCAAGGATTAACCGACGTTTCCTTGTAGCCCGTAATAGAAAGCTGGCTTATTTGCTCCTCCGGGTCGGTCAATACGGGGCTCCAGTTCTCAATGAAGCTCAGCACCCCAGAAGCACTAAACTCGGCGGATTGAAACTAGTTAAAAACCGTCAGAAGGATAGGTAATTGAATAAGGCAGGTAAACCAGTAAAACAAGAAAGCAAAAAGAAAAGCATACCGCGCCATGTAATGCCTGCCATTCCGCATAAGCCCCGGGGTCGGGATATCTGCTTCCATGGCGAACGACATAGATAGCCTGATCGACAGAACACTCATCAGGCACATCAGACGAAATCCGATTCACGTTAGGGCCTGCTATCGAATGAGTATGCGCATGGGCTACACGGATATTAGGACAGAAGTATACCTGCAAACCATGGAGAGTTGGCACCCAAATGCTCTCGAGGCTCAAAAGAGTCGAAAGTAAAAGCCGACGCATACGCCGTCGCTGTGCTGAGGCTCAAAAGCCAAAAAGCATGACAGGTTTGCTTCATTTTCCTTGTCTTTTGGTTTTCTGATCCGCACCCCTTTGAGGCGATTGATCAAAACAACAGCTGTCCTAGACCCGGCCCCATGAGCTTTATGTACCCATCCAACAGCTCATCTGCTGGTAACTCTAAGCCGGTAGCATTTCCTGGAAAACTGAAAAGCCATTGGCTGATCCTCGAATCAGATACAGAGCCCATATTAAGGCCAAGGGAGCTCCACTGTGGCTAGTCAAGAACGACGGCTTTGGGATGGAGGAGTGGTTGATTGCGATTATCTCTGGCTGTCCGCTCAGCCTACTCCATTCAGCCCACGTGCACACTAGATAGAAACGAACGTCGAAATCATCATGGGCCGATATTGCACGCTTTACTGAAACTTCACTGAATCCCGTCCCCTGTCCCCATGATGGCTTCGCTTCGGAATGGAAATTCTCCGTTTTCTAACCTAACATCTCTCTTCGGGTGGTACAGTGGGAAAAGAGGTCCTCACCCAACGTTCTACCCATGTTGAAGCATGACTCGAAATAGGCTAGCAATGTCCCCTTCCTCCCACGTGTATTCCTATCTTCACTCATGGAAACTCTGGAAATGGAAAGCGCCATGCTATCCCCCGTACTTGATCAATCTAGACGCGTATAACGGTCGCACCGAAGTCAGAATTGCTAGCTTCCTGCCCCTGTCCTGCTACGGGACAAGTGGTTCCTCGCCAGCACCTTCATCTGCAGTCGGTTCTGTATCAGTTTCTTCACGAACTTTTTTTGCTCTGGAATCATCCTCCCCTATCGGCAAACCGGACCAATGTCCCTCCTTCAATTATGTAGTCTTCTACAAACCTGCCCCCCCCCCCTTTTTTTTTTGGCTAGCTAGGATATAACTAACCGATCGGTTAAATGCTTGATCGTCTTCTTTATCAGTTCGAATTTGTATTCCCCCCTCTAATATATATCTATAGCATTGGAACCCCTCAAACGAGTAGTATACCGACGGAGGATCTACTTCTATACGTCGACATAAATCTAACCAAGCGTCTATGTATTAGGGCACCTAGGCCAAATCAGGCCAATATTTCAGTACGATTGTCTTCTTATTCACCTTGCCCATCGCGTTCCGTTCAATGCCATCGACTATCTTCAGCACGGTCGGAATCTTATAAGGCGCCATTTCCTGCTTGAGCTGGGTGCGGAGAGACTTCAGCTCTAGGGGCTCGGTCTGTCTTATGTTAGTAATCAGGATAATTTAAAAAGAAAGAGGGCAGCCAAAGGGGCGCATACGCCTGATCTTTGCTTCACAACCGCGGCAACACGCTGGCCCCATTCATCATCCACTAACCCAACAACCGCAACTTCCTGTACCTCCGGTAATGCCAACAATTTCCGCTCTACCTCCAAGGCCGAAATCTTGTATCCGCCGGACTTGATGATGTCTACAGATGCCCGGCCCTGAATGAAATATGCCCCGGAGCTGTCTCTCCGCGCCACATCCCCGGTCTTGAACCACCCGTCTGCCGTGAACTCCTTGGTTGTGGCTTCAGGTTTACGCCAGTACTCCAAGAAGACGTTGTCGCCTTTGATTTCTATCATACCATCTTCGTCTACCGCATCGTCACTGAGTACCGCTCCTGTTTCCTTACTCGATAGTCTCACATGCACACCGGGTAGGGGCCATCCGACACTCCCGTCGATGCGCTTTTCGATTTCGAGGCCACAGCTAAGTGCCATACCAATCTCGGTCATACCGTAGCGTTCCAATAGCGTTTGGCTGGTGATTGAGGCAAACTTAGTCTTGATCGGTGTGGGTAAAGCGGCGGAGCCGCTGACGAGGAGCCGGAGGGCAGCAGCGCCGGCACGGGCGGCGGATTCGTTCTCTGTGCCACGGATGTTGGTTTCGAAGTAATCGACGAGACGGGAGTAGATTGTAGGAACAGCGAAGAACATGGTTGAGGTGTTTTGTTGTTGCCAGCGGCTCCAGATGGTCCGCGGGTCAAATTTTGGGTGCATTTCGACGGTGGCGCCGCTGAGGAGGGCGGCCGTGAGGCCGTTGATGATGCCGTGAATGTGGTGGAGAGGGAGGACGTGGATGAGATAGTCCGCTGGAGTGTACTGCCAGGCTTCCACGAGGCATTGGGCTTGGAACGTTATGCTTCTGTGAGTAGTGATGCAGCCCTTGGGATTGGAAGTTGTCCCGGAGGTGTAAATCATCAGGGCGCGACGGTCGGGTAGGTATGATGGATCAAACGGGGGTAGATGTACGGCCGCATTTGCGACCTGGGTGAAGGGGCTGAGGGTCATGAAGCGGACCGTGGAGGGATTGGGATGCCCATCTCGGAGAGCGGATGCGAGATGCTCGAAGGACGGATGGAGGATGATAAGGGAAGGATCGGAGTCACCAATTGTATAGAGGAGCTCACGGACTGGATGGGATGTGCCTTTGAAGAGAACAAGGGAAATATTATTCTGTATTAGCCTATCATGAACTAGCTGAAGTAGCTGTTGTTGCTGGTGATTGTGGGTTTCTTGATGAAGAGCGACATACAGAGCGGCACGCAGACGCCGCCAGCGGCCCAGATTGCCCATTGTGTAACGACATAATCATATCCATTGGGGGTTAGGAAGGCGATGCGTTTCTCCTCAAGATCGGGGGTGGCGGTGAGGCTCAGTTCCTCCAAAATGCGCTGCTTGAATGCTGCGGCATCGGCAAGGAGCTGGGCGAAAGTAAATTGTTGACCTTTGCTGAAGTCAATGACGGCGGTTTTTTCAGGATCGGCTTGCGCATGCTTCCTGGCTTCGAGGAAAAGGGGCAGGGAGGGAAGAACTGTCAAAGACATGGCGCGTGTGACAGAGCTGTTTCTTGGAGGGAGAGGGGAGGAGGAGGAAGCGGGGAGAATGTGGGAGGGGATCAGGGGAAATGACACCATCGGGGTAGCCGTAAGGCTAATCACCGAGATCTTAAGTCCAGCCGAGATAGTACCGGAATTCCACCATTCCTTGATAAACGAGAGGAATAAGTCGACTTTTGTTCGGCAGGGTCGTTAATCTCACTCTAACCACTGAATTCTCCCCCAAAATTTACTCGGGCAAGCAATTGGGATGGCGTACAGGGATGAAGGGAGAACCCCGACTCGATGAATTTTGGAGGTCAGGGCTAAAATGTTACAGCAGGTGGAGTTGCTTTTGGCATGGGCGACAAATATCAAAACGAGAATTGGCTAAGACCACCGCGGTTGGAAATATCTCAAGAGTTAGTTGTTCGGATGAATGTGGTTTCTCTCATCATACTTGTACAAAGTTGTATCATTCAGCGTACAGACGTCTAAGAGACAAGATCCAAGCATCTCTCTACATCACCAATCTGTATATCAGCGGAGATTATGCGGCTGTGGGGTAAATTTTATGGTTTTATTTACTAAGTAGTACTTTCTTTACTTCTCTGTATCATTTCGCCTCTGTGTTTTTTAATTTTTCCTTGTAGGATCCCTATTTGTTGGGGGTTAGATCTATACACGTGACTAGGTACACTGGATGCCTTGTAATCCAGGCCGACAACAGCGTCACTCAATATTAATTGACTTTCGTTCCAAACTCAATGGAAAGTCTATTTGTTGATACGTTAATAGCTAGGGAGTTACCATTGAAGCAAGTCCGCCTCGATTCGTCGATCAATTTGGGTGGGATCATATGTATAACCCGGAGCACTGGCCGCTGTGAGACAAAGTAAACGACGACCAAAAACCATTCGGGATTGAAAACAGGGACTATATTTGGTTATCCTTGGCAGCGTCTGCCAGGCCCAATATCAAAGATTCCGATCGGGTCATTTCGGGCCGTTCAGCCTTTTCATCTTCATTCATTTCCAATCCCTTGGCAACCAGGTCTGTGAAATCCACTCCAACCTCTGCAAGTGACCCAGCTTGCTCATGAACTATGTCGATGCATTTCTGCCACACGGCGGTACCACGCTGAACGCTGCTGAGTTGCCGGGTTAGTAGCGCATTGAATCCATCTAGGTGATGTTTTGCCCATTTGATGCACGCGCTGGTCATAACAGACGGGAAGCATTGCTGGTAAATACTGATGGTGTTCTTAATCAATGTGAAATATACATAGGATATCTGAAATATATATAGCGGAAGGTCGCCCTCGAATATGCAAGCCCTATAGGGGGGTTGGGTTAGTTACCGCGTGGTGAAGGGGGGGGCGTTAGCTGCAGGCTGGGACGTACCGAATTCTTTTGGATATTATATCGGACCGGGCTTTGAGGTAAGCTTGTCGCGCTTGGTCCTCAAAGCCTAAGCGGGCAAGCCAGGTAACGTTGGTCTTGGTTGCCACCAGAAAGGAGTGAGTGTCGACTAAAGCCCGCGACAAAATACCAGCTAACTTGACGGCTCGTTCATCGACCTTGGCATTGATTACATCCTGTGCAACCGCGTTTCCTTTCAGACCCCGGGCTAGCTTTCGGAGCCGTTCAATATTTGAAACGGCTTCTTCAAAACGCTGAAGAGCAATGTCTATGTCGAGTTCATCCACCTGACCCTCGACCCACCGTAGATTCTGCTGTTTCCCATCTACATCAATGCGCACTTCGGGCTTGTCGCGTGAAGAATCTTTATTTTCGTAGAAATCCGGTTTAGGAGAGTAAGTAGAATTCCTTGCGCTCATATAACCCATCGGGTCATTTGTCTTGCCCGCTGCCTCCGTTTTTGATCGCAGCGTTCGCCGAAGATCCTCTACAGTCTTCCGAAATGTAGCGAGGAGGTCGATTTTTGCGGAACTATTTCGCTTATCATGGCGATATGTAAACGGCTTCGCGCCTACACGGACGTTGATAGCATTTGAAATGCCACGGTCCTCAGCCTCCTCACGCGCCGGTCCTGCGCCCAGGTTCGCCCCAAGGTCGATCATGTCAACGTCTTGCAGAGGCCAACACTCTTCAGCCACAAGCTTGGTAGGGACAGGGCCGCGATGGTTCGGGTTGCTCTGGTCGACTCGTTTCCGCTTTTTGGCTGCCACCAACAAATGATCGTTAAGCAGTACAAGATGAACAGGCCGCCTTGGTTTCCACGTCGCCGAGTCCAGCTCGACCCAATTACCGGTTTCCAAAACGATATGCCGGCCCGGGACCATAGGTAGAAATTTCTGTGACCCTTCCACGGTCTTCCATAAGGTCTGAAGCTGAACATTCCACATACTTTCTAAATTAGCCACAGAGCTACGGTTCGCATTTCGTTTGGCAAGTCGCTCATCCGTAGTCGGGGAAATTGGATTCGGCGAGCCTCCAACGGTCGTCTGTCCCAATGCTGTGGTAAGCTCAGCCATGAGGGCCCGGAGAGTGCGCATCTCCCCCTTGAGTTTATCTGCCTCCTGGCTGATCCTGATAAATTGGGTGCGGTTTTGGTAGACATTTTGTTGTAAATCGGTCGAGGTTCGGTTCTTCACTTTCCTAAGGCTTTGCTGATATTGTCTGATATCGTCCTCTGTTGCATTGGCGAGTAAATTGGCCACATCTACACGCGGGGATGGATTGTCAGTTGAAGGCGTATGGCGAAGATTCAAGAGATATCAACAATGACTCACATCGATCTACCGGTAAGCTTGGATCCCGCAATGCATCCAGATCAACTTGAGGAGGACCAGAAGATTCCGCCGATGGTCTCCTGTTAGTCTGGGGTGGCGCTAGCCCTGCAAAGGTCGCTGGGACTTGTGGTACCAGCGGAACAGGAGGAGCGTTGGCATCAAAATCTGGAACTTGGTTGAAGCGGGTAGAATATCTCCGTTTAACCAAATCTGCTGTCGCATCCCTCGTGGGAGGAGGAGCATGTTCCCGCGAACCAGAGCTCGACGAGGCTGCCCCGGACCTGGGGGCACCCTGGTTCGGAGGGAGAGGCCCAGAAATGGGTTTTGGAGCACTGATCTGGGGACGAGGACGGCGCGACTTGCTACGGAGAGTCAATCCACGGCCTTCCATGATGCCGAGGACAATGAAAGGGTAATAAATCGATAGAAAGAGAGAGGGGGTGGACGAGCTGATGTATGATATCAACTTGGCCGCATCCCGTTGGGCAGCTCAGGCGGGACAGAAACGCCGATGCGGAACAAAGATGATCCCGCACGTTCAAAATTATCCCATCACAGCTTCCGAGCAACAGGTCCGACAACGAGCTTCTTCTCCACGACGTTTCGCGATAAGTTAAGAATTTACCATCTCGGTGGGATTAATCCTTAGGAGAGCCTCCGCTGGAACTTTAACATTCTACAATCTTCAATTCCCTACGTGTGCCTTGATTTAGAAAGGTCGCCATTATGAGGACCTCAACCTTG
The DNA here is from genome assembly GCA_027569045.1 of Aspergillus biplanus. NCBI lineage: Eukaryota > Fungi > Ascomycota > Eurotiomycetes > Eurotiales > Aspergillaceae > Aspergillus > Aspergillus biplanus. The sequence goes on from JAPDEJ010000048.1 coordinate 314,894, forward strand.
GTCGCCGCTTCGGCCGGCACGATTATTACCGGCCTTCTAGGTAAGTAAATATCAAGACCATAAACTCAATCCGGCAATCAGACAAAACAATGCCAACTAACGCTGGTGTTTATGTAGCTTATGCCGTTTATTTCGATCACAAGAGACAGACCGACCCAGAATTCCGAAAAGCTTTGAAGCGCAACAACCGACGATTGGCAAGGGCCGTCAAGGAAGAAGCGGAAGCCCAGGGTGCTATGCAGCGCGAGTCTATCAAGAAGGCCGTCCAGCAAGCCAAGGATGAAGGTTTCCCAACAGATCTCGAAGAGAAGGAGGCTTACTTCATGGGACAAGTTGCCAAGGGCGAGAGCCTCTGTGCTGAAGGTATGTTTTGAGCTCCTGGGTGACGCGACTAAGTCATCAAAAAAAAAAATTTTGTATCCGCAATTCACATGCCAATCTTAGATTCAGACAAGATCGAGGCTGCGCTGGCCTTTTACAAGGCTCTCAAGGTTTATCCTCAGCCCAAGGACTTGATTTCGATATATGACAAGACAGTCCCCAAGGAAGTCTTGGAGATTCTGGCCGAGATGGTGGCAATGGATGCTGGCCTGAAGCTCGGCTCTTTCACTGCCAGCGAGAGTGGCAGTGCTGACAGCCATGGTGTCGAGTAAGGAATGCCATGAAAATTGGATTTTTCCTACCCACCCCATCTGCCTCCTTTCCGCATTAGAACCTTGGCCCTTTGACGTGTTTCTCTTGTGTCTCTGGCTCACGCTGGGCCGTGACCTGGTCATATTATAAGATGGGCCATCCTTCCGCCTCCCACGCTGTCCGCCTGAGCAAACTCTCCACTACTTCTGTACGGCTTTCTTTTTTTCTCCGCTTCCCCTGTATATTTGCATCGTGCCTGGGCCCGCCGGGCGCGGCGGACCATCTTGGTATTTCTCGGCGCCATGAATTTGTTCTTGTTCTGTATTCCTTTACCTTCCCCCTTTTCTGCTGTCGGTTTCTACTGCTTTTCCACGAATATTGGGACGAGTGAGGCTGGCAGTTTGTGTTCTTTTTCTTTTTCTTGGGGGCCTTTCTCTTGGCAAGATGGGTTCGATGGGTTGTATTCTAGAGGGATCGTACTAGCAGGAGTAGTAATGTATTTTGCAGGGAGATTTATTTTAAAAGAAGATGACGCAATTTTGCTGGTTGGAAAATTAGCTATTATTATTATTATTATTATTATTATTATTATTAAATGGTCATCATTCATCTATCCAATCTGACGAGGGAATCGGTGATGTTGGCGAGTTTTTATTTGGGGATGGAGCATGGTCCAGTCAGATCTCGGATCGTTCCATATACTCTTTCTGTAACCACTGCTGATTATTGAAAGTTTGAAACACAAACAGAGAGAGAGTCAGCTTGACTCAGATAATAGATTGCCCGATTATTATGCGTAGCACAAACTCCGTGCTCCAAACACGCACCGCCATCTCCTGAAGACCCCCCGTTAGCCTGCCAAAGATCGTCGCCTAGTATTTCCACAGCACCGCCGTCTCATGAACCCAGCCAAGGACCAATAAAACGCTCCTCTTCGAGGGAAGTGGAGGCGTCGGTTGACTGCTAGTCCCTTGGACCCTCCACCTGCCCAGTCCCTAGTCCTGGGTATCGTTTAATTAATTCCTGGGCATTTGCTGGGGACCGTTTTCATTTGGGCGAGCAGTCTGAGTCTCGCGCATGTTGCTTTCTTGGGTTTCTTCGAGGGGTTGGCGGTGTTCCTCCTTTTTTCTAGTAGTATTTCTTGAGTCGTTCCTTTTCCTCCTCGCTTCTCTTCGCATTGTCTTCTTCTAATAATAATTATTCTTGCGCCCATTTTTTCTTTACTACATATCTATTGGGATCCCCTCCCTCACACTCGTTCTTCCCAGGCTTGCTTTTGCCAAATACCCTGGCATTGTCACTCTTTTGAATCCTATTCGGGTCTTCCAGTGGGAGATTCCGTCCAATCGTTCTATCGTCGCCGATACATATTTAACTAGATCTTAAACGACTGTTTCAATATATCTCACTTGCATATCCGAAATGGTTTCCGTGAGTAATTCCTACCAATACTTCCTACTATGAGGTTTCTAGTGTGCACAATGCTAATTACAGAGCATGGTAGACATATACTCGTCTGCTGGCTGCGGCCTGCGCTTTCGCGACCACTGCGACGGCCGTCACCCCCATTAAGATTGAGGGAAAAGACTTTGTCAACAGCAAAACTGGCGATCGCTTCCAGGTTCTGGGTGTTGAGTAAGGGACTCTTTTATTTACGATTTTTTTTTTTTTTGGGGGGGGGATATTCAATCGCGTTACTTCATGCGGAAAGCGGTGGTGTTGATCGTCCTTGATTTTCTCCAATAGTTACCAGCCTGGTGGTTCTGCAGGCTACGACGGCAAGAAAGATCCTCTCAGTGACCCCGAGGCATGTCTTCGGGATGCGGCCTTGATGCAGCGCCTGGGTGTGAGTAACCCCTCCTCCGCGTGAACCGTTTGTAATTTGTCTCTAATGACCCCGCATAGGTGAACACCGTCCGTATCTATAACCTCGGACCCCACCTCGACCACGATGAATGTGTTTCCATCTTTAATGCCGCTGGTATCTACTTGATTCTTGATGTCAACTCTCCTCTGTACCCCGGCTATATCGACCGTACCGCCCCATGGGAGACGTACACCAAGGACTACTACACTCAGGTCTTTGGTGTCATTGAGGGCTTCAAGAACTACCCCAACACCCTTGCTTTCTTCGCTGGGAACGAGGTGATCAACGAGGACAGCGTGGAGGAAGTTCCCGCTTACATGCGCGTATGTAACTTCGATCTGCATAAGACATGATCATTCGGTTCACCTGTAAATTTCTTGCTAACTGATTGACAGGCTGTTCAAAATGACATGAAGGAGTACATGAAAAACCACATCGACCGTCAGATTCCCGTTGGTTACTCCGCTGCTGATATCCGCCCCATCCTGATGGACACTCTCAACTACTTCATGTGCCATGACGAAGACTACCCGTTGTCCCACTCCGACTTTTTCGGTCTTAACTCCTACTCGTGGTGCGGAAACTCCTCCATCACCAAGTCCGGATATGACGTTCTCACAGAAGATTTCCGTGATGCCACCTTCCCTGTATTTTTCTCTGAGTACGGCTGTAACGAGGTTAAGCCCCGCTACTTCACCGAAGTCGAGGCCGTTTACAGCGAGGAAATGTCCCAGGCTTTCTCCGGTGGTTTGATCTACGAGTACACCCAGGAGGACAACGAGTACGGCCTGGTCAAGCTCAACGACAACGGCACCGCCACCCTCCTCGTGGATTACGACAACCTGATGGTCCAGTACTCAAACCTCGACATGGACCTTATCCAGGCCTCCAACACGACCCAGACCTCCGTCGATCCCATCACCTGCAAGCCTAGCCTCATCAAGAACGGGACCTTCAGCGATAGTTTCAAGCTCCCGAAGCGCCCCCCTGGCCTCCAGAAGCTGATCGACGACGGTCTCCCCAACGCCCCAAGCGGTAAGCTCGTCGACGTGAAGTCTCAGGACGTTCCCCAGACTATCTACAACCACCTTGGTGAGCGTGTCACCGGCATCCGCCTCACTGCCTTGGCTAGTGGAGATTCCAACGTCCCCGGTGAAAATGGATCTGGTACCTCTGAGTCTAGCAACGGCGATGGGCAGGAGAACCCCGACAATGCTGCTGGTATCGTCGCTCCCTTCATGGGCCTGGTGACAGGTGTTGCTGGTCTCTTGGCTGTCTCCCTAATGTAAATAACTGGGTTTTGAAATTTCGGTTTTTCCTCCTTCAATCCTATTGTATTTCATCTTCTGAGCCCTGTCGCTTTTTCTCTTTTTTCTCCGCTGGTACATATCAATATTATTTCCCTCGCGGCTATGAATGAATTTTAAACATATATTACACTTCAATTTGTGTCAAGTGCGCCTAGGCCATGGACTGGGGTAGGTTTATTGACGTATAATGATGGAATTACTTACTACATTAATTGTAAAACCAGAATTCATACATGCACAATTTTATCAACCCTTTACCGCACCTTTTGGATGATGAGACATCGCTTCCATCGGGTTCCATTGCAAACGGAGGCAGGCAGGCACATTATTAGCCTTTGACAAGGTTTCTTATGGAGTGTTACGGGAGAAAGGGGTGGTAGGGTAATGATCGTCCGGTCCCTGTAAAATATTTGTGGCATACCCCGGAGTACAAAGATCGTGGATGGAGCCTTGGCCCACAAAATAGGAGCTTAAGGTAAGGATACAGAAAAAACGCCCTCATTTTGATTCACCATCTAATATATAATAGGGTCGCGGAGCTGAGCCCGCAAAATCGTACAGAGGTTAGTGTAGATGGATAAGTATATTCCGGCCTCGCATATATGAAACAAAAGATAAACAATAGTTTTAGTATGAATAAATAATATCCGAAATATCAAAGTTCTTGAAAATTCACAATACAAAACTTTAGGTCTGAATCGGAATTAGTGCACAGAAATTTTTTTTCAAAGGTAATCACCATAATACCCTGGCCTTTCCTTTACTTTTGCTGGGAGACTGTTGCGATGCGGCAGGGAGCGATGGGAACTCTTCCCGTGGCCCATCGGTTGACTGTTGACCATGAGGTTGGTTTTCAACGAGGCTTAATTGGATCGCAAACTCCAAATCATCTAGTTCTTGTTGTCGGCTGCTTTCCGCTTCCAAGGACTTGGAAGGAGTGAAGTCATTTTTGCTGCTCGACTGAAAGCTGTTGGCATATTTGATAGGGATAGTGGAAGCAGACTCAAACGCGTCAGGTTGCTCATCGAGTAAACTCAACCGAATTGCTTCAGCGATATCAGGGGCGACATCATCTTCAACAGCGGTGTCGTCGTACGGAGACGAGGCGGATGAGAGCTCATCGGTTGCAAATGAGCTATCGTTTGGACCAATCGTGTCGGACGGAGAAGTGCTGATAACGGAGCCCTCGAGGACTTCGCCTCGTTTGACGGTTTCAGTGCCATAGGCTTCCTGGCTCAAAATTTGCGCATAGGCAAGAAGCTCCTCTTCGCTAACATCAGGGCCTAGAAGGTCAACGCCAAACCGGCTGCTGAGATGTGCTCTTTCTCTTTCGTCTGCCACCATTTGCCTTTCCATTTCTATTTTTTCGTCCTCAATGAGCTCTCTCAGTGCTCCACGCCCAGTTCCAGTAAACCGTTGACCGCTGAGTGTTGTGTTGCTGCCTCGATGGCCATAACGATGTCGGCGCTTGGTGCTCTTGTATTGGTCTGCCGCGGTTGAGCTATATGACCAATAGCGGAGATGGGTCCCTAAGGCCACCATTCCCCTTAGGTTGGTAGGATCTGGGTCAAGACAAATAGCACCGGTTGCGTAAAAATTGTTCCCTATTCCATGGACGGAGGCTTCAGCTTGAACTAGGCGGCGGCGCGCACGCGAGGAGAAGCGTGAATTTATCGTTCGAACTGGACTAGTTGTGGAAGAAAGAGGATCCCAAGCCTGTACTAATCCGTCGTTGCCTCCGTGTACCAAGTACAATGAGGTCAAGGCCACACAAGATATTTGCGGCGAATCGGTGTATATTATCTGGATAGGAGCGACTGAGTTAACAATTTCGGGATTTTTAGATGCAGGGGAGCGGATGTCCCAGATAAAAACCGATCCCGTGGCTGTGCCTACAGCCATGTATCGCCCGCGGTGTCCGGGAATCTCAGCACTGCATGTGGGCTGCTTCATATGTGGCAAGGGCGACGAGACAACAGAAGAAGAAGGCGAATTACTGGAATTGCCAAGGAGGAGATCCTCATCGGCTGTCAGCACAGCGTAGGTCGAGTTATCTAGCGCGCTGGAAGTGATTTCCAGGGATTTTCGACCGCCAAAATCGAATTCTGAAATATGCCATTGTGTGTTTGAAACTGAGAAAATCGGCCCACCCACCTGGCCAGACGATCTGGACGGAGGGAAGCTGCTTCCAGCAGAGGACGGCGGCGGGGGGTTTAAAAGGGTTGAAGGCCCGCCAAAGAGAGAAGGCGGAGGAGGAAGATCATGAGTGATGGGAGCGTCAGCTTTGAGAGAGGTTGCTGACTGGTGGTGTGGCAAAACCATCCGAGTATATCTGCGAACAGCCGCCTTCTCGTCCTCTCCGGCCCCACGGGAAACGACAACAATAGACTCGCCGGCCCCATGGCCATCATCACCAGCGAAGTCAACTTTGAGATCACGCCTCATATCCCAGCCTTCACAAACTTTGCGGAAATGTTTCGGCTTAAAAGATAGAAATTGTTCAATTTCCTTAGTTTCAGCAGCGATTTGTTTATTGTCTAGCCTCATGAAGTCCGAAGATGATCTAGGGCTGTAGCTGCCGTCAACAAGCTCGCGATTGAAGGGGTCGGGCCTTGCGGTTCTTCTGCTAACCTCGACCAATTCCCAGCGGACACTTCTCCCGGTCTTCCAGGCGAGTTCATCGGATTCCTCAGGAGACATCCCCTTTCGCATGGCTTCAGGCTGTTGCGGTAGCTCGGAAAGGTAAAACACCTCCCCTAAGGCGTTGAGAACCGTTGCCCAAATGCGTCGACGAGCATAGCGTTTATGAGCGTAATTATCGTCGACGGCGATTGCAATGATTGGAACGCCAGGACTAAGAACCCATCGAGCGGTGATTTGGCCCCTCTCAAATCGCTTCTCATAGGTAGGATGAGGGCCCAAGGCGTATGCCGTGAGCACACCTGAGGAGGAACCAGAAAGCATGGCCACCAGGCCGCCAGTCATCTTGAGTATATCCGACGATTTTGCGATCCATACTGCGGTGATAGCAGTTGTTATTTGGTTGATAGTAGGAATGCCCAATTCAGGATGCGAACCAAGGTCGGTGATGCCCAAGAATCTTCCCCGTTGCTCAGCTGATGAGATAAAATATGTACGACCCTGAGGGCATGCCTCGCCATAGATCATACCATATGGCTGGCTGAGATCCATACGGTTTTTCATGCCCACTAGATTGCTGGACCCCAAGCCGTATTCAGCCTCACCAGGGAACATATCCGCAAAGTGGCGAAAAAGCTGGTGATCCGACAAACCCCATGTGCCAACCTTGACAGTCGACGGATCACTCGCGGATGCGATGCCCTGCTCCGAAGCCCCGTGGATGAATAGAGGTTCTTTTTTATTTGAATCGCCCCCAAACGTTCCATTCAAATGGCTAACAGGATACAAGAGCTGTGAGGTATAGGTAGAAACCGCACTACCATTGCGTATAGTCGCGGCTCGAACAGTGCCATGTTTCTTCGACGGACCAAATTGTGCCGGTTTGCCACGAGCAAGTGATCTCAGTAAACGAGTTCTCAGAATATACTCACTCCTCCATGACGCCAATGCAGTCAGTCGAGAAAAATACCGCTTATCGGATGTCAGTTGATCAGAGGACTGGCCATCATCCTCTGCGTAAGGCCCCGGGAAGTAACGGGAGAAGGCGGTTCTCCACGCATGAGGCGTGGTGACGAGACTATGAAACCGATGGGAAACAAGTGCTATCGACGTCAAGGATGGCGGGGGGAGATGAGAGAGAATGTGTGTTAAGACCTCTGTGAGACCGAATCGTTAGGCACATGATCGTTTTAGTAGCGATGATTGGGTGGACCCACCATTAGGGAATGCCTCTAGAGAGAGGTTTGATTCTGTCAATGAGGGCGTGACTATGAAGCCATATTCCGATTGCTTCCTCGAAGATCCCAATGCCGAGTTCTCGTATATGCTGATTCGGTCAACCGGCGTTGATGGTTTGGCGAGCACTGGCAGATTTAGGAGCGATAGCTCGCCTTCCGATGAGTCAGGGATGGCTTTGGAGTCTCCGACGTCCTCATACGGACGGCCAGAGACTCGGGAGTCGCCACAAAGATCATGTCCATGCTGGGTAGTATGAAAAAATTCTTCCGAGGAGGGGTCTAGCGTATGAGGACGATTGGAAACGTCAGAAGGCCCTGATTGCATAAAAAGATTTCGCGGGGTAACTGGGATAGCGGAGGCGACTGAGCCAGTAATTTACCCTGGATCAGTCGAAAGATAGGAAAAACAGCAGACAAGCGTGAGTAAGCGTGTAATACGAATTAGGTTCTTAATATTCGAGCGTATGACGTGAATTTGGAGGGAAAGGGAGAGGGTGATAAAGGAGGCGAGGATGGGGAGGATGGAAAGGACAGACCCGATCGAGAAGAACGGAGATTATCGGCTGCCCAGAAGGGGGAAAGTTTCGCGCATTGATCACGTGATAACGCGCCGCAGAGGCGAAAGCGCGAACGTGAAGAACACTAAACGGGCGCCCTGTATCGCAACAAAGGCTGTTCATTTTATTTAGAGTCATCACCGGGGATGTTATTGATAGAGAGGGGATAGCAAAATAGTGCTTGTCAGTTGAATCAATTTTTGTGATTCCTCATCTTCAACCTTGCTCCCTGCAGCAGTATCCTCTCCGGGCTGCTGGGTACCTGAGACTAAAATTCGGTGCATAATAGGCTCCGCCTTACGATTTCTGATTTTGATTTATTTGTTTCCCCTGTTTTTTTTCACCAAGTGAATTGGATCTTGATGAGGCTATTTGATTAAAGTCCAAACGAAATGGCCGCTCTCGGGGGTACGTATCGTCAATTCTTGAATTTGTGTTCTTGTTGAACTGACGCCCCCCAGATGCGGAAACGATCCGCATTCTTGTTTCAACCGACAATCATGTCGGCTACAATGAAAGAGATCCCATTAGAGGTGACGATAGCTGGAAGAGCTTTCACGAAGTGATGTGTTTGGCCAAGGAACATGATGTGGACATGGTTCTCCTGGCGGGAGATCTCTTCCACGAGAATAAGCCGTCTCGAAAGTCCATGTATCAAGTAATGCGCTCAATCAGAATGAACTGCCTGGGAGATAAACCCTGTGAGTTAGAGTTTCTCAGTGATGCCAGTGAGAATTTTCAAGGGGCCTTCAACCACGTCAACTATGAAGACTTAGATATTAATGTGGCCATTCCTGTCTTTTCTATTCACGGTAATCATGACGACCCGTCAGGGGAGGGTCACTTGGCTGCCCTGGATCTACTGCAGGTTTCTGGATTAATAAACTACTACGGGCGAACGCCAGAGTCAGACAATATTCAGGTCCGGCCAGTCTTGCTCCAGAAAGGGCGGACCAAGTTGGCGCTCTACGGCATGAGCAATGTCAGAGACGAACGGCTATTTCGCACGTTTCGGGACGGCAAGGTCAAGTTCTTTCGACCGGGCATACAGAGGGATGATTGGTTTAATCTGATCTGTGTCCATCAAAATCACCATGCGTACACTGAGACAGGCTATCTTCCGGAGAATTTCCTTCCTGAATTCCTCGATCTAGTCATCTGGGGCCACGAGCATGAATGCTTAATCGACCCCAAAGTTAACCCTGAGACGAAATTCCGAGTCATGCAGCCCGGATCTTCTGTTGCGACATCTCTCGTACCCGGTGAAGCTGTGCCAAAACATGTGGCGATCCTGAGCATCACGGGCAAGGAGCTTAAATATGAACCTATCCGATTGAAGTCGGTTCGCCCCTTCGTCATGAGGGAGATTGTGCTGTCCGAAGAAAAGGGGGCACAAAAGCTAGCACGTAAGGAGAACAACCGTACAGAGATTACCCGTTTCCTCATGAACATTGTTGAGGAACTGATCGAGGAGGCCAAAACTGAGTGGCTGGAAATGCAAGAAGAGACCCCAGATGACGAGGAACTTGAAATCCCCTTGCCTCTTATTAGACTTCGGGTTGAGACATCTACGCCGGAGGGAGGAAGTTACGATTGCGAAAATCCCCAACGGTTTTCCAATAGGTTCGTGGGCAAGGTCGCCAATGTCAACGACGTCGTGCAGTTTTACCGGAAGAAGAAAACCGCTACCCTCCGAAAGAAGGATAGTGACCTTGATGAAGCGGCAATTTCCCACCTTGAGACCCTCGACACGATGAAAGTGGAACAACTAGTCCGGGAATTCTTATCCTCGCAGTCCCTGTCTATTCTCCCGCAGAATTCGTTTGGAGATGCAATTTCTCAGTTCATTGACAAGGACGACAAACATGCGGTGGAAATGTTCGTCAACGACTCTTTGGACGGCCAGATTAAGCACCTAATGTCTCTAGATCGGGCCCATGAAGATATAGATGAAGATGCCACCCAGAGCTCCTTACACCAAGCCATGGAGAAGTACCGCACCCAGATGGAAGAGATGTTTTCTCGGGGGATCAAGAAACGCACCCTTGGGAAGAAGCGATTCAAACCTAGGCCTGATGGGTGGGACAGTGAATTCGATGGTTCCTGGGAAGATCAACCTGGCGCTCTCCTCCATTCCGATAACGAGGGAGGTAATCCCGCTGAAGAGGAGGCTGAAGAAGAAGAAGAAGCCACGGAGCGGCGTGCTACTGGGAGGAAAACGGCTACCACCTCTACCCGTGGCCGTGGCCGGGGTCGGGGTGGAAGAGCTACAGCCGCTACCACTACCACCACCACCCGCAGGTCCACGGCCGCATCAACGAAGAAAGCGGCACCAGCTGCCAAGTCTACGAGAAGTCGCGGGCGTCAAACGGCTGTATCTGACGACGACGACGAAGAAGACGATGTCATCATGGTAGAGGACAGTGAGGATGAAATGGCCCCGACAGCGGAACAAGCCATTTCCGACATCGCGGAAGAGGAAGAGTCGGATTCGCAAGCATTATTCATGAAACAAGCGCCGACACGAACAACCCGCAAAACGGCAGCCGTGTCGACAACAAATACCGCACCTACTACTACAAATCAGCGCCAGTCAAGACGTACAGCAGCCTCTCCAGCCCCGTCCTCGAATACCGTAGCTGGATCGACTATCCGCCGGCCTGTTAGGGGCAAGCAAACACAGACGACGTTGGATTTTGTAGGATCCCAGTCCAGTGTACGAACTTCGGGGCCCACCGGTAGTTCAAGACAGGCGGCTACTAGGGCAAGTCGTAATACTCGAAGCGTTAGTGTTCTAAGTGAGGATATCGATGATAGTGATGGGTTTGAACCAATGCCAAGTTCTCGAAGGAGGAGATAAACGTTATCATGGGTATGGAATGATAATGGTGTATGGGTAAAGGACCAACATATAGGCCGCTCTGGTGTTTAAAGATACATTTGTATAAAAGGAGTTTCCTGCCATAGGAGCGTTACTATTATGTTTGAGGGCGTTCTTTCGGGGCCGGAGTTATGGAATTGGCCGACCAAGATAGGACCGATTGATTTTTGATTCCAAATTTTAATTCGCAAGACACCAGCAGTAATGTGATCTGTACCAAGTGTGCGGATATTTTTGCTTTGATTTCACTATATCTTAATAGGTGGGCATTTGTTGATATCTACCCTGTACAAGTCTATGCATACTTCCCCATCAAACTATAGCTTCCCCCTATTCAGGAACTTAACAGGCAAATCAACCCATCTTGCCCGTAGATACTCTGCAACATTCTTGCCCAAAAAGTCCACTGTCGTGGTCATCGTAACACCCCGGTCGAGAAGATTGCGGAATAAAAAGTGCACACCACGCATATTTGGTAGTTCAAACCGCTCAATCGCTAGAGCGGGGTTGGAACTGTATTCCTCACCGAGTAACTCCCTTGCTTTCTTAGTGGAGAGAAGAGAGCGCAGCCAGAGATACTCGTCGTTGTGTCGGACCCAAAAGCCACAGTTTGCGTCTGGACCCTTATCGCCTGATCGGGCGTGAACGATCCATCCGATGGGGCCACGGACGGTGGGTCCAAAGTCAGCTTGAGGGTTTGCGGGCCTGACTGTGATTTCCTGCGACGGTTGTCGCGCGGGGTACTCGCGGGTTGTGGGCGGAGGAGCGATGTCGAGGACTTGGTTTTTCCACGGCAGGTGGACACGGTGCTTCACGTCATCCTGAGGAAGGAGGGTGACGTAGTATTCGAAAACGGGTTTGGGGAAACCCTGACGTAGATCGAGGTGGAATGTGGCTCCGGGGTAGCCCTGCATGATGTTGTCGGTGATGTGACGGAGAAAGTGATTGGGGGCGATATCCTCGGCCTTGCGTCCCTGAACAATGGTTCGGAAGGTAACTGTGGCACTGTTCTGGTCCCGTGGGTCATCTGGCGCACTTCCTAGCTTGGAGAACTTGAGTGAGGTGAAGTGGGACATATAAGGCGCAAGGAGCTTTCTGATTTGGGCTTCGAGCATGCGCGCTTTTGCGTCAATGTCCAAACCAACCAGGAACCATGAGGCTTCGGCCTGGAACCCTCCACGAGCTGTGATTCCTGCTTTCGTCGTTGGAGGTGGTGGAGCCGAGCGCACGCCATGCAATGCGACTCGGTTGACACCGACTTGCTCGAAGTGGATGTCGCTTAGGACGGCGGTTACGTCTGAGTTGTAGTACCAGGGGCCCTGAATCTCGTACAGCAGCTGGGATGAGCAAGTGTCAACGGTTACAATACCTCCTGTCGCGTATGATTGCATTGTGATGACCACTCTTCCTTCTTTGGAGATCTCTGCAATGGGGTAGCCAATGTTAGACCAACCGTCCCGACCAACGTTCTCTAATTCTTTGAAACCCGTGAAGTTTCCACCGCAGACATAATTGCTGCATTCAATTAGATGGCCGGCGACAAATGCATTGGCTAGCTGGTCGAGATCATTTCGATTCCATCCGTGGTACCAGTACGCTGCTCCGATCACGGGAGATGCATCCGAAACTCGTCCACAGAGCACGATATCAGCACCCTCTGCCAGAGCGGCAGCAATGCCTAGTCCTCCTAAGTAACATTGAGCAAATATGGGCTCGAAATTCCAGTCGGATAGTATTTCATTGGTGTAGAGGTTTTTGAATGTCGATTTTCCCGATGAGAGTGCTGCCTTTACCGTCGACAGGACCTCGTCACCCGAGACCCACGCTACCTGAAATAATTATTTCATCAGCGATGGGTTCATTTAACTCATGAATTAAGTAGAAGGGGTCGAACTAACCTTCAAATTTAACCCCTTAGCACGGACCATCTGGGTCACCACCTTGTAGAGAGCTTCCGTGTCTGTATTCCCTGCATTAACCGCCAGCTTGATACCATGTTTGGCTAGGTCTTCCAAGGCTGGCTGTAGAGCAAGAAGGAAGGACAATTCAAATCCCGGAGCGTTCGCCGTGGGGTCTGCATCTGGTTTGCTGTGAGCTTGTTCTTGGTCGACCCTGCGACCAGCCGCCGTCACCATATTGGCTTCACTCATGAAATCCGCAATGATGACATCGACAGGGTCCTGTGGGTAGTTGCGCGCGAATTCGGCAATGGCATGGCGACGGTCAGAGGCAGAGCCGGAGGCACCTTGAATATATTGTTAGATAATTCTTTCTATAAAGAACATTGGAATAAATAAACGGATGAATGAAAGAGGTGCTGCTGGATTACCTGCAATTCGAACTGGTCGGGTGCTCATGATTATAACCCGTGAATGCGGCGAGACTTATCGTTGAGGCTGGGATGACTGGGGTAGATAAGATGCGTCCAAGTGGATACACTCCATGTTGGATGAGCTTAGTATAAATATATCAAGGTAGTAAGCAGTGTTGAGGCAGCGAAATAACCATGAATACAGCCTTTCTGCAGGAACTCGAACTGGCGCCTCGGCTGTCGGTGAAAGGATGCGGGGTTGCATGCGGTCGGCGATGCCCGCATTGATGGCCAAATATTGAAAGCCAAGCCTTCCTTTGGATTGAAGGTTTTTCTCTTGGAATACTAAACCGAGATATAATATGGGAGTTATTCAAGTATGATTAATGAGACACCGTCAGTGGATTCAAAGGTTGAATTGAGACTAGTGGTTCTTGAAAGGGGGGAATCGCGAATAGCTTCAATCCAAACTACAAAGCTCGGCAACGGGAACCTGAGAGATCATCACCCTAGGTAACCAAGATGTTGTTTTATGGACCATGCGTTAGCTCTGTTATAACTATCTGACTGCTTTAAAATTTTTCCTTTTGAGGAGAAAGAGAGTAACAGATTCCTCGTTATGCCACAAACACCCCTCACTCGTTATCTAGATCTATAGCATTCCTATTTGCTGTCGTCATTTTGAAGCTGGATGGTTTTCTAGTATTTTATCACCAGCGATTGTCATTATCTGTGCTGCCCCGAGGATGATGTAAACTAGTAGGCAGATGATCTCTTCTTCTTCGGTCTTTCCTTGGCCCCAATGAAGTGTAGGGGCGATCCCCGAGTCCCATGCCACCCAGTTAGTTATATGAATATTTAAAGAGCATATTCGTTATACCCTATGAGTTTTGATACGTCAATAAAATAAAACGTCCATCCATCAGATAGTATCCCGAAAATGGAATCTTTGGTTTGATGGTCAAGATAGATAGCTGTTCCAACAATATCTAATTCACAGTTAAAAAATGTAAAAAAAACATCTGATAAAGGCAGTGACAACTTACTCATTTACGCCGGGATTTGAACTTCCCCCCTTGCCGAAGTCTCCTTTTTTTCTCCTCCACCATGAGGAGTTTGCTCTCCGCGGTTAGGTTTTCCAGAGAACAGGCTATAGTCATACAGGGCTCTCTTGAAAGGACCAGATTGCACCTTGGGCATTTCTCGGATAATTTATTAGCACAAATTTTTATTTTCAATGTAGAGCTGGGTGAAAGTTAGCAGAGAGAGGGAAAGAATGTCCGACAGTGGCGTCAATGTAGGAGAAATCTAACCCTCTCATACATACCTCAGCTTGCCTCATCATGTTGTTCAATTCTCCTTGCATTTCTACTTTGTTGCCTGGTTCCAGAAGTTTAGCCCTCGGTATAAATCCCTATTGATAACGGAATGTTGAGAATTCGCCCACATACTTCGGAGTGCTTGCTGAGGTACAGATACAGGTACCCATCAGGTAGCCCATTGTGGCAGAAATAGCAGAGTAAATCAATCACTGCAAGGTAGAGGGCCATATAATGGGGACTGGACACCTTCATATGGTGAATAAAGCAAGGCCGGGCACTGGCTTAGTTTCAGCACTGGAGTACTGATAAACAGCCCCCAGACGCAAGGTTTATATGTGGGTGATAAATCAAGAGTTGCTAGTTAATGACCTGCCTGGTAACAGCGAAATTTCAAGAAAGAGAAGAGCAGATTTTCTTATTATTTTCGGAAAACTGGTATGTGTTGATGGTCCCAGATCTACTCGTGATGGCCGAGCGACTCAACCCAGTCATCAAGGTTGCTTATGGGGTAATAGTCATCTTCAAAAGGATATGCGTCGCAATAGTTGCACACCAAGCAGAAAATTACAGATTCACACTCAGCCAAGTATTAAAAGGCTGCCACTGCCCTTTCAGCGTCGTGATCATCCTCTCTCTCCTTGAGTCTCCCAAACCGGTCCCAAAATACCAGAGTATCCCGGCTGGGCAGGAGAGAACTATCCCCAACACCATCATCCAGATGCCTAACCTGAGAAACTTGTCACCGGCCCCGAATTGACCGCCATCGACGTTAGAATATAGATTTTTTGGCCATATGCAACTCAATAAATGCTAAATGAGAGGAAGGCGGTTGATGGACGTGCATGCACCTCTAACTTGCTTCTTTCTGCAGATATGCCTCTTCTTTGTTCTGTTCCATCATAGGATAATTAGCTATTTTATAATATTTCAACCGCTTAAAGGGCATATGAAGGCGCGTTCGAAGGAATTCAAAGCATATATCTGTCTCGATAACCAAATTCTGGGTGCCTCGACGGCCCCAGCGAACGCGTTCCCTAGAAGGCCTAAAAATAGATCAGCTTCCAGACCGGCAACCTCTTGTGTTATGTCATGCTATATGGTATACTTGTATGGCGGATGGTAGTACGGTGCATATATTGGTCCAGAGGAAGATTTCCCTATTCATCTCAGGTATATAGAAGATTTTGTGAGCCTGGCCGTTTGAAGCCATTCGGGCTTTAGCCTTAGTAGTTGCTTAGATGGATTGGGACGCTCTTGGAGTTGAAGCGATGAAGGAAGAAACTGGTGGAGAAGGGAGAGAAGCGGGGGGGGGGGACAATTGAATATGACTCATGATCTGCTATCAACATGACTACCTGTACCTTACAAGTAATTATGGCTTTGATGCGGGTCTCAACCCTACAATACTTCCATTAGCATGCCACCGGCCATTTGTCATCCTAGGAGGGATCTCGACCCCCAGGTATCTCATCGCAACGCCCGCTATTAGATAATTCAATACCACTCACCATGACTTTCCTACAAGCCCAGCCCACTGCATGATCGCCATCACAAAAAACAACAGAAGAAAAGACGATTTTGCAAACTCTATCTCACCCCGATGACAGCGAGTCCAATTTCCCAGACTTGCCCACCAAACACACACTCTTCCCATTGTCTTTTAATGCCGAGCGGAGACCCGGCAAACCGTCAAGGCTATAATCATTGTTCTGCTTCTGGTAGTTGCGTAGGTCGCCGGCCGCCACCCTCTTACCGGCCCAGTGCCCCATCGTTTCCCGATCCTTGAGGTATGGCTTCGTCTCGTTGGTCTTGGGGTCGATAGTTAGGGACAACAATGGAACCCCGTACCCACATGACGTTTGCACCTAGGGCCATCGAGTCAGTGAAGATCATCACTACCGTACCTGGGTAGGTACCTAAGGTATATCTTGTAACGGGTGAAGCAAGGGATACGAAGTGCTATCATTTTTGAGGTACGTGTACCATGGGTAGAAAAAAGCCAAAGCTCCTGTTTACAATAGGGAAGGAAATAATAGAACAAACCTTGAAAATATCTAACTGGATAATCGCACGAGCTCCAACTAGCCTCTTCCCTCCCATACGATTGAGACACGGAATGAAGTCAGGCTCGTCCCATTCGATAATCGATCCGGTGCAAAAGAGGCGTAGGATACGAGGAGAGGACTCGAATGAGCAGAAAAGAACAGTAATACGACCATTTTCACGAATGTGGGAAATAGTCTCGTTACCAGAGCCTGTGGAATCGACGTACGCTGCCTCTTTGGGACCGAGGATCGCAAATGATGCGTCCGGCAGCCCCTTGGGTGATAGGTTCACATGTCGTCCTTGCAGAGGTGCAGATGCTACGAAGAAAACGCTTTGGTTCAAAGCCCAGTCTTGCAGTTCTGGGGACAGTGATTCATAGAACTTGACCATGATTAAATAGATTGAGGGAATTTCAAGATGGGTGGGAGTGTGGATGATGAGAAGTGAGCGGGGAAAGGCGTTTTGTACTCTGAACAACACGGTTCTAAAGTACCTCTAGAAGGCGGGGAGAACAACTCCAGCTCCGACGCCGGTTCGTTCTGCGAAACTAAAACTGCATGTTTGTTGATCATTGGCGGTCTTGTTTTATTCAGACATTATTATTGATTAAATTCATTAATAATCATAATTCCAGAAGTAAGAGCAAGGTTGGTTGGAAAGGATTGTTTCAGTTATCTATCGTCTATGAGTCACTACCCTGTCGCCCAAGGGCCCAAACCACCAGACCAGAAACCCGTGATCTGGTATATCCTGCCATTGCCCCCAGCCCGCCATACGATCCGGATGTGAAACTGATCGGATATCCAGTATATACCTACGGCATTGCTTCCAAGGTCCCAGCCGCCCTGATTGGAACCGAATCGGGGCCGAAATGGAGTCTAAAACCACCTGATCCCATCGGAATTGTCCAACGCTCTCTACTGACCCGTCTTCGTAATGAAGCAGAAGGCCCAGACAGCGAGCAAAGGACTTCCCGGCACTCTTACATACTTGGACCTTGACCAACCCAGACAATGGGGCTCTAGTCATGTACCAGGATGAGGATTCCAGCTTCCTAGGTGTAGCAGGGAGAGCGTAAGGATACCAGACAGGATCCATGAGCTCATTGGAAGGATTCTCAGTGGCCAAATCGGGATTACAGGTTACACCATATCCAGATATTTCTCCGTAGTCAGGGTCCAAACCATCATGACACAAGCCAGAGACAGGGCCAACGTTTTTCCCAGTGAGTGAGGTCATTTGGTATGTTTGTGTCGGTTCTGGGTATAGCCCGAATAAACAACATCTGCTTCGAGAAGTTTGGAGCTGGAGGGCGAGTGAAAAAGTGGTCAGTTTGGAAATATTGCCTGGCAGGAGGTAGGTATGAAACACGACTAACGGGCGAGATGAGATGGGGGCTACTCACAGCAAGATTAGGTACAGGTGCGGCCCATGGGAGGCTCCTGCCTTTGCGAACCCATACCTTTTGAATATATTCGCCATGGTTGATCGGGAAAAACATCCAATACCCTACGTCTCTTCCCTCATGGAACCTCTTTACCTTCGAGAGGACTTTCGAGTATCCATCTGTACTATCTGGCAATGGGAATACTCCGATATTACTCGAGTCTATACAACACACAACTAATCCAAAGAGCCGTGAATACTCCAGTGGCATAAAAGAAAATAGTCCTTCCTTCCGTAAACGAAAGAAATTGCGGTGCCGAATTTTGGGTATCATAGGCATATCCCATCGTTGTTTATTGTTCAATTCAAAGGACCCGCTATCGACAGAACGAAGTTGGCACGATCTAAAAAATAATGCCTTAAGTTTTCGTTAGCATTGATTAAAAAAAATCCTGACTGACGAAATTAGGACAAACAGACGTGATGAACCACTTCTAAGGATTCACAAGGCCGACCGGCTTCAATGAGCTCATATCGTATGCCATCTCTGGGAGAGACATTGTCTTGTGAGAATTTCGAGTTTGCATTCACAAAAAGGATTTTATGGATTCCAACATGAGTCACAAGTAGAAGAATACGACGGACACGCCCCGGGGGCTGGAGACGCTCCTGAGTTCTTATTTGGGAGGGTGTATTACTGATCGAGGAGATATAGGACATCCCCTGGCACTCAAGCCTGGTAATGTACAGGTCCTTGAACAGGCTAAGTAAGCTGTGCTCTTGCTGGCTTTCTCTTTCTCGGAGATTTTCAAGCAGTCGACGAGTCTCACCAAGGACGATTAAATAACTGCACGGCCCAATATATTCTATAATGACAGTGAGAATCTCAATAGGCAACTTAAGGATCAGTTCCTGTCGAAAGCAGCTGTCCAACGTTGCCTTTACAGTTCCACTCAATAGGCCTTCATGAATGGGGGCAGGGTTGAATCTATAGTTGATTGTGGGCTTCGAAACCTCCTTGGTTGCGTCGCCGAAATCTTCGAGGTCGGATAGGGTTGGTCTCTGCTCTGGTGGAAAGCTTTCCATCAGAACATCGTGACACGATTGATGAAACCACATGTGCGGAGCCGGAGATAAATGGAGAGGACAAGTTTCCTTGCAGACATTTGCGCTGTATAAAGTACCGTCTGGATCTTTGGGTAAATTAGCTAGCCTAATCCAGAGCCCCGCAGGCAAAACGAAACGCAGCAAGGTACGAAGCAGCTCACCAAGAATCAACCCCCCATGCTCTGCTGGTTGCCGGCAAAGCACACATTTAGAATTGCGAATATGCGTCTTCTCCTCACAAACGTGCATCCCGGAAATTGCTTTGATACTCGTTTCGGACAAGCTTTTATTTTGCTTTATTTTCTCATATTGTCTAAAGCAGGGGAAATCGGGTTGCCGTGACCGTCACTGGGAAGGAGGGGCTCGATCTGACCCGCGTGATATGATTTAAGCTTGGTATGTCTCTGCCTCCCTCATCCCAGAATTGGGCTCGTATTCCTCTTTTATTGGTGGACTGAGAACCCACGCCGCCGATCCAAGACCTTTTTAGATGATCGGCGATCGAATTATTGGGAACAAAAAGCACAGCTTGGAGGTTGGTGCAGTTAAGCGCACGGAGGGCAGCCAACAAAACTATGGGGAGTTCGGGGGGGGGAATTAATAAATATGGAAATGGAGGAAAGAGAAACAAAAATAGCTGAAGCATACCTACCACTACATTAAGGAGGTTGTATTCACTCCTGCACCCCCCTTAGCTTCATCCCTCTGGACTCTAACTCATCCTAAAATAATCTTGACACGACTTATCCTGAAAATATGGATGGCATCTTTATACCAAGACTTCCTCGAGTTGGAAAATTTGCGATAGTTCTCTAGAACCATCGAGGGTTCGGGTGCGCTTTTACAATGGCACGAGTTAACCATATTTGGCGAATGCTTTGGTTGTGAGAGCCATACCCGAGTGTAGTATACTAATTATCTCTATTAATTGCTTTTTAACAGTTTGGGTACTTTTCTTGAAAGTCTATGCCTTAGATGTTATGAGATTGCATAAGGGATACCTGACCACTTGGGGATATAACTCCAAATTCTTACCTCAATCAAGAGATTTCTATATCTATCGAGATATAGTGAACCACGAATTGCTTGAGTATGCCAAGTTTTATAAAATCTCCGGCTATCGATGCCAATTAAACATTCGATACTAACCTCTCACTTAAATTTAAAAGAACTTGCAGCCAGACATAGCTTTTAGGAATGTTTACATATTCCTCCACAGGCTCTTTCATTTATCATAAGGGAAATGACCATAGGGAACATTAGTGATTCGTGCCCGCAGCATATGGTGGATCCATGTGGCTACGCTTGAGTTGTTTTTGGGGGTATGATGGGTGTTCCCGGAGAGAGGAACTTACCAAGGAGCTTTAAAGCGATATTCACTGTGCTCTATGATCCGATCCAACAGCGTAGGTGGGGAAATCAAAATACTAGTATAACTTTTCGGCGGTTCTTCAGAGAATGCATTATCTTCAGTGAAGTACGTATGTATTCCTATTGCAGGATGTTCCATATCTAAGCGCTGTAAGTTGAGTTTCCCCGAAGGCTCCCGAAGGGCTCGTATCAAAAATAATATATCATAATAGCTGCTCGAGATAGCCGTTGGTAGACTCCTCTCGGTACCTCGCTCCTGCACTTCTGAGTTTGCTTGAGACAGCGTTTACGGCGGTACTGCACCTCTCCGGTCGAAGGGAAATCTCAGACGTCCTCACTTGGAGTAGCAATGAACGAGAAGAGGGGTTAGGTAATTGATAACCTGGTGAGAAGTTAGAACCTTATCCTCCCGCTAATAAAGGCATCCTCAAGTGAAGCTTTGATGAAACAGGGACCAGAAGGATGTGGAGATGAACGGTTCGAAGGCCGAAGTCTCGACCGAGTTCCGGAACCTTTCCCTTCTTGGCAAAACTCCCGCCTGAGATCAGCCTCCGTATGGCTGGCGGCGAGCGAAGCCGCTTGGCTCCTGTGGAGATCGAATTCCAGCGATAATGATAGAAAACCTGGTTGACTTTCGGCGCCTGGGAGCAATAGTCGTAGTACAGTACCATCATGGGGGGCAAATCCCGAATTCATTATGGTGGTCTTTGCATTATTAATAATCAAGCGGAGGGCACGTGCATCCACAGTTTTTCTCTCTGTGGGCCATTTTATCGCATAACCACAGCAAATGCAAATACAGTACGTTGTACCTCGGACTGAAAAAAGCAAATAACTTGAATGATGTCAAACCTTTGACATCCGCCACATGTAACACCATTCGGACATCAGGAGCTCAACATAGGGATACTGGAATCCCCCGGAAGTTAGAGTTCTCCGGGAAAAAGGAAAGAAACTCTGTTTTAACTATTTTCCCAAATGAACTCTAGAGAATCATTATATTTCTTTCGGGCTCATTGAAAATAGAACCTCACATCAGAACGGATTTGCTCCGCTGCACCTCTGGAAGGAAGGATGCGTGACGGTATTATAACAGCACATTCTGTTCGACGTCTCGGTGCAGTCGTTAAATCCGTGGGCAACCGTTGGCTGCTTACCGGCTGTGGAACCCCGCACGATCATCTGCAGATGCAGTCAGAGCAATTGTGGTGGGGGGATCTTTCGCACGAATACAAAGTTACAAACCCTTTACAGCATCCACCTCGGGATCAGACATCCAGGATCGGTTAATACCCAGGAATCAGAGACCCTCTTGGGCTCTTTCTCCTGTGATTCGCATATTATTAATCCTAGTCCGCCTTAGTACGGTGCCTTGGTCTGCGTCTGAGGTACCCAGCGGAAAGTGGAGCAGAGGGTGTGGCCACGCCGTACGGTTCAGTACCTGTAATAACCTATCAGTGGGATGAATGTCCGTTGCTCGGTCACAATTGTCCCCTCCTTTCCCCTCTTTTGTTGCCGCTGCCTTCGTCGTCAACCACCATATTAGAAGCCTCCCCTGCTTTACAAGCCCCTTCTCATCCCTCCTCTCTTCTTCTTCTCTCTATTCCCTGTTTGTGATACCCCTTTTTTTGTCAAAGCCATAATACCCAACTCCTTCACAATGTCTGACCTTTATGCTACCATCGAGACCCCCATCACCAACTATGAGCAGCCACTTGGCCTGTACGACGCCCTCCCCCTCCTTTCCCCTTGGAGCTGCAGCTCTTTGTCTGAAGATGGCTAACAATCGATATCCACTAGGTTCATCAACAATGAGTTCGTGAAGGGAGCCAAGGGCCAAACCTTTGAGACCATCAACCCCACTACCGAGAAGGCCATCACTTCCGTCTACGAAGCCACCGAGGAGGATGTGGATACCGCCGTCGCTGCTGCCCGTGCTGCTTTCGAGGGCGCCTGGCGCCAGGTTACTCCTACCGAGCGTGGCCGTCTGCTCACCAAGCTGGCTGATCTGATGGACCGCGACAGCGACATTCTCGCTGCCATCGAGTCTCTGGACAATGGCAAGGCTTTCACCATGGCCAAGGTCGATCTGGCCAATGCCACCGGCTGCCTGCGCTACTACGGTGGCTGGGCTGATAAGATCCACGGCCAAACCATTGACACCAATCCCGAGACCCTTACCTATACCCGCCACGAGCCCATTGGTGTCTGTGGGCAGATCATCCCCTGGAACTTCCCCCTTCTGATGTGGTCGTGGAAGATCGGTCCCGCCATCGCTGCTGGTAACACTATTGTCCTCAAGACGGCTGAGCAGACTCCTCTCTCCGGTCTCTATGCCGCTAAGCTCATCAAGGAGGCTGGTTTCCCCCCTGGTGTTGTGAACATCATCTCTGGCTTCGGCCGCACTGCCGGTGCTGCCATCTCCAACCACATGGACATTGACAAGATTGCTTTCACTGGATCCACTCTGGTCGGCCGTACCATCCTCCAGGCCGCTGCCAAGAGCAACCTCAAGAAGGTTACCCTTGAGCTGGGTGGCAAGTCCCCCAACATCGTCTTTGATGATGCTGACATTGACAACGCTATCTCGTGGTCTAACTTCGGTATTTTCTTCAACCACGGCCAATGCTGCTGTGCCGGATCCCGTCTCCTCGTCCAAGAGGGTATCTACGACAAGTTCATCGCTCGCTTCAGGGAGCGTGCCGCCCAGAACAAGCTCGGAAACCCCTTCGAGGCCGACACCTTCCAGGGCCCTCAGGTCTCTCAGCTCCAGTTTGAGCGCATTATGGAGTACATCAACCACGGCAAGCAGGGGGGTGCTACCGTTGCTCTTGGTGGTGAGCGCCACGGTACCGAGGGTTACTTCATCCAGCCCACCGTGTTCACTGATGTCACTTCCGACATGAAGATCGCCCAGGAGGAGATCTTCGGCCCCGTCATCACCGTTCAGAAGTTCAAGGATGAGGCTGAGGCCATCAAGATTGGCAACAGCACCGCTTACGGTAAATTAGCTCTCTGCCCCTTCGCCTCGATTGAATGATAAAACTAACAAGTATCCGCAGGCCTTGCCGCTGCCGTCCACACCAAGAATGTCAACACTGCCATCCGTGTCTCCAACGCTCTCCGTGCTGGGTAAGTTCTTCCACGAAATCAACCACGTATCCCTCAAGAGCTTCGTCCACTAACACACACTAATAGTACCGTGTGGATCAACAACTACAACATGATCTCCTACCAGGCTCCCTTCGGTGGCTTCAAGCAGTCCGGTATCGGCCGCGAGCTCGGCTCCTACGCTCTCGAGAACTACACCCAGATCAAGACGGTGCACTACCGCCTGGGTGACGCCCTCTTCGCATAAACGCGACATGACATCATAATGAAGTTTCACCTTAGCTTACTGTGGCGATGGCGATGGATATCTTCACCATTAGTATAAGTTATTTATCTGGTTCTCATGTAAAAAATCAACCAAAATTGAGATACGATTTTACGATTTTGATTTGTCCACCCATATTTTACCTACGTAGTCAATGTCCTTCGTAACCAAGGATGAATAGAAACCCATCAACTCAGTTCCATACAAGTATTAACACAGTTCCAGTAAGAAATTAATCAAACCTCAGACCCAAAACCTTGCGAGACTACAACCATGTGGCCCGGCTTACTATTCCAGCGAAGCGTCCATGGGCACCCGGGACATCACCCCGCGAGGTACACTACCGTCGGGGTAGAATTATCCCGAGACACCTTGATCCTCACCCACCCCCACATGCGCGAAGTAGTACAACTATCATTCTCCCTATCTTACGCGGGACAAGATGCAAGGGATATTATTTCTGCAATGGTATTTTTCTTTTCTATTCTTTCCTGGTTTCTTTCGATTTTTGCAAGTGGTGGACTTAATTAAATATTTCACCTGCCTTTCATTTCGCCGCCAGTCCGATTTTGGCAGGTCTATGGATTGCCAAGGAGGTCCAACCAAGGCCTCTGAGTGAATCATAATATTCGAATCAAGGATTCTCCTGTTATATGTATGCTTGCTAGTAATATGGAATTTTAGAACCTATTCCAAAAGCTTCATTTGTAGATGTAACCCTGCATAGATAGCTGTTCTATCAAGAAGCTATCAAGAGGAAAGGACAAAAAACCAAAAAAAAAAAAAGAGAGAGAGAGAGAATATCCAGAGCTTCCAGCTTAAAAAGCATCAAATTCGATAAATAGAAGCAAAATAAAATGCTAGAATTAGCATGAAGCATTAGATTTGAATATCACTCGCTAAGGGTATTATATCATAAGTTTGGTTTTCGGGTTATTATCACTGAAGAGAAGACTCATCGATGAAAGGGAACCGATCCCACATGGGTAACTCCATACCCTCCCACCCCGAGAAAGCAGCTGCGCCCAAATTCAAGGAGTCAAAAAAGAGGGATGAGCCCTCCGCCTCGGGGTAGGTACTCAAGTTGTTGTTGCTGTTGTTGTTATTTTGGGGCTGCTCTGCTGACCCATCCGCAGCAATGACAGGAGTCATGCCGCTACCAAGTTCGGGGGTATGTCGATGGTTACTCAGACTGAAGAGCTTGCTCACGTATTTTTTATTCGGCAGGGGATTTTCTCTTAAACGTTGACGCTGTTCGTCAACAGCGTTCCTTAAAAGACTGAGGATTTCGTAGTAATGGGCGGCTTGGGCGGATTGTCGGGAAAGAACTCGGAGGATCTCGAGGGCGCCATTAAAAGCATCCTCGAGCGTTGAATCAACCTCCTTTTGACAGAACATGGAAAATCCCGGAATTAAAGCTGCAGCAAAAACAAGCGCCCTACCAACGGTGACGGTTAGTACCCTCCCAAAGAATTGAAGTGCATAAATAGAAAAGAAAAAAGGCTTCGCACTTACTTTAGAAGGCACATGTTTCCGAGGAGGAGACGAGATTGGTAAACCTCCATACAGGTCTGTATCATGTATAATGCAGATTCGACGCAAGCATCTGCTAACCTTGCCTGCGCAGGGTCCTCCAGGAAGCTTTCGTCTTGCAGTACTCCCGGCGATCCATGGTGTAACCGTGCTAGTCGAACACCAAGTACAGATATAAGAAAAGGTCGCGTAACAATAATGACGGCGAAGTGATAGGCACAAGCGACATGGAGACTTCCGATAATGTGTTCCTGGGCAGCGGTACGTTCTTGATCCGTACTTGGCGATGTGAGCAACGATTCGGGCAGATCATTACTCCATTGCTTTAACTTTTCTAATAGTGATTCTGCGACATCCGCTGAGGCTGCTTTTTCGTTATATAATTGGACGATGATCTCGTCCAGAATTCGTGACATATTATACGAGGCGATAAGACCACTATCCACCGTTTTATTTCTATTTGACCATGATCCATCACTAGGGCTGCCCGCTGCCTCCGAGTGCAAATTAGCCGTTGCAGGTGGCCGCCCTAGAATTGAACTAGTCAACAGGTCTAATGAACAGAGACTCATCCATACTCGAATTCTAATAAACAAGTTGATCAGCGCGCTGGATTTCTTTTCCTCGAGGGGAAACATACCGTTTCTCCTGCTCATCGACCAAGGTCGCGCTTGGGTCACTGAGGTGGAGACCCAACGCTGCAGCTGCTCGGGCGGCGACCCCCAGATACATAAATGCAGCATTTCGACGACAGGCACCGAGCATATAGAAAGACATCAAAATGAATAGTCGAACCAGCTCCAGGCTCGGATTTTCGAGCATGCCAGCAAATGCGCTGCGCTGTGCGCGGTCGAAAAAAAAGCGCTCCACTCGGATGGTCCCAGCGTCACTTTTACACGACTGGGCCCCAACAGCTATCATGATATCCCGCAATGCCATCCTCGTTTTATTTGTATTCCCCGTGGGGGTTGTAGCGGTATCCAGTACCTCGGTGGCTTCTAAATCCGATAGGACGTTTATGTATCCGCTTGTCTAGATGAATGTATCGTTAGAGGAATTCTCTCGTCTAAAACGAAGACCGTTGCAAAACTCTATCTTACCGCGACGCGACATGTCTGGATGAACGCTCGCTCCTGAGAAGGGTCAAGATCATCTTCGAAAAAAGGCGGGAGGTCATGGGGCGTTTCTGTCTCAAGCATATCCTCCATTTTGACATTATGCGAAAATTGGGACGGCCCAATATGCTGTGTGACTACATCACGAAGCCACTGGAGGAAAGACAACGATGCAGCTCTTCCGATGTACACTAGACTAAAGTTTAGCACACTAGGTCCCAATTCCCTTTCTCAAACCACGTTCGAGTTCTTTGCGATGAAATTCCATACCTCTTTCTCCCTGGAGATTCTTGAGCATGCGGGAATGGGTCTTATGCGGTGCCCCTGACTTGATAGGTGTATCCGGAGAAAGAGACTGTGGGCGTGTGTTGGTGAAGCGATTGGCAGTCGGCGTCAGTGCGGGCTGGCTTGCGGAGATAAGCTCCCCAGTGTGGCTCAACGTCCTTCGGGTACCGTTCGCTTGTTGACGAGTGGAGGAAGAATTTGCCCGTCTGAAGGGAACACAGGACTCCGCGCGCCCGGCTCGGACGCATTTTGTACAAGGAAAGGTGCCACTACATCGCTTCTTGGAGGCCCGACAGGATAAGCAGGCTTCGGCTACCCGCACGCGATTAGCCGGAGGGACCTTGGGTCGCGGCATGGGAGCAATCAGGGCCTCAAATCGTTTGGCAAGTCATATTACGTCTCCTTGGGTTTCTCAGAAGGAGCTAGGATATAAAGGTCTGACAGTTTAATAACAGGATAAGGTAGTTGTGGCCGTTATGCAATGGGGGCGAGTTCGTCAGAAGGGTGCGATTATCACAGGTCGGGGATGAACCAGAGTTAGCTAAGTCACCCCCGCATTGATAAGGACCAAACCCGATTGGACAGCTTTAAACTGGCCATTATTACCAGCCTTCACACAACCTAATCTTGCATGGCAGTAGTGAGAAGAACTAGTAGTTGGTTAAATACTTTATTCCAAGCTTTCTTCAATATTATGAGAATGAGTATCCGCCTTTAATAAAAACGTGCCCATGAGATTGTGTTCGTCTATTATTGTGTGGAGTAACTATACGTCGGACTTGCAGTTGAGATATATATTTGTTCTCACTTTCATCACTCGACAACAGTCCCCCCCCCCATGAACAATAAATAAGCTTATACGTGGTTTAAAAAAGCTCAAAATATGTTCCTCCCCCATAGCATCGCGATATATTCAGATACTAAAGTACAGCCTAATTCTTCTACGGTTATTTCTTTATGATCGAGTCGGCTTGCAAGGGATGGATGACCCGGGATTTCCTATTCCTCCCAACTACTTGTTGGGGTATTAAAGATTGACGCATAACCAATTGTGTTTTTGTAGTCTAATGGTATTTCTAGACTTTTGATAGGTTATGAGCCCGGAGACTCAGGTTCGAGACAGACCTTTGCTCTAGAGTGGAAAATATACCATTCTCTGTAAAATCCGAGACGCTGGCATAGAGAAACGATGCACAGTTAGATAAGCAGACTTATGAGTCCAATCTTATGGGGGTGTTGGAGTATTAAGATTGACGCATAACCAATTGTGTTTTTGCAGTCTAATGGTATCTCTATGGTATTTCTAGACCTTCCATACTACTAGCACCCAAGACCAAATTGGGGAATAGATACGTTTCTGAAATAAAGGGGATGGGCGGAAACACTTCAAGTAGCGAGAATACCTAGTGATAGTAGAGGGAAACCTAAGCCAAGTTTGCAGTTAGTAATATCGTCTTTTGGCGTCTCCTCTGAGAATCCCACTCGATCAGGATTCATCGAATTTGGGTCCTATCAATATTGAGGAGCGAGTGTCAAGTGCTCATCCCGTGTGCAATAATTGGGACTATAGTAGGTATTTTTTCACCATCAGATTCTTATATGGTAGAATTTGGGAGATTACTAGGCAAATCTCGGTCGCAACTTGAATCTTGATCGAGGAGCTTATTGCTCCTCGAGTCTTTGACCCACGCCTGAGTGCTGGAGAAAGGCAACTCTTGTATCATTGGTCTAACGCGATCCTACCGAGGTAGCGAGAAAAGGGGCTTAAAAAAAAAGAAGGAAAAATAAGCCTGTATGGCAAGGAAAGCCACAAAGACCGAAAGTTCGGGAATACGCGATCGGTAAGCCGACAGGGTCGGGAGGCGGCCGACTGCCGTATGGCGATCATGGAATTCAGCAATCAGGATCCACTTTTGAGGAACCTGTCCGAATCGTTGACCTAATGAAATTGGATAATAAAAAATGAGGTAACAGAATCAACGAAGGTGGATACAAACCAGCCAGGTGCTGAACATGTTGAGGTTGAAAAATTTTCAAACGCCGTGATTGGACCACTCAGAAGAGTTTTTGCTCAAATTGAGCAAACAACACATGACCTCGCTTCTCACTAGCGCGGCGCTAGCCACCGACGAAAATTATAAAAGCCGGCTCGATCCCATTTCATTTTGAAAATCAAGCGACTCTACGTATGTTCTCCCCCCCCCCTACCTTGGGAAACATCCTCAAGATTCTCCATGATGAAAAACAACTTGCTAACGAATCTTCCACTGCAGTTCAAAGAATCACTTTAGAGTAGACGTCCCATCACTGAGCTCTTCTTATGAGCCACAGTCCCAACCCTTGCTGATGACTTCTATGTCCTCGGTGCCCTAAAGTGAAACCGTGTTTACTTCCGACTCGACCTTGCATTCTTCGTGCTCTGTTACATCCTGTTCTGCAGGTTTGTTTCGGGCTTCGTGTTTGCGCTGGTCCAGGGAGTGGTGATGATCTTGACCTTGTCCTGACGTCTTGACTTCGGTCGGTCGGACCTGGTGGGTGTCGAGGAGGTCTGAAAGGCTTTCCCTCCTTCACTTTGTTTTTGTGATACGAGCACGCGGATGCGGGATAATATATTCATATTTTGAGAGAATGAAACTTTTTGATTATCTAGACATCTGCGAACGATATAAACTGAGTAATCCATACGAATGTAAGATGGTGGGTAGTGTGGTTGATGAGAACTTGGCTATATTTTACGTTTCCTTTTTCCCTTGGCACCTTGTGCAGGTGGTTCTCCCACATTATTGTCTCCCCCAGTATGTTCTGTTTTCGCCTTGGTTGAGTTGTATATTCAAAATTCTGGGGACCCACCACTGCAAATCAAGCGCGGAGCTCTACTTACTCCCTTTACGCAGTGCATTGTTGAGAGGCGATCTGACATGGAATACCAGAGCATTTTTTATTTGAAACTGGGGGGAATTATTACCGGCAAGTTTTGTTTTAGCTGCATCTTGAGATAGAACCACGCCTTTATTCGCCCCAACAACTCAAATTTTTAGTCCGGATATGGAATCGGGTATCATTATTGCATTATCATTATCCCTACACATGAGAATTCATCAGACATCACTTGGCTTCCCCAGCCTTGTTCTCTGACGCATTGGCGTTGGCATTATTGCCTCCCCCGTTTGCCTTTGAGCCACCCTTATTTTTGGAGCCCCTACCACCTCGTGGTCCCCGGGAAGATGAGTTGCCTCCAGAGCCTGCTTCACCTGATTTTCCACCACGACCGTTGTTGTTGTTGTTGTTGTTGCCCGTACTGGGTGACTGTCCTTCACTGCGGTTCTTTCCACCACGGCCTTTTTCTGCACCCGGGTTCATTTTCCGTTCCAGCACAACAACCTGACTTTGGGCAACCGAGACAGGGCTGGCGGCGATAGCTTTCTGTAGTCCTTCCGGTTCCGCGAAATCAACGTATCCAAATCCTTTCTTCTTGTCAATCTCCACTTTTAAAACTTTACCAAATGGCGAAAACGCAGCATCCAGTAAAGGTTCCGTGACCCCTTGGGAGGGGTTTGCGTGCTTGAGGAAAGCCTGAGTAGCGGGGGGAGTAGGTGCGGAGGTGGCTGCTGCTGCCACCGCCGAGGCTTGTTTCCCTTTCCCTGATCTTCCCTGTTTGGCCGTTGTAGACGTAGTCGGCGCGGGTGTGCTCGCTTCGGATCGTTGAGAAGACGGCGGTTCACTGGGTTGGGGTGTATTACTGCGTTTACCCTTCGCATTCTGCGAGGAACCTCCCTTTGGCGGCCGTCCTGAATTATCTTTCTTGCCGGCTTCCGAAGTGGCGTTACCCTGCTCGCCCTTGGGATCGGCGTCTCCCCCCGTTCCTTTGCCGCCTTTTCGACGATTTCCCGAAGGTGCCAACCCCAGATCGCGTTGTAGAATCTTAGCAGCCGCAGCTGCGTTCCCACGTTCCCTCTTCCTCTCTGGCTGTGGTGGGTCTTTTGGTGAGTTCTGGGCTGCCCCCGACTTTGCAGCTTGTTTAGACGAAATGTTGGCAGCTTGTTTGTTCGCAGCCTTCACTGCTTCCTTCGTGGCTCTTTCGGACTTCGACTTCTTGTCACCTTTCTCAGAGGGCTGAGAGGAATCTTTGTCGGGCCGCTGAAGGAGCTTTTTAGATTGAATCTTCTCGGATTTACCGTCCTTATCAGACTTATGTTTTGAAGACTTGCTCGAGGATTCCTTAGCCTTGTTGGCTTTCTTTTCCTTGATATACTGCACCAAGGGAGTCGTAGTCACGGTTTCCTTCTTTTCTTCCCCGTCCGCGGCGGATTCGACAGGAGCAGGCTTCGAAATTGGTTGTGTTAGGCTTTCTAGGAACGAGATAAACTCGGGGTCCTGATCGATGGTTCCCTGTCGAGCATCCTTTCGAACACGGCTTCCTGGGATTTTGGCATACGGCGCGAACTCAAGTGACGGGGGTCCAAGAAGAACAGGGTCGTTAATGGTGTTGCGAGCGTCGACAAACGAAGTTCCTCTGACCTTGTCTGAGAGTGGAATGACATGGTCGCTGGAAACAACGTGAATATAGGCACGGGCTGGTCGAGAAGGTTTTGCTGGACTGCGGGTTGGCGCTTTAGCATGGAGTGTGGAAGTTTGCTGGAGTAACTCACTCTTTCGAAATCTTCCCGGCCTTGTACTGGAACCAATCGACTTTTCCTGCCCCAAGCTTCCACTCGAGGCCTAACGCAGTCTCGAATTCTTCCAGTGTCAGCCCAGGGGGTAAACGCCTAACAAGTAATTTCAGCCGTGGGGAAGCCGGCTTTGGGGTCTTTTTGGAAGGAGCCTGTGGATTTTTCTGAGTCACAGCCGCAGGGATTTGGAGCACGCCTCCAGTTGATTTTGTCAGAATTTGGGTCATTTTGAATTTCAAGGATCAACACCAAAAGCAATGCGCAGGCAGGGAGAGTGCCGTAGGAACGACGGCGAAGTTTAATCAGTCGGGACCGTACGAACAAACGAAGGACGACGGATGCGCAGAAAACCGTACCCGTACCCAGGATTTATCTCTCCGAGGATTGATCCTTGGTAGATGGAGCTGCTTCGATATCCCCGCTGACTACCGGGCGTACATACACGTGACCGCACCCTGCGGTGATAACCAACAACTCCTTGCGGGGAAGTGCGGTTTGTGTTAATTGAGAGTGTGTCGCGCGTAGCTATCTACGCCCGTCATTTTTCTTCTGATAATATATTGGTTTCCTGTATTTTCCGCCCATTGGTTCCTCCTGATTTCTATCCTATTTTTCTTCATCCTGTCCCCCGTGCTCAACTGCCTCAACATGGTAGACCCCAGTGTCCCGCAGCCTGGGCCTGCAAAGTTGAAAAAGAATGCAGGCCCTGATGAATGGCTCGAAGCGGCCAAGGACTGTAAATATCTGTCAGAGGCGCACATGAAACAACTTTGTGAGATCGTTAAAGAGTTTATGATGGAAGGTGAGGACTTCATTTACACATTGCATTGGTATGAATATTCGCTGTGCAGAAAAACTAATGTAGTTGGATCTTTGTGCGTTTTAGAATCGAATATTCAACCTGTATCAACACCAGTCACCGTTTGCGGAGATATCCATGGCCAATTCTACGATCTTCTAGAGCTCTTCCGGGTTTCAGGCGGGATGCCTGACCAGTCTGAAGTTGAAGCGCCCAAGACCAAGATTACGTCCGCCGACATCGAACCCCCAACGACTATCACGGATCCTAAATTGAGAAAGAAATTGAGAAACTCCAAGTCTCTCGAGGATGGTGATGACACTGCGTCGAATACTAGCCAAAGAGACCGGGCCTCGAGCTCAGGGTCGGGGGATATTCAAGTCAACCGAAACTTCGTATTTCTTGGGGACTACGTTGATCGAGGATACTTCAGCCTGGAGACTCTGACACTCCTGTTATGTCTGAAGGCCAAGTGAGTTCTAGCGGTCTTTGTGCCCGCATATACGCATGATTTCTAATCAAACATCGCGCTCCCTCAGGTATCCCGATCGGGTAACATTAGTGCGTGGGAATCACGAATCTCGCCAGATCACTCAAGTCTATGGGTTCTACGAGGAGTGCCTCCAGAAGTACGGAAATGCCTCTGTATGGAAAGCCTGCTGTCAGGTATTCGACTTCATGACGCTCGGTGCTATCATTGACGGCAGAGTACTCTGCGTCCACGGAGGGCTAAGCCCGGAGATCCGGACGCTAGACCAGGTTCGGGTTGTCGCTAGGGCCCAAGAGATTCCCCATGAAGGTGCATTTTGTGATCTGGTATGGTCTGATCCGGATGATGTGGAGACATGGGCGGTCAGCCCCAGAGGAGCCGGTAAGCCACGCTGTTGCCCCCCGAATGGTGGGATCCAAATATTGATCCATGAACTAGGCTGGCTATTTGGAGACAAGGTGGCAGATGAATTCTGCCATGTGAATGACCTGACGCTGATAGCCCGAGCGCATCAGCTCGTGAACGAGGGGTATAAGTATCACTTCACCAACCAGAACGTGGTTACAGTTTGGAGTGCCCCTAACTACTGCTACCGATGCGGGAACCTTGCGTCGGTCTGTGAGATCGGGGAGGACCTAAGACCGACATTTAAACTTTTCAGCGCAGTCAGTGACGACCAACGGCATGTTCCACCATCGCGGCCGGGCCGCAGCGAGTACTTCTTGTAAAATGTCGCATGGCCTGGTATTAACATTTCTCTTAATTGTCTCTTCGCCCTGCCCGCTATTTCTACGAGTCATGAGGCGGGTTACTTCCCCGGCGCTGGCGTTTGGAGGTGAATACTTGATGTGCCTGGCTGTCTAAGGAAGGTCAGCGGTTGATGAGCATCATATATAACGATTTAGAGCACAATTAATGACATTTGATTTTCCGCATTCGTGACTATCACAATCAATCATATTACTGGATAGATAAAAATTTCTATTTTGTCATATATGAGGGGGGGTTCTACATTAGCTTTCCCCCCCCTCTCCATGACGAGATGCTCTAGGTATCTGCTACTAGATATTGCGTACGAGCCACCGGGGAGGGATATGTACTTATTCTTCATGTTGGTTAAGAATGCCTCGGAACTCGACTTAGGCCCTGTAACTGGGGCTCCGCACTTCTACCGGCATATCCAGGTGATAATATCTTACCCATATGAGCAGCCATAGCACAAACTCCAGAGATGCGTGGTAACGTCCCATATGCCAAATTTCCCAACTCGGCAGCATCCTCCACTGTATGCACTCCGGAATGGAGAAAATGCGGAGGCAATTCAAGAAAAACAGGGGAATGGCGGTCTCTGATTGGCTAGTGCCACATCCGAGGATCCGGGTGGATGTGCCGGCTCCGGGACTGATTCCGGGACAGGCTCGGAATGGATTCCGGGGACTCTTCCATAAAGATTGACAGGCAGCCCATACGATGGCAAAAGGAAAAGGATTTAGAACAGGACACAAAAAAAAAGACACACCTTCCTTTCTCCCTTCTTTCAATTCTCGTGTCATTCTCTTTTACATCTCCGTCCATCTGCTGGCCACCTGGAGGATTTAAAGACAAAAAGAACGTTAAAGCTTAATACATACACTGTCACCATGTCCGAAAAAGTCGATGTTCTGATCTGTGGAAGCGGCTCTGCAGGTCTCAGCGCCGCAACCTGGCTCGCTCGCTATGGCTTGAGCTGTAAGGTGCTGGAGCGCCGCGATGGCCCCATGACTATGGGCCAGGCAGACGGCGTTCAGTGCCGCACAGTGGAAATCTTCGAGAGCTTTGGAATCGGCGAGGAGCTGCTCCGTGAGGCCTACCATGTGTTGGAAGTCGCATTCTGGGCCGAAGATGGCACTGGCAATGTTCGCCGCACTGGCAGGACGGCCGACACCCAGCCTGGCCTTTCCCACCAGCCTCACGTTATCCTGAACCAGGCTCGTATCAACATGCTTATGATTGAGGCGATGAAGAGGTTCAATAACCAGGAGATTGATTACGGCTACAACATCCAGACTGTGGAGGTGGATAGCAGCCTCGCCAAGGATCCCCAGGCGTACCCGGTTAAGGTGACTGCCGAGAAGAACGGAAAGACAGAGCTTTTCGAGGCCAAATATGCTCTGGTAAGTTTTTTATGATTTGAGCGTTTTGAAATTGGGTACAGATTTATTAATCGAATTTCAGGCTTGCGATGGAGCCCACAGCACTGTCCGCAAGGCGTTGGGCTATAACATGATCGGTGATAGCACCGATGCTGTCTGGGGTGTTATGGATATGGTTCCCCGCACTAATTTCCCTGATATCCGCAAAAAGGCTACTATTCGCTCCAAGGCTGGAAACCTCTTGATCATCCCCCGTGAGGGTGACAACACCAACCTGGTGCGATTCTATATCGAAATGCCCAAGGGTACCAAGCCCAAGGACGTCAAGCTGGAGGATTTGCAGCAGACTGCCCGGGAAATTCTCACCCAGTACAAGGTTGACTTCACTGAGACCGTCTGGTGGTCTGCCTACTCTATCGGCCAGCGTACTGCGGACTTCTTCCACAAGGATTTCCGTGTCTTCCTCGGAGGAGATGCTTGCCACACCCATTCCCCTAAGGCTGGACAGGGCATGAACGTCAGCTTGCAGGATGGATACAACGTGGGCTGGAAGCTGGCCCACGTCCTCAAGGGGTTGGCTCCTCATTCTATTCTGGAGACCTACGTTCTCGAACGCCAGAAGGTTGCTATTGATTTGATTAACTTCGACCGATACTTCTCCAAGCTCTTCTCCACTGGTGGCAAGGCCTCCCCCGCAGAGTTCCAGGAGGGCTTCATCAAATCTGGAAACTACACCGCTGGCTTTACCGCCAAGTACGACGAGTCTCCCCTTACGACCGAGCTGAACCTCACGGAGAAGCTGGCTAAGAACGTCGTGGTGGGTATGAGGATGCCTAGTTCGCAGGTTGTGCGCTACTGCGACTCTAAACCCCAGCAGTTGATGAACTCCCTTGTGTCTGATGGACGCTGGCGCGTGATGGCGTTCGCTGGTGACCTCAGCCTGCCCCGAAACAAGACCAGACTCAATGAGGTAAGTTTTCCCCCCTTCTCGATATCCCTTATCCTGGTCAAGCACAAAAAAAGTGATCCTAACTGAAATTTATAGCTCGGTTCCTATCTCGACTCTGCTGAAAGCCCCCTGCAGACCTTCCGTTTGAAGGGAGGAGACTCAGACAGCCTGATCGAGCCCATCCTGGTTGGCTACGGACCGCGACATGATATCGAACTGGAGCAGATTCCCTCTGCATTCTATCCCGTTGTCGGCAAGAACCAGATCAAGGGTATGGCTCCTAAAATTTAATATATCCCTATAAGACTCGTATGAAACTAATCAAGCCCCCCCCAGATCTCCACAAGATCTTCTTCGACGATGTCAGCTACAACAAGGGCCACGGCCAACTCTATGAATACCTCGGAATCAACCCTGAGGAAGGTGTTATTGTTATTGTCCGCCCGGATCAATGTAAGTTCAATCGCCATCTTTCATCAACACATCCAGTCATAGGAATATCGAGCTAACAAAAAACCCTACAGATGTTTCTACCCTTTTCAGCATCGACGACTACAAGCGAATTGGACAGTTCTTCGAGGGATTCCTCATCCCACAGGAGAAGCCGGGTTCTTTGCCTGGAAGCAAGCTGTAAACCCAGCTTCTCCGTGTTTCTTTTTATTTTATTATGTGAAATGATTTAGATGATTAGTTTTAAGCATTGTATAGCATTTTTTGTACAGAGGCATAGAATTTGAACATATAGATCCAATACGGACTATGTATATAACATACCCTTTTGAAAGTCTTCAATCGATTTATCCTACATCCATCTGTCTGAAGAAGAAAACCCTAGGTGGATGTTGCGGACAAAAGCTACCTATACAGCCCTTATTCACACTTCTCCACTGGCACACAAGTACCATTCTAGAGAGGATTCGCTTAGCTTAGGCTTCTGGTTGTTTAAAAAGAAATATCACTTACCACGCTGCGGAGAAGGGACTCTTCACAATAACACCCAGCCACACAAACAGCCGGGCAGACCATGGGAGGATCCTCGTACGTCTCACAGGTAATCTGGCAGTAAGAGCCACACTGCTTGTATACTTCCTACACACCTCGTTAGTCCCTGTCACTGCCCCCAGTCCCATTGTTACCGAAGAAATTTGCCTCACATCTGCACGGCACGGCTTGGGACGGGCAGCCTGGTAGGCCAATGTATGGGCCGCGAGGGCGACGAGTATAACGTAAAGCTTCATTTTGTATATAACAAACAGATAAAACTCGGACCTAGTTTCTAGAGGAGAGGGGAATGAAGAAGAAAAAAAAAAATATAGAATAAAAAGTGTGGGGTTGAAACTTGAAAGGGAGGTAGGGGAGTTGAGACTTCGAAACGCATCAGAAAGGGTGGGGTGATCCTAATTTAAAAAGATCAGCAGGCTAAAATCGGCTAACTAACTTTCAGGATTGAGGTTAATATTAATTCAACTTCGATATAACTTGGACTGAAGGAAATATTTATGCAAGGTGCTAGGTACTGGGGGTTTATTCGGCAGGGACAAGGGTTGGGAGTCTGTTCGATCCCTGCGGAATACGAGGCCTGTATACATTACCTCCAACCATGTTCTTGGTTTGATCGGGTGTTTTGTCAGTTTCAGAAGAGCCTGTGGTGATCCAGAAGATGTGGAATTGTTTTCTGCTTCTCTGGATTCGGATGAAGATACGGTTGATATTTGTTTGTAGTTTTGATGTAAGGTTAATTGAAGAATACGCATACCCCCCACGAAGCAAACAGTTTTATTGCCTTCTGGTATAATATATTCGAATATTATAATACCATCATCCTCTTCTCGGGACTCCCTTGGTATCGACAGGGGAGATGGTAAGTATAATTGGAGATATTTGTGCCTAGATTTGAGGAGGCAGCTCTTCTTGCTACAAGGGAAATTGATATTTCTGACTCTCTTGAGGAGCTTAGCTGGGGAGCAATGTTGATAAGAGCTCGATCATTCCTCGACTGGGATGAAATAGAAGTCTCCCCTTTTGATGCGTGATATAGGTTGTACCTCCCTATCTCTCTTTCCCTTGACGATGAGGCTTATCAATGGATGGAGGGGAGACAAGGCTGACTGGTCGTTAAGTCTATTCGCGGGCTTTTTTAGCTCGAGGCTGACTTCAAGAGTGTGTTCTGTGATAAAACAGCCTGGAAGTAATTGCGGCTGAAAATATACCCTTGTGAGCAAATATTTTAATCAGGCCAGTCAGCCATATATGGACAACAAACAAGGGTGTGCACCGAAAGTCTCGTATAGGTTGAGTCACAAAACATCTTTAGGCAGCGCTCTCCAACCCAATACTCACCATTTCCACCCCCAAGAAAACTCAGCATACAGACCTCACCTCCAGGCCAGAGAACATCTTCTAATTAATACTCTTATTCCAAAGTTAGAATGGAATCACCATGGACCAATTTCACCGTTGCCCCGCATCTGGAGGGATACAACGTTCCCTTTGCCGATTTTAAAGCCGCCAATCCGGACCTCACGCATTTCGTTGGTGGTGGCTTTGTCTTTTCTCAGACCACGTCGTCCAAAAATGACAAGACAGAACAAGAAAATACGCATGAGGAGCCTCTCCGTATTCTTCTTCTTCAGCGATCCTTATCAGACTCATACCCTGGATGCTGGGAGGGACCCGGAGGCAGCTGCGACGATGAAGACGAAAGCCTCTTGGCAGGTGTCGCCCGCGAGGTCTTCGAGGAGAGCGGACTCCGTGTCTCGAAATTTGTCGACTTTGTGTCGAGAGATAAATGGGTGTCTGTCAAGCCAAACCGGGTCCTTCATGTGGCGAAGTTCACATTCATTGTCGAAGTGCACGAGAGTGGGGGAGATTGGGTTGCTTCTGGTCGCTGGCAGGATTGTGTCAAGGTGGATCCTAAGGAGCATCAGGCATTTGAGTGGGCTACTAAGGAAGAAGTTCAAGAAGCTGCGGATCAGGCGACGGGCAAATACTATTTGATGGGGAGACAACCAGGCCAAACTATGCTGAAGGCGTTTCAACTGATGGAGAAGGCATTGGCTTGATTGAGAAGTGTGTTTTCTTTTTCTTTTTCTTTTTCTTCTTCTTCTTCTTCTCCCTCTTTTTTAGAGAGCTGCATAGAATATATTTACAGCAGTGGTTTCCTATGACTTAATATTCAATTTAAGGCTTAAACTAATAAGTCGGAGCGTTAATGAAGAGGGTCCTTCTGCAAAATAATCGCTGTATACCGGGAATAGTATGTGTGCCTGAGGTGTTTATTCCGGCCAAGCAAATTTGTGGGAGCCAATCACACAGCCCGGAATTCGGAAAAATTCCCTGGAAATGCGCAAGTTTTTGGATTGAACTTTTTTGAGGCTTCAACTCCTTCATGTCAAGTGGCTTATATGCCCGCAAGGTCCCGATCGCATATCAAATTTATGATTTGCATGAAATTTGTTTATTGAACCCCTCGCCTTTTTCTTCATACTGTTGTTGGGGACGTACTCCTTGTCATGATTTAATTCCGCCCCTCCTCCCCTCACCTTGACGCTGCTGTTTTCTGACCGCCTCTGAATCTGTGTCTCTCCAACACTGGGTGACCTTTCACTCCCCTACGGTAACTATGGCAGAGTCTCCCGCTGAAGGTCTGCTGGCTTTCTGGCATTCCTATCGCCTACCCTTCCTGGCACTCGCCACCGGATACATCGTTCTCCGGCTCATCAACACGACCCCAACGGCGCCGCCATCACCCCGGAGCTCCTCCCCCCCAAAAACCGGCCCGAGAGATGCGGTCGAAAACAAAACTCCTCCTGCCTCTGTTGAAAATCACACTTCAGTAAAATCCACATCGGGACCGAAGGTCGTGGCGGGTAAAAAACCTGGGAAGGTTGCAGGACGCTCTACTGCTCGACAGCAGGAGCCACCTTTGAGTTTCATCCAACCCATTGTTTTCTTTGCGTCTTTGACTGGAAACACCGAGAGATACGCACAAATTCTGCTGGAGGATCTTCGAGTTGCGGCGCAAAAGCGGGTGGATTCCGAAAACCCTGAGGGTGGACTTCTACCCCCTCAGATACATGATTTGTCGTATGTCGATTTCGACGATTATTTTACCACAGCACCTACCCCCCCGCCCACCTCACCCGGAACGCGCTACCTATATTGCTTTTTGATTCCTACCTACAATATCGATACTGTACTCAATACGTTCCTCGGACATCTCGACGAGACACATCATGACTTCCGCATTGACACCAGTTCTCTGTCAAACCTTGCGGGTTATAGTGTTTTTGGCTTCGGAGACAAGGAAGGATGGCCTACTGAGGAGGAGGGTTTTTGCTCGCAGGCAAAGGAACTAGACCGATGGATGGCCAAGCTTACTAACAAGAAGCGTGCATACCCTCTTGGTTACGGTGATGTGAAAAGCGACGCTGAGTCTGCGTTAAAGGAGTGGTCAAGTGGCCTTCAGGACATCCTAAGAGATATCGTCGACCATGGCGGGCTCGGAGAAGGAGTTCCCGGCAGTGGTGACCCACTTGAGAGTGACGAAGAGGATCTGGACGAGGAGGACGAAACCGATCCCAACCAAAAGAAGACCCGCCAGCGGAACAAGCCTCAGGCCGTGGTCGACCTGGAAGATATCAAGATGGGCTCTGAGAGTCAAGGAGGACCTATTCCAATCGATTTCACCACATCAGGAAAGTCCCCTCAGCCTCCGCCAACAGAGAAGGAGATGGTACCGAAAACATCACCTACATATGCTGCTCTCACCAAACAAGGCTATACGATTGTGGGCTCTCACTCTGGTGTCAAGATTTGCCGCTGGACCAAGTCCGCCCTCCGGGGTCGGGGCTCATGTTACAAGTTCTCCTTTTATGGAATTCGGTCACATCTTTGTATGGAGGCAACCCCTTCGCTTTCATGCAGTAATAAGTGTATTTTTTGCTGGCGGCACGGTACAAACCCGGTCGGTACGACTTGGCGCTGGAAGGTGGATTCGCCCGAGTTGATTTTCAACGGCGTCAAAGAAGGTCACTACAAGAAGATTAAAATGATGCGAGGTGTCCCAGGCGTGCGTGCAGAGAGGTTCGCAGAGGCTATGCGCATCAGACACTGTGCTCTTAGTCTTGTTGGTGAGCCGATCTTCTATCCCCACATTAACCAGTTTTTGAAGATGCTTCATAACGAGCACATCTCCAGCTTCCTTGTCTGCAATGCACAGCACCCAGACCAGCTCGAGACACTTGAACGTGTGACCCAGCTCTATGTGTCTATTGATGCCAGTAATCGTGAGAGCTTGCGCAAGATTGATCGCCCTCTCCACCGGGATTTCTGGGAGCGCTTCCAGCGCTGTCTTGATATCCTTCGCGAGAAGCGCCATGTTCAACGAACCGTTTTCCGTCTTACATTGGTGAAAGGCTTCAATGTAGATGATGAGGTCATTGGCTACGCAAACCTTGTTGAGAAGTCACTACCTTGCTTTATTGAAATCAAGGGGGTGACGTACTGTGGCACTAGCACCAGTGCCGGCGCTGGGTTGACGATGCAAAACGTTCCATTCTATGAGGAGATCACTGAGTTTGTCCTTGCACTCAATAAGGAATTGGAACGTCGTGGCCTGGACTACGGCCTCGCCGCGGAACATGCTCATAGTTGCTGTGTCCTTATCGCTTCCAAACGCTTCTATGTAAATGGTAAATGGCACTCGCGAATTGACTATCCCCGGTTCTTTGAGCTTCTGGAGAAGGAGAAAGCTGATGGCACCCCGTTCACCCCTGAGGACTACATGATGGAGACTGAGGAATGGGCTACATGGGGAAATGGTGGCTTCGATCCAAATGACCAGCGTGTTTACAGCAAAGGCAAAAAGAAAGGACTTAAAGCAGCGCCAGAGGTGACGGAAGCCTAAAAACAGCACCCGATCGACTCACACCACTTATTATTACTTAGATTTTCTAGGTTCTTCACCCGGCCTTTGAGTTCAGATTAGCCCCGAGTGTGAACTCGCCTTGCTCTCTGTCAAATCGGCACACCCTAGAGCAACACCGCACTGGTTATCCCATATGGGGCGCGATATAGAAGCCTCCGGGATCTAATTCCCTACGAGTTCGGGGGAAACTTAGCGGGGCCAACCTATTCTATTAAGATTCAGGTCCCTTGAGTCTTCAGCAATTCTGCCACCCGTGTTCAACAAACCAGGAGACCCCTGAACCCCGCATGAGAAGAATGCCGGTTTTTAGGCACGGGTCAAAATTAATGAACTCTATGTACATAACTAAAATAACGGCTATGCCGTCCTGTTGTCATTTTCTTTTCCAATTTTAGTATTGTATCGGCTATTTTTTGGTTTTTTATGACCTATGTTTGATAGGTG
Source organism: Aspergillus biplanus (assembly GCA_027569045.1). Lineage (NCBI taxonomy): Eukaryota > Fungi > Ascomycota > Eurotiomycetes > Eurotiales > Aspergillaceae > Aspergillus > Aspergillus biplanus. The sequence goes on from JAPDEJ010000048.1 coordinate 357,285, forward strand.
GTTAGGGTGCCGTCTGACCACGGAAAATGGTAACATTGGGTTTGATTATTGCAGCCCACGCGAGTATCATCTTAAGTTTGCCGCCCAAGAGTGTCACACGATCATGGCATTGGATAAGAGGAAGAGAAAAAAAAGACATTTCATTGCAGCTATTTACGTCTGAATATCAGATTGCTTGTCTGACGCGACCGGTTTATCCTCCTCGGCAGGAATCCAGGTCTTGAATTGATGCGCAGGGAGTCCAAGTTCGAACATGCGATCAATTTCCATAGGGGTCCTGTTTTTCATTTCTGGGACAATATACCATGTTACAACTAGGGCGAGGATACAGAATCCGGTATACACGAATCCTGTTTTCGCACGCAGTGCGCCTTCATCATCATTGAAGATATAGGGCAGGACTAGACCGAATATGCCATTAGAAAGGCTGTTCACGAGCCAGCCCAAGCCCTGGGCTTTACCACGTAGATGAAGGGACGATACTTCAGCCCCAACCACATACGACGCAGGCCACGTACTGGCGCCACAGACGGTGATGACTAACATCAACGAGACAGCGGTCCACCTAAACCAGGTAAGATTTAGTCCTCCACTAGATACAGGGGAGAGAAGAAAAAAGCAAGGGGGGAGATGAAGTACATACCAGATTGTAACTACTCCTGACCAGATTCCTGCTATACCAACGGCTGTCCAAAGGACCGTTGAGATAACCAGGCCAACATATATGAGGGGAACTCGTCCAAATCTCGATAGCGTCCACATGCTAACTAGATTGGCAATCAAGCCTAGAGCAATGCCAACCTGCAAGAAGAGAAGACTGTTGGTGGCGCCCATGCCAACGGTCTGGAGAAAGTAGCTACCCTTTGCCAGGAGGGTTATACCGAAGAGTTGTGGGACGAGGTTGGCAAACAGGACAATCATCGTTCGCCGGCGGTCCACCCCTTTAAAGCAATCAAGGTAACCCGACGAGGCTCCTCCAGTATTCTGGTTCTCGAGCTCAATAGACAAGCGTACTTGCTCCAGCATCGCATCGGCATCCTCTCGTGCGGAAGCGAGCCGTTGTTGGCATTTGCGGGCGTCTTCGATTCGATTTTTACGAACCAAATACGTCGGGCTTTCTGGTAACACCAGTGCAACCAGAAGGGGGAGGACAGAAAAGGGCCATTGCGAAATGAAACACTGCCTGTAGCCTGCTGATCCAGACTTGTCCAGCGATACATACACGACGACGCTTCCTACCAGCTGGCCGATTAGAGTGAAGATTGGGAAAAAGGCCAGGATGGGGCCGCGCAAAACGGTCGGGAGTACTTCAGACATGTAAGTCTGGGCAGTGCACATAACCATATTGATAGCGAATCCCTGGATGAGTTTCGCGACAAAGAAAACTGATCTGCGCTCGTCTATGCCGTCTGGGATATTGGAAACGAAAGCCACTGCGACCCCGATGGCCGACACGATACTCGCGATCGCTATGGACAGGCGTCGCCCTGCGCGATCCTGCACAAAGCCTCCTGCGATAGCGCCAAATACACCACCGAGGGGATTTGCGATGTTCCAGAGACCCAGCCAAAGGGAAGGGATGATGAGCTTTCCATTCAATCGTCGACCGAAATCCTTTCTTCAAAGGGACGACGGTCAGTTCCCCCCAATCCAACAAAATGGCAGAAATCGGACAATACTCACTGGAACTCAGGCATAGAGGAAACATTTCCCACAATAACAAGGTCGTATCCATAGAGGAGGATACCAGACGTCAGAGTAAGACACCATCCTGCGACCTTTGGCGACAGCTTGATGGCCGCTAAGAGCGACTGCTTCTTCTCCTGTTGAGGAGGAGGTGGATTGCTGTCATGACTAACAGTAGGAACAGGGTGACCCATCTTCCTGGACTCAGCTGAAGAAATATAACTGAGGAGCAAATTTCCAGGCCTTCACAGCATTCTTGAGATCAGGACCGGCACGCCTAATAGGGGCGAAAAGCGGCTGGGTGGCTGTGGCTATATAAATCCTTCCGACCAGGGAGAGTTTCTTGCCCATGGCGTCTTAGACAGATAGATTGTTGCATCTTTCGCTCAATTGCTTCTTTGGATAATTCATTGGACAACCTCGCTTGCGATCACCAGCGCTACGGCTCTTGGGCGCGCGTTGGTTGGCATTTCAGGGGCGGGGTCTGAGTTACGCGATGTTCCCCCGCATTCATGTCACCTTTCCTGCCATGTCACAAGCCTGCTTTTTATCTCTCGCCTAAAAGACATTTCTATTCAGGTGGCTGCAAACCAACAACCTCGGGGGCATTGCTAATGAGCCCAGGCTAAACTTGCCAGATTCGAGCAATGGCGTTCTTGTGTTGCTGAGATGCCGCGTGCAAAGGCTTGGCTGGATGGTGTTTTTTCCGCGTACGACTCTTGGCGTCTTAACAGATGCTTTTATTACCAATCCTTGGGGATTTGGGGGTGAAGAGGTCTCGATGTTATCGCCGATTCCCGAGTTTGAAAAACCCCCAGTCCGTCGCTGTACTATAATTCGTTGGTAAAAATCCCTAGATTGCGGGGGATATGCTTAAGTTGCTAGTTTCCATGGCCATCCTGGTTTCCAACCACCTTACTCACACACATATACTCTTTCTCCTCTCTCTTTCCCCTCGAGCAATGGTGCCCAACGCAAAACGATAGAACCTCGGAAGCACTTATCCTCCTTTTGTACCTCGCTTGCATCCCAAGTACCGATGAGTGCATGACGGATCTGCGTTTTGGTCCGTGCGACTTAGAATTTTTGTATCCCGAGTAACGATGGGTGATGACGGAAAGGTTATGGTTTGTGCATAGCCGGCCTTTGGATTGGAAACCGCTACTCTCCTACGCTGTGAGTTTAAATCGAGCATATACCTGGTGTACCCTCCTTCGTCTATCAAGGTAACAATCAATTTACAGCGAACCTGAACAAAGTCTTCATATCATGTTCCTGTGGTATGTTTGTGCCTCTGGACCTAGATTTTCCCTTCGTAGTATTTCTAGTGGAAGTAGCCCGCTCGGAGCGACAAACAGGCTGCCCGTGTAGAACCGAGATGCATTGTGTTGCCTTCAGCTTCCTAGTTTCTGCATCCGAGGCGGAATCTGTGCTATCTTCCGCGGAGGATAAAACTCGGCCATAAAGTCTTGGAAAGCCCAGAGGTCATCCTTGAACAGCCTCAGGATTAGGAGTGATAGATTTTAGTTATTCATCATTCAGGACGAGTCGTCCAGAACTCGAACAAAGGGAAAAAAAATGAAAAAAAGAAGGGTCTAACAAGTTTAGCATATCTTGCTGTTGATAATAAAAGTTAGGTCCTGCAGAATTTCACGTTGCCCACCAGCAAAACTGTCTCATTAGTGTCCTTTTTTATTTCCCACTGTTTCGGCTGACAGATTCTGAAATACTGGCAGTTAAAACATGCAGGCGCCATGCAGGTGCCATGCTTTTACAGATCTGATTGGGTGGTCGGATTGGATGGATTTCCAACCAGTCCAGGGGCTCAACATGCCATGGGCTAGAGAACTGCAGCGAATTCCTTCAGAGTAAGAAATATGTCTCCCTGGAACCTAAACACGAAGGTATGCCAGTTCTAATATCGTATGATAAGGCCAGGGCCCGCCTCCTGACGGAGCGCTGAAACTCTCCTCACAGAGCAATATTCTGCTTTCGTTTTAAGGCGTTGTTTGAGGCCAGGTAAGTTTTGGACCTGTCAAGTATGACATGCTTACTGTGCGTCATCATCATCATTAACTTATTCTTGAAGTCTTGATAATCAATTGCGTACTAAAAATAAACAGTAGCAGAGCATCGTCCCCCATCAAATTCATACGTTTGACTATTCAACCAATTGATTGTATGGGAAATAAGCTTGCATAGCTATCATTTATGCATCATATACCTATCACGTGTCCCACAAACGGCAGTCTCAAAGCCTCCAGGCCACGCGAGATTCGAGATCCATTTTAATCAACGGTCTCGACTCCCATCGTCCAAGAAGAACCATCTCCGAAGTCATAAAATGATGGTTGAATGAGAATTATGCCCCTCCTTTCTTTTTATGATGTTGTTCTCAGGAGTCTAAGACTCCTCACTTCCCACATAAACCTCGGTTTTTAACTCATCCTATCGTCCCCGATTCCCCGATTCTCCTCTCTCATTGGAGCTAACAGAAAAAGCCACCAATCCACAGGACACAAAAGAAATGGGTATCCACTTCACCCCATGTTGTTTCAGTAAGGATCGACGTCAGTGGCAATCTTGGCCAGGACTGGGGCGTCTTTCTCGAAGGATCAATAATATTACGCTAACTAATCAGCGATCGCAAAGATTTTCCACCCTCCACATGCTGCGACGGCGACGGCGTCCACCGAACATATGTCGGAACAAGTCATTTCGAGTGGAAGAGCCCGAGACTGAGCAAGAGGAGAGGGTGGGGATGGGCTAGCGTTTAACTGCCTAACATCGTTAGCAGTGATAGATGATCCCTCTTCTTCTGTCTTGCACGGCCTGCGGAAATAATTCGTTCCTGGTTCCAGATTTTTATTGTTCCCGGGTCTCTCAGCAACCGGAGTACCACGGATCAGGAGTCCGAGAACTTGAACTTTGTGGGTGTTGGGTCTCTTATGCATAATACGAGACCTATTATCATTGCTGTTATTGGTTTACTAATGCTGCTCTTTTATTTTTATTTATTTTTCCTTTTTATGATTGCTTCTTGCTCTGCTCAGTTGCGTACTGAACTACGGAAAAACTGACGATGATAATTCTATCGTGCACTACATCTGTGCTCTGAGGCAGTAATCCCCTTCACCGCGTTAAACGGGCCCGTTTATGGATCCCAACCTTGTCTTCGGTGCGCCAACGAAACCCTCATTTCTAGGATCCCGGATGTCAAATATATCGAAATCCAACATTCTGGGCGACTACTAAATGCCGACTGCGGTTCTCGCACTACGATTCCTTTAAAATGCCCCCAAAATCCGCGATCTCGCACCAAGATCTAAAGTACAGCCCCCCATAGGCTTATTCGAATCCTTGGGAAGGCCCGATGAGGGAATCGGCCTCACTACTGCTTTCGGTCCAGCTGTCCGCACATTGTGGATCACATCCGGAAAAACCAAGTTCTCGCCAATAATAACAGCAAGAACACGCGGTGGATGCCCGTGAAATTACAAACCTTGAAGAAAGTTTGACTTGACAGGAGGTGGGGGGATATCTCCTTTCCACCGGCACGAGAACTTTACACGTACTCCGGACGTTTCATCTTGACAAGCATCATGTATAAGGAAGCCCCTACAGTTCATCATACATGCATGGATTCTAGGATTGTAAGGCTTCTCAACTCTCATTGCGGTCAATCCACCGCTGCCAACCAAAGAGCCAGAATTTTTACCTCTTCATCCCAGGATATTTGTAAACCAATAATAAGATCCTTCACTTTTGTTTTTCATGACCTTGGCAATGATTGTCGATCGTCGTCTGGTTCTGGAAAGCTACTCGCCTCTCAAGCGCACTAAACGACCCTCACTAAGTGGTTCGCTCTAAACTAGCTTGTAGGCATTCCTCGGCTCTGCATGATGATGACGGGGAAGAGCAGGGAATTTTGACCCTGGTAAACTCTGACATTAACTTTTTCCCACATATATACCCAAAATCATCCCCACTGTGTCACTATCCTCATTATGTTTTGACTTCGCCGCCAGGATGCCCGGTGATGATGACCGCAGCCTAGAAGTTAGGGCCGTCGCGGCCGCTTTCATGTCTGTGGCCTGCGTGGCGGTTATCTTACGATGCTATGTGCGCGCATGGATAGTAAAGGGGTTCGGGTGGGATGACTCGGCGATGGTCGTCGCAATGGTACCAGCTCCTTCTCATGGTCTTTTCATTCACCCGATGTTTTCTAGACCTAACTTTGTAACCCTGTGATACGATAGGCTTTCTACCTGATGTTCTCCGGATGTATGATCGGAGGCAGTTTGTACGGTACCGGGCGCAAATTCCAGGATTTAACGGCGCATCAACGGGTGACTGCCATGAAGGTAAACCTCCCCAGCTCCCCCTTCGCTCTCTCCGCAGATATCAGAAGAGTGGTCTAACCAGCGAGAAGTACTGGTGGCTCTGTGAAATCGCCTACTGCTTTGCGTCTGTCGGCTGTAAGGTCTCCGTCTGCATCTTCTTGCTGCGTATCACCGTCAAACGCCTCCATAACTGGATTCTGTACATTGTCATGGCCCTCACTGTCATCGCGGGATTGGTTTTCATGTTCCTTATGTTGCTGCAATGTAAACCACTGGAGTACTTTTGGACCAGCAAGGCTTTCGATCCTGCAATCAAGGGAACGTGCATGGATATGGAGATCATCATCGCCATGACCTACGTATACAGCGTCTTCGCCGCCTTGTGTGACTTTACTGTTGGCATTCTGCCCATCTTTATCGTCCGCAAGCTGCACATGCGTAAGCAGACCAAGATGGCAGTCATAGGCATTCTGAGCATGGCTTGCATGTGAGTGACAACAACCCAGCTCTTGGGAATAAGCGAATGCAAACTTGACCATCTATACTGACTGATATAGCGCCTCCTCCGCTGTCATTGTTCGTTTTCCTTTTGTAAAGACCTTTGACGATTGGGACTTCCTGTGTATGTTACCCCCATCCCCACTGCTTCCGGCATACCTCCCATACTGATCGAACCCTAGACGCTACCGTCGAGATCGCCATCTGGTCCAACATCGAAACCGGCCTAGGCATCACGGCCGGCAGCCTCGCCACCCTCCGTCCTCTCCTCAGACACTGGTTTGGTTCCACCATCGACCAGTCGTACTCCACCACTCCCTTCCCCGGCCGGTCCGGTTCGCGGCGTCCCGGTGCCAGTCGGGACCGCCCCTTCCCTTTAGGCTCCTTAGACGACAGCGCGCAGGGGCGTTTGCGTCCGGATAAACTAGCAGTCACGGTGACTACTGTTCATACTCAGCAAGACCCGGAAGACCAGTGGCGCGGGTCAAGCAGCAGCCACACTAGCGAGGAACGGTTAACGATTGAGCAGCAGCGGGGAGCTAATGGCACGGAAATGGGTCTTAGTATTCATCAGACCATTGAAGTGACCCAGACTACCGCGAGTGCGAAGTCGCATAGTGTTATGGAGCATGTTTGATATAATACCCTCAAATATATTGAAACTTTCTTTTATTAGCTTGGCCACAGTATCCTGTAATCTTCTGGCTATGAATGACCACTTTTTTTGGTCTGTATTAACCTATGAAGCCACCGAAACACGAAGTGCACCATGATCGGGACTACCAAAAAAAATGTAGGACGTGCTGAAAAATATGCGTTTGAGATATATATATTTGGGTAACGCTTGGGTACTGGGAAAGTGACAACGATGCAGCCTAGACAATCCTATTTACTCGACACCCTAGTGATGGTTAGTGCATTATGATATTTTTATATAAAAATATTTTATTATTAGCTTCCGATACCCAATAAAGAAGCGGTTTGTTTTTTGTTTATTCTGATCGATTCAATATAGTAGGTTTGCCGGGCGGACCCAGATTAGGTTTGATGGTAGCGAGCCAAAAGTCCCCCACTCCAATAGGCGAGCTGAATGTTGCATAATATTACGAGCGATCCATCTCACTTGAGGTGCCTTGCACAGTTGAAGGTTAACGAGAATTTAGCGAAGAGATTTTATGATAATGATAGATAAGGAAGAGAAACCCGGAAGAGAGTTGAAGTGGGAACTGCCGCGACCAGCGAGCAGGTGACTGGTAAGATGCCTGAGGCCATGCGGGGTGGATGAGGGAATCGGGAATCCATGCAGCGTCACTGGTCTGATTGGACGAGTCGGTTTCTCCAGACAACCTTCGAAGTGCCATGGCATTCCCGGCGGCTCTTGTTAGAGCACCACCGCTGCCGACTAGCAGCTTGCGCAATGTCGAGGCTGAGTGTGGTGCTCCTGTTGCGGGACGTCTTCGCTGCAGCGTGACCTTGGGTTGATCAAGGACGAAGCGGCCCATAAAGGGGATCTGGAGTGATGGGGGGTAGAGAAAAAAGATCTTCGTCTTTCTGTCTCTCGTCCTTGCTAGAAAATAGTCAAAATCGTTTATTCTCTGCCATCCTATTATATTCGAAATAATGCCCAACAACCCCCAAAATGAAGCTCAAACCTTCACCCAGCAAGTGTTGGACTCATTTGGCCCGCAGACTAACCCTCGCTTTCGCGAGATCATGACCTGCCTGGTCCGACACCTCCACGACTTCGCTCGGGATTGCAACCTCCAGTACGATGAGTGGGAGGCTGGTGTCAAATTCATGAATTCCGTCGGCCAGAACTCAACCCCCATCCGCAACGAGGGCCACCGTCTCTCCGATATCCTCGGTCTTGAGTCCCTCGTAACCCAAATCACCTACGCCATTAGCACCGACGGCACCCACAAGACTACCTCCCCCTCCATCCTGGGCCCATTCTGGTCCCCGCATGCCCCCTTCCGCTCGCTCGGCGATACTATCGTCCGAAGCCCTCACAGTGGTCACACATGCCTGATGCACGGCCGCATCACCGACCTACGCACTGGCAGGGGTATCCCCTCCGCCATCATCGATATCTGGCAAGCCTCATCCAACGGCAAATACGACTTCCAGGACCCGCAGAATCAGGAACCCATGAACCTGCGCGGGAAGTTCCGTACCGACAATCACGGCTACTACCATTTTTACTGCCTCAAACCGACTGGATACTCTCTACCCCATGATGGACCTGCCTATGAGCTCCTCCAGGCTCTCGACCGTCACTCCATGCGTCCTGCTCACATTCACCTGATGATCAGCCACCCCGATTACTGCATTATTACTACCCAGCTCTACCCCGACGATGATCCGTATACCGCAAATGATACGGTTTTTGCCGTGCAGGATGATCTCGTGGTGCACTTTGCTTCTCGCGAGAATGATCCTAAGGCTGAGCTTGATCTTCATTTCGATTCTGTGCTCGAGCCTAAGTCTCAGACCGCCACCAACTCACATTTGTAGATGGTCGGTTTATTTTATTTTTCTCCTATTTTTTTTTTTTTTTTTTTTCACCTTTTTAGCGAAACGATTCGCAGATAATGATTCATGATTTTGGCGTATTCCCAGCTTATTGAAGATCAATGGAAAAAGTGGATCTGACACGTGGAATTAAGCTTCTTGAGCTCCACTCTTTTCATCAAGAACTTCAAACCTACGATGAGCCAGCTTTCAAGTATAGACCCTGATAATAAATAATGGGATAATAAGAAAAAAGCGGGAAAGTGAAGGTAAACTGTTACACCTTAGAAATCAACACAAAGAAACTGTGGAGGACTGGGATAGACGACCTCTCTCTTTCTAGCTCTTTATGTTCCGGGCAGAATATTGGTATCCGATCTATGATATTCTTTCTTCCTTGCTTCCCTGCTATTTGGGTTTCCTTGTGGAGTTGAAATTACGCGGTAAGAGTGTTAAGTCACAATCATTGTTGGGCTGAAGGTGGGAGAGCTTGGAAAAGTATGTAAACGGATGGGGTTTGATTGGCTCCTTTTCTATTTTCTCGATTTTTTTTTTGGCTCAAATTTAAAGTTAGGGAAAAGTGGATGCTTGATTTCTTTTCTTTCTTTTTTCTGACTTAATTTTAGGTTTGGTGATTTGTGGAAAAAGCAACAAGTACTATGGACGGCAGGGCTTGTTTGTTGGCGTATTATTGGACCTCACAACCCCAGCGTATTCCTGGCTTATGCACATGATTATTACGCTGTAATTGCAGCAAGCCACTTAGATATTTTTTTTCTTCTTCGTCACTTTTTGGTCACTAGCTCCCTACTGTTCGGTAAGATGGACAATTGATAAAGTATTGAATAGTGCATATCCTCCCATTTTGATTGATCGAGGAAAACATACGTTTTAGAAACAAGATAGCTAGTACCTAGCACAAAGTAATTCGTCATGCTAGACATGCCATGCTAGAGATACAGTGTAAATAGGAGAAGGGAAAAAGGTATATCGTAAGATATAACCTTATCCATAGAAGAGAAATAGAAAAAAAAAAAAGTCATTTACAGACACTGGGAGTACCAATCATTCTGCTTGGTGCAGGTATAGGGGCTCGCGCAGACAGTAGGGCCAGTCCAGCCATTACCACCGCATTGACCCCAGTGAGACGCAGTTGCGGTCGGGGCACTTGTGGCTGTCGTAGTGGTAGTTGTAGCCTTGGTGGTTGTTGTGGTGGTCTTGGAGGTGGTCGTCGCCGTGGCGGTCGTAGTCGTCGTAGTCTTCGTAGTAGTAGTCGACGGCGTACCCGATCCACCAACAAAGTAAGGACTCAGGATACTCATGTAGTTCTGGTAGGCCACGCCGCTGGATGGCTCCATGTTGAACATGTAGTCACCCCACCAAGGACCGGCAGCCCACCAGAGTCCACCAGTCCAGACGTCGCTGTTGGCAGAGAGATAGGAGAGCATGTCGGCGACAGCGGCCTTGCAAACATCATTGTTGGCACCGGCAAACTCACCCAGCACGCCCTTCTTGCCGTTGGAACGGAGCCACTCTGTTGCAGCGGTGATGCGCTCGCTGCCGATTGTGCTGCTCACGCAGGCGGTGTTGGTGCCCGAGCCGTCGCTGTCGAGGTACTGGTGCATCTCGTAGATGAGCTTGTCGGAGGGATCGGTCAGGGCCTTGAGGTTGTCGTTGACGGTCGTCCAGGTCCAAGCGCCGGAGTATGAGTTGCCCTCAGCGAAGATGTACTGGCTCGTGGCACCAGTGGCGCGGATGGCGTTAATAGCGGCTTGGTTGAGGTTCAGAACGAGGGTTTGGTCCATATCGTGGTATTCGTTGTCTATTTTAATCTTGTGTTAGTTTGCGGTGTGATTAAAAGTAGGGAAAGGGTGGAAGTACTGGTATCGAAGATAACAAGATCATTGTCAGCGAATTCTTTCGCAAGGGTGGTCCAGAAGGCTGCAAAGTCGGTGGTCGAGGTGATGATATTTCCGAAGCTTTTTTTTCATTAGCCTTTCACATTAACTACAGTAAAGATTGATAACACTTACTATCGACCGAAGTTATGCGGATCAAGGATAGCATAAGCCCCTAAACCGGTGATGCCGTTGACCGTCTGATGCAGAATTAGCCAAATTGATCGAGTCAAACTAACACGGGTTAGGAAGGGAAAGAAACATACCTTCTTCAGGTCCGCCAAGTATGTAGCATCCGCGGCTCCAGTAAGAGAACTGGGAACCAGACGCTCCATAGCGAAGGCCACCCGGAAGGTGTTCATCCCGGCGCTCTTCAGTGTCCCAATGGCGGAGAGATCAGGCCAGATGTAGTCAGTGCCCAGCACACCAGGGTAATTCCCTTGACCGAATTCAGCACAGGACTCATTGCTTCCGAAGACTGTGGGCTTGGTTAGAGATTTGCATTCTAGAGCGAGGAAAGAAGAGGGGAGAAGTACAAAGGAAAGAAGAGGCTCGTTTGGTAGGGGTTGCCAGAACCGCGACGACCAAAGCGAGAGAGTAGAGAGCGGACTTCATCTCTGCGGAGACAAACAAAAATTTTATTTTAAACAACTTTTTGTGTCCTCTGATCACCTGGATTGAAGGAGGGTTGGGGGGAGGGGACCCTTCGAAGATGATAGCGGGGAGATGTTTCTTATATGGAGACCAAATTCCATGCCTCTATCCCCATTCCCCACGATAGAAATGCCACCTCAAGACCGGGATCAGGAGGTAGCACTCCGTAGCCTGCCCTGGTAGCATACAAAACCTCAATCTCCCTGGAGAGAAATGAGGATGGCGTGGCCAAAACATAACGGAACCCACTCCTGTACGGACCAGCGGACCGCTGCCCGAGGAAAGAGAGCAAAAGAAACCGTGAGAATTAATATAATATTCTTCTCATTTCCCCCATCTTCTCACACAAGACCCAAAGAAGAACGGAGTCCGATTTGGCAACGGTCCTTGCATAGAACAAAGGGGTGGCGTTGTGTGGAGGAGGGTGGGGGAAAAAAGGGAGGCAACCTCCGGGGGAAGAAGCCTCGAGATTTGAAGTGGGGGAAAGGAAAAGAAGGGTGATGGATGGGGAAAAAGGCGGCGAAATGCCGGCATCCAGCAATGGCACTTATCGTAATGCAATATATTATGGGAGCGAGCCTAGCGACGTGTTTGTGAGTTCTGCAGCGCGATGATCCGGTGAGTACCGGATCGGCGCTGGGACCGATTGGACCAGGGGAGCCCTCGTGCTGGAGGTGGACAATGCTGGTTTTTGCCTGAAATTGGCACTAGATGTCTTAGTGAGGTTTGAGTGTCGGATCTATATGGTGGCGTTCGTGAGATGCGGGGGGCTCGGCGCTTGTGGAGATTATACACCCCTCGGGCTTTTCTTTCTTTTCTGTTTTATTTTTCTTGATGCGGGGTGTTGCAGAATGTCAGCACTAGTTCGTGAAGAAAAATCAAGGGAAAGAGTTTTTGGAATTCATCTCCTTTTTTGTGGCTGTAGATTATTGTGGGTGGTGAAGTTTTTCCCACCTTGGCTACCTTGGTTGCCACTGGATAAATTATCCGGATGTTTACGAGGGGAAAGTGGATTCCGGAGTGAAACAGGCGACAACACGAAGACACTAGCTTCTAGATGACACTAAACGAAGCTAAAGCCAAGTCTTTTGATGGTGCGGTGTGGCTGGGGCTGGTGCGACGATAGAGTTGGCTACCGAGACCTAAGGTGGAGATGAAAGGATGAAGCCAAATACGACAAGCAAATCACAAGACACTACAAGCAAAGAAACAAGCCAGAGACAAGAGATGCCCAAGAAAAGAGCAGGCATGCTACAATGAAGAATACCAACCACGCCAAAAAAAAAAAAAAAGGAATTCAGGTTAAAAAATAAAACAATAAAATTTATTTTGTATCGAAGAAGTAAGAAGCTATGTCTAAATAGACAAAAAGAAAAAGGAAGTATTTTTGCCATCCGCCTCTTTTATGTTTCTCTTGCATAACATAACTGTACTCAATACAGACAAACTCGACTGCCATCTCATACATCGGAAGTCAAGAAAGGGAAAGAAAGGAAAAAGGAAAAACAATGTCGTGTACATGGACTTCATTCCTCCGCCCGCGCTCTCTCTCGCTCTCCGTCGTTTACAGGCACTGAGAGTACCAGTCGTTCTGCTTGGTGCAGGTGTAGGGGCTGGCGCAAGTAGTAGCGCCAGTCCAGCCACTGCCGCCGCATTGAGCGTAGTGCGCAGCGCCGGCACCACCAGTAGCGGTGCTGGTAGCAGTGGTAGTGGTAGTGGTGGCACGGGTGGTAGTGGTGGTGGTGCGAGTAGAAGTGCTAGTGGCAGTGGAGGTGCTAGCGGAAGAGGTGGTGCCGCCGGTGCTGCCGGAGTTGAAGGTAGAGCCGATGGGTCCGACCTTGATGTTGGAGTAGACAACGGAGGCGTTGGGAGAGTTGGCCTCAACGTCCTTAGGATCACCGGAGGAGATGTCGCAAGTTCCACGGGCAGCACCGAGCTGGGTGGATGGAGCATCGGTGGGGTAGGTGGAGTCGAGCCAAAGCATGTTGGAGTTGTGGTCATCCCACAGAGAGAGGACAAGGACCATTCCCTGGGCAAGAGCGGCACCCATGCCCTCCATACCACCGTGCTGGGAGAAGACATCGGTGTCACCGAAGACGGACTTCTGGGCGCTGCAGTACTCGGTGGTGATGGAGTTGCCGGAAACGCCGCTGATGGTGGACTCGGAGTTGGGGATCGTCTTGCCGTTCTGGACGTAGAAGCGCTTAATCTCAGTGAGAGTACCGGAGGCGGTGTTATCATCAGTAATGAATTGGGTGACAACAGTGATGGGGCTCTTGGTGTCGACAGTCAGGCCAGGACCGAAGAAGGTCTTGTCGCCCTGGCGGTAGGAGTTGAAGTCACATCCATCAGGATCGCAAGTACCGCCATAGCGGTCAGAGCTGTAGGTACCACCACAGGAATCGCCCTCACACATAACCTGTCCGGGGGTGTCGCAAGGGTGAGGAGTATAAGCAGTTGAGATGCTGTTAGCCTCCCAGATATCCATCTCCGCGCAGCAAGAGCCGTGGCCACCGGTTCCGGCATTCGAATCATTGTCAGAGGGCGTCCATCCCTCAACATTGGCCATACCATTGATGAACTTGAGATCGCGAGGGCACTGAGAGTCACAGTAACCGGTTCCATACTTGGCACCGGCCTCGTTGGTCGGGTACTTGGCCATACCACCATCTTGGTCCATGGCAACAAAGTAGACGGCGCCGTTGAGACCGCAGGGGAGGTTGGAGACATCAACATCGAATGTAAACTCCTGGTTGAGGAGCTTGAACATCTGATAGTTCTCGGAATCAGCCATGAGGTAGAGACGAGAACCGATGTTCTTCTGGGCCGACTGGGTGACGAAGTTCAAGCGCAGGGAGTTGCCCGAGCTGGTAACACCGTAAGTGGAGGAATAGCTGGCGCCGTCAACGGCGCAGTTCTCCGCGCAGGCCTCGTTGTCCGTGCAGATCGAGGTATCCCACTCATTGCCAGTGTAGCAGTTGGTGTAACCGTCAACGGTGTGGACCCAACGCCAGTTGGCATCGATGACAACTTCACCGGTCTTGGAGGTACAGGTACCGCCAGCAGTGCAAGTCTGCCAGGTCAAGCTGGGATGGGTCTCAGCCTGCTGGGTGCCAACCTTCTGTGCCTGCACAGCAGACAGCAGAGAGGCGAAGAAAAGAGCGGCCTTGTAGATCTGGAAAGACGAGGCAACCATTTTGATAAGAATGGAATGGAAGAAGAAAAATAAAAAAAGCTTTTTGCAAAGGCTGTTGGGTGTTTTCGAAAGGAAAGGAAAGACCGAAGGGACTGAAGGCGATGGGTTGAAAAAGAAACTGTCAGGGAAGCGGACCACAGAGGTTTTTATACCTTCGAAACATGCCCTTTTGCCTCTTCATCCTCTCCATATCTTCCCTACCGTAGATTCTCAGGTCCCATGACGGCTCTCCGGACCGTTCGCCGTGCTGAGAAGGAAAAGTGAAGCCATTCAAGCGAGAACGCCGGTATAGCTGGAATCCGACGAAGCGAGATTGAGCGGATGGCTGCCTTGACGGAATAGGCAGTCCGGCTAAATAAATCTTCAGGCAACATGCACGATTCAATGTGGGATAGAGGCGTTGCAGATGGTGGCTTGAATCTGGGGATGCAACTAATGTACGTTAGATGAGGAATTAATATAGGATGAATCACCCGGGGTATACAGTTGCGTACTAGTAGATGTGGTAAGAATACCCGACGGCGGCGTGCCAATGGGAGCGCGCCCTCCATGGCGGGGGATTTGGCGGATGGCGGAGGTGATGGCGGTGGCACCAAGGGGCGTCGATTAATCTCTGCATCAGGATTTTGAAATTGATTAGCTGGCAGTGGTACAAGCCCCGGAGGTTGGACCCTTTTCGAGTTCGGAGGCAAATTGAGGGGAACTATTGCTGTTTCATGGAACACTCGGCGATCCTTCCGAGACGCTGGTTGCCGGCATCCTCTAAGTTCAAGCTCCCTAAGCTTGGGCGAAGAAAGGCGAAGAATGCGGATGACACTCCAAGCCCTACCGCCAAGCCCTAAGCCCTGCTTGGTCACAATCTGGGCAGTATCTCTGCTCTCAGCCCTAATCAATCTTATCATTGGTGACTCAGCACCCCTCCTGCGTTCAGAAGTCACATGACCCATAATTTCTCCAGGATCCAGCTCAATAAATTAGATACACTGAGGGAGGGGTTCTTCCGTCAGCTTCGTGACTCACTGTACAACACTTTTTTTCCACTCTCTTTCCCCTCCACCCCCATTTCTCTTTTCAACACTCAGTTCATACCTTCAACATGAGCTACATTCTAACCATCTCGTGCCCGGATCGCCCGGGCATCGTCAATGCCGTCACCGCCTTCTTGGTCCAACACAACCTCAACATCATCGACTCTTCCCAATTCGGTGACCCAACATCGCTACGCTTCTTCATGCGCATGCACTTCGCCCCCGCGACCCCCGCGACCACCGAGGCGCCAGTTCCAGATGTGAGCGCCCTTCGCGCCGCCTTTGAGTCTACCGCCTCCGCCCACTCCATGGATTTCGAGCTCGTCTCCGCCGGCACCAAGCCCCGTGTGTTGATCATGGTCTCCAAGATCGGTCACTGCCTGAACGACCTTCTTTTCCGGCAATCGACTGGCCAGCTGGCGATTGACATCCCGCTGATCGTGTCCAACCATCCGGATTTCGAAACATTGGCCGCGACGTACAAGGTGCCGTTCATCCATTTGCCTGTGACGGCGGCGACGAAGCCGCAGCAGGAGGGTCGTATCCTCGAGCTTGTCGAGGTGTATAATATTGATCTGGTGGTGTTGGCGCGGTACATGCAGGTTCTGTCCCCGATGCTGTGTGAGGCGATGTCTGGAAAGATTATCAATATCCACCATAGCTTCTTGCCGTCCTTCAAGGGTGCGCGGCCTTACCACCAGGCCCATGACCGTGGAGTGAAGATTATTGGAGCCACCGCGCATTTCGTCACCAGTGATCTGGATGAGGGCCCTATTATTGAGCAGAATGTTGTTAGGGTCAACCATGCCCTGAGCCCCAAGGAGTTGACCCATGCGGGAAGTAATGTGGAGAGCAATGTCTTGGCTACAGCTGTGAAATATGTCACCGAGCGGAGAGTCTTGCTGAATGGACATAAGACGGTGGTGTTCAATTAAGCAGAAAAGGTTGCATTAGTTGAGCGATGATGCTATCTGCTGATATATATGATATTTATGTACTTGACTGAATCTGACTTCACGAGTTGATGTATGTACTTGCACAGAAAAATAAAAGCGCCACAGAATTATCATTGGACGGGTTTGGGTTCAAAGTTGGATCTCTGAGTGGAAGGGGTGGTAGTCCTCCTCACCAGCCCATTGTGCCTCGTGTAGAGACTCGTCCATTTGTGAGGCGTCCATGCCGACTATAATATCCCTGTACATCCGATTAGTGTTAATCAAGTTCGAACAAAAACAACCGAATAGCGCTGGAAACTTACTGGTCGGTAGCTAGAACCTCGAATCCAGGCACACAATCCACCAACGCATACAGCACATAAGAGCCGACGAAACTCCAGGTAAATCCAATTAGGGCTTCGACTAATTGCACTCCCAGTTGGCGCCAATTGCCGTCGAAAACACATCCTCCTGGGATATCAGTCTCGCCATCGTAGGCCGCAACTTTTCGCTGTGCGAATAGTCCTGTCGCCAGGGTCCCCAGCAAACCGCCCAGACAGTGCGTCGCGAATGTATCGCCGTTATCGACCCAGCGCCGCAAAGCAGCCTTTTTGGTGAACTTGATCCGAAGCGCCTGTCGTCCAGCGAGGGCTCCAACCACTCCGAATGCGACAGAGGTATTGAGGTCAATGAAACCAGCGCTGGGAGTGATGAGCACCAGCCCTGCGATGGCTCCCAGGAACGTGCTATCGAGGCTGAATTTGCCGGTTTCCCAGTATGTGATACCCGCCCAAGTGAGAGCCCCCGAAGCGGCGCAAAGATTGGTCACACAGGCAGTCATGATACTTTTAAAGTTGAAGGCGAGTGTGGTGCCTGCGTCGAAGGCCATCCATGCGTTCCAGATGATCATGAGGGCCAGAAGTTGGCACAGGGTATTATGAGGTTTGTGGAGACGAAGATGTTGGGGGGTACGCTTGGTGGATCGCCGGGATCGGAAGAGAGGGTAGGAAAGGTATATGCTCATCGCAGTTGCAGTGGCACCACTGCAGATGTGAACAGGGGTACCACCAGCGAAGTCGAGGGCTCCAAGCTGGGCAAGGAAGCCATTGTCTGCCCAAACCATATGGGCTAGAGGGGCATAGATGAAGGTGCTCCAAAGCTAGCTCATCTAATCAGCGAGCCGCAGTGAAGGGGGAAGACACATTAAAGAGCAGGGGAGAAACATACAAAGATAAAAGGTACTAGCGGAAGAAGCCGACCCCGCTCACAGGCACCCCCAATGGCAATGGCACAAACCGTTGCACAGAAGATAAGCTGGAACTCGGAGAAGAGGATCTCGGGGATGGTGCCAATCGGCTCAGCCAATACACCGATGTGAAACGCCTTGGAGAGGTTGCCGATAAAGGCGTTACCCTCGCTATAGGCAAGCGAGTAACCGATCATCCACCATTGCAGCGAGCAGACGGCGACGGCAAGAAGCCCGGGGTAGAAGGAGGCGAGACTGTTAAACCGCGTTGAATAGCCAGAATATGCGAGACCGACGGCGGGGATGATAAGCCAGCAGAAGACGGAACAGACGAGTATGAAGAGGGTGTCGATTTTGTCGCAAGCGTCCCACGCGTCTTGAACAGACATCTCGACGAGTTGAAGAGACAAAGGAAGCGGAGAAAGAACGTGAGGAGACCAGAGCGGTTATCCTACCCTGGGAATAACCCCTGGGGGGGGGGGGGGGGGGGGGGGGGGTGAAAGGGGTGAGTAAATAAGCGGGGTGTGGGTGGGGGGGTGTTGGGCGCTAGGGGGGGAGGGGGGGGGGGTGTGGGGGGGTTTTTGGTTTTGTTTTTTTTTGTTTGTTTTTGTTTGTTGGTATTTTGGTTTGTGTGTGTGGGGGTTGGTGGGGTTGGTGGAGTTGGGGTGTGTGGGTGTGAGTGTTAGTGTGTGGAGGTGTATGTGGGTTTGTAGTGGTTTGAGAGGGGGTAAATAGTGTGGGGTGTCTTTCGACTTTATTTTCATCTCCTTCCAGTCAACAGTGCCGTGTGGACCCTTCTTGCATGGTTCTCAGCGTTTTCGTATTTTTGTTGTGCCTGAACCTCGTATGGCTTCGGGGGATTGTAACGTGTGTTTAAATTTCATCGTTTGCTCTGTTAAGGCCGGACTTTGGTGCTTATTGAGGTGGTTGTTGG